>CP106730.1:23484693-23882136 GCA_025506655.1 Gossypium rotundifolium
AACAAACTCCGTAAACCACTCGCTCATCATTCGAAAGAAGGCTTGCTTAGCCTCTCCTCCCTCACTACTTTCATTCGGCCTAGATGCGGCCGGCGTTGTCCCTTGAGTGGGAGCAGGCGTGTTACTCTCTACGTTGTCAACAACTACTCGATCAGAATCCATTACTATATGAAAACACATTTGAAACTATCAGAATTCATCACACTATCGTAATTTCATATATGGCATGTATAGCTAGACTCACACGTGCTATGTTAGTCCGAGAATTGACTAAATCGTAGCTCTGATACCAATAAAATGAAACACCCCTAACCCAAAATTATCGTCGAAATAAGGTTAAGAGGCATTACCGAACAATCAAATCATTTTACATCCCATTTATGACACAAAGTCAATCATCATCATAGCACACCAAAAAATAAACAAATAGTCCCTTATTGAGGTCTACAAAACCTCAAACACATGCTAGAGAGGGGTCGGGACTAAACTAAACACTTACAAAAGTTTTAGAAATTTTAGACACTCATCAAATCTATTGAGGTCACACGCCCATGCCACCAAGCCGTTTGCCTCATACGGTTACCAGACACCCCCATGTGTCTAGGCCATGCCAAAACAAAGCAAGCATTCTAACTTCCCCACACGGCCACCAAGCACGCCCGTGTGTCATAGCCGTGTGCTCTTAAGCTAGCTAATGACTTATGCCCACGGCAAGAAGACACGTATGTGTCAAAGCCGTGTGATATTAGGCTATATACTATTATTCACCCACGATCATTGGGCACGCCCGTGTGACACAACCATGTGATAAAATAGGCCATTTGCAAATCCAATTTGCCACCCACACAAGGGTCAATCTCTACAAGCATAAACAAGCATACTTATCCATTCAATTGGAAACCAAAGACACATCAAATGAACATCATATTATTCTATTCCATGTCATTTCTAAACATGCCAACTTGTTCAACCAATTTCCATGTAAATCTAAATACAAGTTATTCATAACTTCACAAAATCACAAAGGCATCAATTGATCATTGAATTTAACATCCATAAGTCATTTTCTCTACTCACAAGCCATATCAAAATATGTGTCACATATCATAGCCATTCATGCTTAAGGCCAACATATATCTAGCCACATCAAATGGCTTTTACACATCACAAATTATGATTCAATTAACTAGCCTATACATGCCATATTTCAACTATATACATCTTTCCAAAAATACCCAAAATAGATTATCGATAGTGTGATTGAGATGCTGGCGATCCCCATATCTGAGCTAGCTTTACTGACACTATTAAATAGAGAAACAATCACACAGTAAGCTTTCAAAAGCTTAGTAAGTTCAAAATATAATACTATTAACTCAATGAATCAAACCAAATTATATACATGCAACCATCACATAGATAATTTTCCACTAATACACAAATTCAACTTATTCTATACTCACATAGAGTTCCATTCAAATAGTTTCAAATTTTATCCAACACATAGATATATTCCATACCTTTTTAGACACCTAGTACTCACCAACCATGCTACAAAATCATTCAATTTTTACCATTCGATCACTCTTTGCTATATTCTTGCTTATTTTGCACACTTAGTGCCAAATGTAAACTTTACATAATTTTCATCGCGCACTTAGTGCCATTACGATAAACCGAGCTTATATCGGTGTTACAGACATAGTGCCAATTCCATAAGCCAAAACTTCTATCATACATAGTGCCAATTCCATAAGCCAAAACTTCTATCATCTCGCACACACAGTGCCGATCATTTCCATCCTGTTTCTAATTTCGCATACTTAGTGCTTTCTAATTCAATTCAGCACATAGCATTTCTAAGCTCATAATTGTATAGATATGTATTCAAATCACATCACATAGAACATAAATTAATAGCATGTACTATATCTGAACTTACCTCAGACGTCGAACTATCGAAACAATCGATTAATCAATCACTTTATCTTTGCCTCGATCTCGATCCTAACCTCTCCTTTCTTGGTCTATACACATTAAAATTCAATCCATTCAATCACCAATTCATTCAATTTAGTCCACACACACACATTTAGGGTATTTTACAAAATAGCCCTCATATTTTCACATTTTGACACTTTAGTCCCTATTTTACAAAATCATCAAATACACAAAATTTCAAAACACATATGCTTAGCTGAGTTCTCTCTATGTTCATAAAAGTCCAAACATTTCATTTATTTCACATTTTAGTCCCTTAAAATATTATTTTCACAATTTAGTCCAAATTACTCAATTTCATCAAAAACCCAAAGACAACACATGATAATCATTCACCTATCTTTCATATTTCATCACCAACTATCACAAAGCTCAAGCATTCATTAATGACATAACTCAAAATCGCCATCAATTTCTAAAATCAAAGCATGGGTTTGAAAGAACACAAAGCAACGATCACAAAAACATAGAAATTATCAAAATTCGATTAAAAACTAACCTTGAATCAAGATGAATGAGTGCCAAATATAAAATAGCTTCAAACCCTTCTTTATTTTCTTAGTTTCAGTGGAAAAATATGAACAAATGCATGTTTTTACTTTGTCTTTTAATTAATTATAACTTATTAACCATTTTACAACTTTAACCTTTATAAAATGTTTTATAAATATAAAATATGGACATAAATGTCCACTAGCATAAAAAATTGTATAATATCCACTTAAGGACTCTCTCTTTAATAATCCATGCCAAATTAACACTTTAACAATCAGCACACAGCTTTTGCATTTTATGCGATTAAGTCCTTTCTCTTAATTCAGCACACAATCGATAAAATTATCACGCAGACTAAGTCACATACTATTCACATAAAAAATAATACTAAATTATCATTCTGACCTCAAATTTGTGGTCGTAAAACCACTGTTCTGACTAGGGTCTAAACCAAGCTATTATAGTCTCTATCGATTTTGAGAATTTTATGCTCAAGGATCCACACGACCAAGGACACGCCCGTCTGTCTAGGCCACGTGGGTGACACAGCCATGTCGCCAGGCCGTGTAACTCTCTGCTGATTTCTTTAAAATTTAAGAACTAAGTCCCAGGATCCACGGCCAAGGACACGCCCGTGTGTCCAGGCCGTGTGGGTTTTAAAACACCATTTTGTTTATTTAATTAATTTTGAAAATATAATAAAATATAATTAAGTAAACTAGGCATTTTAATGCTCGGGTTGCCTAACTAGGCATTTTAATGCTCGGGTTGCCTCCCAAGAAGCGCTTGTTTAGAATCTAAGCTTGACTTACCTTATTTTCGTTGATTACGGTGGTTCGTAGAGTCGAGACTCTTCTTTCTCACTATCAATTCTATTATCAACATACGGTTTGAGTCGAGTAGTATTTACCTTAAAAATGCTAAAATTAGAGTGAGTTACCTCGACTGTTCCGTATGGCAAGACATTGAGTACCGTAAAAGGAGCCGCTCTGTTTGCATTAAGCACTGAAGTGGTTATTTGAGGGTTGATTTCATCTAAAAGTACCTGGCCCCTAACCTTGAAGTGGTTCGTTCCATCCTTAAGCTCGTCATGGAGTCACTTTGGTTTTGCTTCGTGTATTCTCAGTTTCTCCTTGACATGTGACCTCATTCGTCTAGTTCATCGATCTAAAGCCTTCGCTCCTCATGAGTCATTCTGTGTTTGTCATATAGGATAGAATGTGGCTCCATCACTTTCTTCCTAAGGATTTCCAGCAAAGAAGTTTGAGACACAAGGTTACTCACATTAACAGAACTCGTAATATCATCTCGATCGCTAGATATCCTAACAGAACCACGAGCTTGGAGTTTAATTGTGTCATCACCTATACGAAGTATCAACTCACGTGTACCAATATCTATAATAGTTATAGCAGTTTCTAAAAAGGGTCATCCTAAAATTAAAGGTACGTCACTATCCTCATCCATGTCTAGAACAACAAAGTCCACTGGGAATATAAATTTATCAATTTTTACAAGCACATCCTCAATAATACCTCTAGGAAACCTAATAGTTTTATTTGCCAATTGAATGCTTATCCTAGTTTCTTTGGATTTCCTAAGACCTAGCTGTTTAAACATTTTGTAAGGCATGACATTAATATTTGCCCCTAAATTAGCTAAAGCATTATTTACATTTAAACTACCAATTAAACAAGGAATAGTAAAACTCCCTGAATCCTTCAATTTGTTGGGTAGCTTATTTTGTAAGATAGTTGAGCATATTGCATTCAGCTCCACGTGCGACGCATCATCTAACATCCATTTGTTTGCTAGAAGCTCCCTTAGAAATTTTACTAAGTTGGGCATCTGCGAAAGAGTTTCAATAAATGGTAAGTTAATATGTAACTTTTTCAAAGGTTAAGAAATTTACCAAATTGCTCATTGGTATGGTCTTTCTTTATCGCGTTGGGGTATGGCACACGAGGTTTATATTATTTCCTTACCAGTTTCTATGCATTGTGGCTCACCTCAACCTTACCTTTACTTACCACAATTTCTTGCCTCGGTTCAAATTCAAATTATACTAATCCTTCTTTGTCATGTACAGTGATGGCATGGAGTTGCTCCCTTGGGTTAGGTTCGGTGTTACTCGGTAAGCTACCTTGTGGTCAATTTGAGATCAGCTTAGCAAGCTGACCTATTTGGTTCTCGAGCCCTTGAATCTACGCTTGCTAATTTTTGAGTGTTGTTTGATGTTTTGAAAATGGGTTTCTGACACCGAGATGAGTTTTGTTAGCATCTCCTCAAGGTTCGACTTCTTCTCGTGTTGGTAGGGTTGTTGTTGAAAGCCTGAAGGGGGTTGTGGTCTTTGATTTCCTTGACCACCCTATGACAAATTGGGATGGTTCCTCCAACCTGCATTGTAAGTGTTACTATAGGTATTATTCTAAGGTCTAGAATTGTTACCCATATAGTGAACTTATTCATTCTCTATGCTCGGGTTGTAAGATGGATATTCTGTGGTGTTCATCACTCATCCATTTGTGTCTCATTGAATTACCGGATGCACCTGTGTAGAAACACATAAACCATCAATCTTTTTATTTAGGAGCTCTACTTGGTTTAATAACATGGTGACCGTGTCGAGGTTGAAAACACTAGCGACTTTTGTCGGATTTGTTCTCATGACTTTCCATTGATAATTATTTAGTTACATCTCCTCTATGAACTCATAAGACTCCTCTGGTGTTTTATTATTTAGGGTACTGACGGCAGCTGCATCAATCAGTTTCCTAGTTGAGGGGTTCAAACCGTTGTAAAAAGTTTGAACCTGTAGCCATAGAGGTAACCATGGTGAGGACACCTTCTTAATAAGTCCTTATACCTCTCCCATGCATCGTAAATAGTTTCTAAATCCATCTGCACAAAAGAAGAGATATAATTCCTCAACTTTTTGTTTTAGCCGAAAAAAATATTTTAGTAAAAACTTTTTGGTCATTTGTTCCCAAGTAGTGATAGAACCTCATGGTAACAAGTTCAACCACTGTTTAGCTTTATTTCTCAAGGAAAAAGGAAACAACTGAAGGCGAATGGTATCATCAGAATGCCATTAATTTTGAAAGTGTCACAAAATTCTAGGAATTGGCTAAATTAGTATTTAGATCCTCATCCTGTAAACCATCGAACTAAACATATTGTTGGATCATCTGAATAGTGTTCGGTAATATTACCGAGGAGATGCCTGATAATAATCAAACTAAACACAATACCGAGGATTTACGGCAACCATAGGAGGTAGCAGATTATTATCAGGCATCTTCTCGGTAATATTGGTATCATCCTCTTGCTCTTCTTCAATATACTGTAGACTTCCCCTTATTTCTCTACGATTTCTGCGAGCAGTGCTTTCAATCTCACTGTCAAAAAACAATGGTCCTGATGGGTTCCTTCTAGTCATAAACTAAAAATACTTGCCAGAAGCAAATAAAAGAAAAGTTAGTAAAATAAAAACACAAATAAATTGCAATAAAAATAAAAATGGCTAAAATAATAAAAATTAACTGTTCCTAATATCTTAGTCCCCGAAAACGGCACCAAAAACTTGATGGTCTCAAAATTAACTAATAATTCGATAAAGGCAAGCGCACCTATCGAATAGTAGTCCAGAATATCGTATCCACAAGGACTAAAAGTACTAGTAATAAATATCTTTCTATTATTTAGCCTAATAATTAAGGAGATTTGTTTTAATCTAAAATTTAACTAACTAATTAACTATGAGCGTGACAGAGATAAAATTGGGAAAATATTCGAAGATAGTCAATGAGAGAGACAATACCCAAGGAGAAATCCACCTAGATTTCACTTATTATTATGATTCTGAATTAAACAATTTATTCACTTGCCTTGATCCGTGGAAATCCCTAAATTATATTAATATCTCTTTCGAGACTAAGAACAATTGACTCTGGGTTGATTAGTTGAAATCACTTTCTAATTAAAACCCCTATTGTTGCATTAACTCGATCTATGGATTCCCTTATTAGATTTGACTCTAATCCAAAAAAATTATGTCGTCTTATTTCTAGGATTGCAATCAACTCCGCTTAATTATGCTAGATCTACTCTTAAACAGGGACTTTTGCTCCACTGATTAAGCACATCAAACTTGGATTAATATCCTGAAAATATTAAAGCAAGGGTAAAAAACACATAATTAAGAACAAGAACAAAAACAAGTATTTATCATGTAATTCAGATAATTAAATAATAAGATTCATCATAGGTTTATCCTCCCTAGGTATTTTAGGGAGTTTATTTCATAATGTAAAAGGAAAACATCTCAAAATAAGGAGAACAACAAGACATAAAGAACCCAAAAACCTCTAAGCAAAATTGATGGAGATCTTCACTCTTGCATGCGATCCTACTTCTAAATTGTTTCCGACAGCTTCCTTCGAGTAATTTCTTCATTCTACTCTGCGTGTCTCCCTAGGTCTTCTTCTAGTATGTATTTATAGGCTTTAGAAAGCTCAAAATACCTAAAAATTGGCTTTTTTTTTTGCGTGAAAACGAAACAGGGTGCAATAGGGACACAAGCGTGTGATCAGCCCGTGTAAGAATTCCCAGGCCGTGTGCAAATTTGAAATGGTTTGCGATCGACACAAGGCGGCACAGTGTGTGTCCATACGTAATCTTGGCTTGGCCGTGTGGATCCTTAAGATAACCTATTTTGTCTGATTTTGACCTGTTTTTGGCTCCTTTTGCTCTTCTATACTCACCTATGTATAGAAACATGAAATTAAAGGATTAGGAGCATCAAGTTCACTAAATTATATAATAAATCATCCAAAAACATGCTAAGCATGGGATTAAAATATGTTACTTTTATGGTTTATCAAAGGGTTAACAAAGTATTTAGAGATGTTCCTTTAGAGGTTAAAGGGGCTATCTTTTGGGCTGATCTGATGGAACTACCTTTTGGGGAATTTGATCCGATATTGGAAATGGGTAGTTAGCTAAACACCGAGTGAGCTTAGATTGTGCCACAAAAAGGGTTATACTGAGAACTAAGGAGGACAGCGAGGTAGTCGTAATTAGGGAGTGTCGAAACTTTTTATCGAATGTGATTTATGCATTGAGGGCTGAGAAGTTGGTCCGTAAGGGATGTGAGGCGTATCTGTCTTACATCAGTGTTTTAGATTATGGGTATTCTTCGGTTAAGGATATCAAGACGGTTAAGGACTTTCCGGCTGTTTTTCCTGAAGAGCTATCTGGGTTACCTTCGGATCGTGAAGTAGAGTTTGGGATTGAGCTCCTTCCTGGTACAGCACCGATGTCCATCGCCCCTTATAGAATGACACTATAGGAGCTTGTGGAGCTTAAGGCCAAGAGCTACTGTATCATGGGTTCATTCGCCCTAGTGTGTCTTCGTGCGGGGCACAGTTCTATTCGTGAAAAAGAAGGATGGATCCATGCATATGTGTATTGACTACAGTCAACTGAATAAGATGACTATAAAGAATAAGTACCCCCTACTGAGGATAGATGATCTATTTGACCAGTTCCGATGGGCTTTGATTTTCTCCAAGATTGATCTACGATCGGGATATCATCGATTGAAGGTTAAGAGGCGATGTGCACAAGATATCACCGAGGACTCGTCGATCATTATGAGTTCTTAGTGATGCCATTTGGACTTATGAGCGCACGGCATCTTTTATGGATCGATGAACCGAGCGTTACAACCTTTTTGGATTAGTTAGTAGTGATATTTATTGATGACATCTTTGGTGCATTCGAAGGCGAGGATGATCATGATGAACATCTTAGAGTGGTTTTACAGGTTCTACGAGATAAGCAACTGTACGCCAAGTTTAGTAAGTGTGAGTTCTGGTTACGTGAAGTAACGTTTCTAGGACATGTGGTTTCTGCTAAGGGGATTAGAGTTGATCCTTGAAAGATCGAGTCTATTTTGGATTGGAAACAGCCTAAGACTACATCGAAAATCCATAGTTTTCTGGGACTGGCAAGATATTATTGATGTTTTGTAAAGGGGTTTTCACTGATCGTCGTACCTTTGACTAAGCTACTACGTAAGGGTGTGCCGTTTAACTAGATTGATTCACAGCAAGGGAGCTTTGAGAAGCTCAAGACTATACTGACTGAGGCTCCTGTCCTGATACAACCAGAGTCTAGAAAGGAGTTTACTGTTTACAGTGATGCATTACATGTTGGTTTAGGATGTGTGTTGATGCAAGAGGGTAAGGTGGTAGCGTATGCGTCTCGTTAGCTTAAGATTCATGAGGCGAATTATCTGGCACATGACTTGGATTTGGTCGCTGTAGTATTTGCACTAAAAATCTAGAGGCATTATTTGTACAGTGAGAAGTATATCATTTACACAGATCACAAGAGCCTCAAGTACCTCATCACTCGAATGAAAGTGAATCTTAGCGACATAGATGGATTGAGCTACTTAAGGATTACGACTGTACTATCGAATACCACCCTGGTAAAATATGTTAGAATGGGCCTGCTAGTCTAGTGGTTAAGTGTAGTGCAAATGAGCAGGAGGTCTGGAGTTTGAGTCCATGCGCAAACTAAGGAGTTGTTTTGCTGCTTATGCCATGTGAGTGTTTTGGTGTAGCCGAAATACTAAGTGGCTGAGTAGTTGTGGGATTGGTGGAGGAAAATAAGTTGAGGTGCGTAGGGAAGTGTATGGTTAGTAGTGAGGATTTTGAGGAGAGGTTTAAGGGATGTGATGAGAGGTTATGCTGAACTTGAGTTCTTTTCCAAATTTTGGCTCCTCTCCTAAAATTCCCTGTGTTTCGACGGCAAATCCCTTTTCCCTCTTGGTCGAAATTCCTCCTAGTGCATCCCTTTTCTTTATTTTTCTCCTTTTAGTAAATTTGATTTTTTTTTCTCAACTCTCTGTCTGCCACTAGAAACACAAAAATTTATATACTTTTTCATACCTAATTTTACTTAAAAGCATGCATTTTCGATAGAATTTTGTCATAAAATAATTAATTTTATAAAATAATTAAATTGTATTAAAAAGTAGAACATGTTAATTTTAGTCAAGTTTACAATTATTTTTGTGAATTTTGATTATTTTTATGATTAGTACAAAAGCGAAAATTGACGGTGAGACACCGTTAGAAGAACAAAATCGATAAGCAATTCGGAGTAACAAGGAAAAATAATTTCCAGCCTAAGACGGTCAAGATATGTGTATTAATTCATAATATAATTAATTTTAATTTATTCCCAATTTAATTTGGGCTAAATAAATTAATTTTAATTAATTATGGAAAAAGGGTCCAGTTGAATCGCACCAGTTGAACCAAATTGAGCGAACCGAACCAGGCACCAATTGGGCAGCCCAGAACTGTTCAAATGCTGACCCAAATAAGGATTTTAGCTGATTAATTAAGCTTGAAAAGAGGCCCTTGAAGACTTGTCAAAGTTGCATTCAACCCCCTCCACAATTTGTGGCTTTGTAGATTTGCCCCAAGCCATATTTAGCAAAGTTGAAGCCATCAACTTTGCCACATAGAAGGCCGGCCAAGGGGTGGCTATTTGGCTGCTATTTTTAGAAAATTTCTGCTGCCACATTCAGCTATAAAAACCCCCTTTGGCTGATCATTCAAGGCATCCCTCATTCACATCTCTTCTCTCACAACTCTTCTCTCCTCTTTCACTTTTTCTCTCATTTTCCCATTCAAAGTTCCTTGCTCTTTTGCTGATTTCTCCCCCTGGGAAAGGAGTCTTCTTCAGCCATTTTGGTGCAGGAATGATTGTTCATAGCAGCCTTGATCGGCGAGGACAAAAAAGAAGGGGGAACGGAGCAACCTAGTCAAGCCACGGAAAACCACCGGATTTGATTCTTGTTCCCTATCTCTTTAATTTTTGTTGTTTTTATGATGAACATATCTATGAATATTTATGTTGTTGGAATGATTAATTTAATCATCTTAGCTTGAATTTAATTCATGTTGGGTTGATTTAATTTCGTCCTTTTGGTTTGTTAAATTTATGTTTATGCTGTTATAGGCCTCGGTAAAATGCTTGATTAAGTAAAATCATGCCTAAGTTATTACGGCATTATAATTGTTTAGATAACTAAAGAATTAATTATTTAAATGCATTAAAATTGTAATTAATGGACATTATACTTAATCAGTGCATGTTTAATTCTTCTAAGGTAGTTGAATATTAGATTAGCTTTGTATTTGGCGATACATATGCCTTGCATAACTTGCAAGATTATTGTGATTAAACTGTTTCAAGGTAAGGATAATATGTTACCTCGCATAGTCTTTTATATGCTTATTAGGTTGAATTAATCGTTTGAATCGACATAGGAATATGCAAGAGATTGTTTAATTTAATAAGTATGTATGTGCAATAACATGTTTACCTTTATAAATCTGTTTTATCGGTCGAATTGACATAGGAATATGTACAAGAGATGAATGGATTTTTGATTTGTAAATATGTACATAAGTTAGCAAATTACCGAGTTGCCATGATTTATTCGTAACAAGTATAAGTATAAGTTTAATAATTCTAAGGTAAGGAAATATAATTAATCCAACACAATTATATCATCTTGATTAAAATCGACTTTTTAAATTGTGCATTAGAACTTTATTTTATTTTACTTTGTTTTCTAGTTTTTAATCATTTCTCAAATCCAAATATTTTTTCACCAAAGTGTTTAAAATTACTTTCATAAACAATTCTTTTACAGTCCCGTGGGTACTATAACTCAATATTTACTTGTCACTTTATTACTTGTTGCGATTGTGTACACTTGCATATTTCCATCGTTCCAAGTTTATGGTGCTGTTGCCAGGGCTGTTTTTCGAAAGCCATTATTTGTGAATTTGTTAGTCTTACATTTTGGTTTAATTTTCTGTTGAATTTTTAACTTAATTAATTTTTTTTGTGAATATTTCAGGTGTTTATGAGTATTGACCAAATTATCGATTTACTCCCTGTAGACCTTGAGATAGAACGAACCTTTCGACAACGTAGAAGACAAGCAAATCAAAGAAGAGATGAATTTTGAGAATATGAATCAAGAAAATGGAGCAAACCTTGCTCAAAATCCTATCCTTATTGCTGATGATAGGGATAGAGCCTTAAGACAATATGGCGTGCGGTGTTCAATAATCTTAGTCCAAGTATAAGAAGACACGAAATCGAGGCAAAACAATTTGAGTGAAGCGGTCATGTTCCGGATGCTTGGATAGTAGGCCAATTCGGTGGAATTGTAACACCTAAAACCGCCCTAAAAGTTAGGCGAATCAAGCGTGTCACAATGAAGGAAGTTGAAAAGCTAAGCAATTGTTTAGAAAAGTTTTATCGATTTTGAACTCCAAGTTCGTTGTTTGATTGAGAAAAACGTGATTTACTAAATGACCGTTTAAAAGTTGTTATTATTTTAAAAAACTGTTTTGTTATGAAAGTTGAACTTGTATCGTTGCGTAAACATGATATTTTAGAAAACAATTGCTAATGTTTTAAGAAAACCTCGTATTTATAAGTTTAATAGTTATAAATGAAAACTTAGAAAAAATAAACCAATGGACTTATTACAAAATATTAACCCAAAATAAATAATCTAAAAGTAAAGGCAAAAATCAAAATTACTAAAGTTCACGAGTAGTATCTTCGATGTATAGCACCCCCGAGTCCTCCAAGGCTCCCAATCCTCAATCGTTGGAAATTACCTAAAATATTTAGTAAAAGAGGGTGAATTCTGAAAACTCAATTGTGTACAACCCTCATCGGTAAGAACATGCATCACAACAATTCGAAAGAAGCCCATTCTGATAAAGGTGGCAATTGGGCCTTAGCCCAAAATAGCCTCGATTGAGCTTTAACCCATATCATATGTCACAGCAGATAATGTATGCAATGCAACCCACCAACCTAATATGCATATCCACCGTATCTCTGTATCTACCCAACATTTGTGGCACCTAGCCTTTGGTGGTACCTAACCTTGGTGGTTCCAAACCACTGGTGACAAAAGTCATAAATAATAATATGTGGGGCCAACCCACTTGTGGTACCTAACCACTGGTGACAATCCCTAATATCCGTACGTGGAACCAACCCACTGTGGTACCAAACCACTGGGACGAGTCACAAAAATAAGATATATGTGGTACCTAACTACTGGTGGCTCCAAACCACTGAGGCTTAGTCACAAGATAATAATATGTGGGGCCAACCCACTTGTTGTACCTAACCACTGCTGACAGTCTAAAAGAGTTCATATTTCCTTCCTCCTCACATCATACCCCATTTTTATGTTCATGCTTTATAATATGTTATGATCATGCTTTCAATGTACAACAACAATCAATTCACTCATACAAGCATCCATTAGTAACAGCACATAGTAGAACTTACCTGGAATCCTCGCTTTTACCCACAAGGGTAACATAGTGATCCGTACCATCACTTCGGCTTTTGGCAATACACAGATAATAACATAATTAACATATAAAGTGTGTAAGAGTTACACACCTGATAACACGTAATGTCACGCTCTCTACGTCGACACTATCGTTAATCGGAACTACTACTATCTGCCTACGACTTTGCTCAGAAGCCGGCCCACAACCTGATGGCCAATCTCGAACATAATCAATCATACAATTAACACAGACAACATTAGTACTACCACGAGGGTACAACGGTCATTTTTCGTTTAGGGGTAAAGTGGTAATTACACACTAAGGGTATTTTGGTAATTTTATAATTTAGGGGTAATTCGGTAATTTTGCAAACCAGGGATAATTCGATAATTTACAAACCAGGGGTAATTCGGTAATTTGGAAAGCCAGGGGTGATTCGGTGATTTTGTAAACCAGGGGTAATTCAGTATTTTCGCAAATCAAGGGTAATTCGGTAATTTTGCAAACTAGGGGTATTTTGGTCAGTTTACAAATCAGGGTATTAACAACCCAAAGAAGGTCCTTTATGCCTCGAATGACTCAAGTATTCTAAATAGAATCTTGAATCAAATGGGCCTAAGGCCCATTCTACCAAGTGAGCCCACACACTTCGTGTGGCCCATCGATCAAACCTAGCCACATATATGAGATTCACATAGTCTAGTTCACTATCTACTACACAATCATACAATTTATTCACTTGTAACACCCCTAACCCGTATCCGTCGCGAATTAGGGTTACGGGCATTACCAGAATAATCATTACTTTTTTCAATCAATTCAATCATATTTAAACAAGCTTATATAATAATACACATATAAGCAAACAATTACATATGCATAAAACATATTTATTCCACTAAAACAAATCATATATGGCACAAACATTGACAAACATAAATTTGAACATGCAAAATACATTTTATGAAAATCACAAAATAATGCAAGTATCGTAAGCCTCAATTGCTATGTCCTTATTTACTTATAATATACTCAAGCAATTTAACCCATTTGTATCTATGTGATTGAATAACATAATTCAATTATCATTTTATACTAACCCACTTAAAGGTAGAATATACCAACATAAAAGATATTAGCGAGATGTCCAAACTTACAAACTCAATAAACATCATATAAATACATATCCACTTGACCAAATATACATAGACACATATATGCAATTATATGTACCTAGCTCATACCAAAGTTCAAATAGATCCAAATAATCAATTAGATCAATGTTCACATGAATTCATTTACATGCACATAGTTGAACCAAAAATAACTATACGGTATATACATTATTTTTGTAATAGTTAGATTCATATACGAGGCATTTATTATAATTTAATAAAATCATATCAACTCATGCACTTTTATCATTTCCAACAAATCATATTATCTAATTATCCAAATACCTATTAGGCCTATAATCATCTTCTATCAAAATTTTTATCAATTTCCTATTCTTTAGCAAAAATTCTATTACATCCGAATATACACAAACATCTATCACATTTCAAGCATACATATATAACTAACTAGACATATTCATGAGCAATGTACTTAAAATATACTTGTTTACTATGCCGAATTAACTTTGTTTAAAAATCATGCAAAAGACCAAATACAAACAAACCATAGCACCATAATTTGATCATTTCATCATTGAATCACCTCATTTGAACTTAAAAAGAAATACACATACCCAATATCTTTTATAACCTAACATTACTAACCCATGAACAAACACAACTATGGTTCAATATAATTGAGTATACAATTAATTATTCATACCACATTACCCAACTCATATTTTCACTTCTCAATCACATATTTCCTTACCATATTGAATTAATCCTTGATTGAGTTTACACAAACATTAACGATATAAAGCGACAATTATATCAAAAGCTTGATAAACATACTTAACCAAAAATTTAGCCATATTCACATGGCTATTATATACATGAACAAAAGTTTTCAACAAACAAGTTAAAGTCTTTCCTATACATGCCTCTATCCAAAAACCAAAATGAAAGAGTACCAAAATTTGATCGATAGTGTGGTCATTGTCTTGACGATCCCATTGAGCGGTAGCCTTTACCTAATCTATAAAGCAGAGGAGAACATTACACACAAATAAGTTTACTAACTTAGTAAGTCCCAAGCTCAAAATAATACTACATTCAATTACTTAAACATTTAAATCATTCATCTCAACCATGTTATCATATTAAAATTTCTTTCACCTTTAGCACTACTATTTGAAACCGAATCTCCATGATAGTACATTCAAGCTCAAACTCGGTCATATAATACTTGTGCACATCAATCGTAATCTCAAATGTACATATCAACGTACTAGTAATATTAGTTAAACTCTAGTAACATTAAACATATCAAACCTTACTTACTTACACGAGCCTTTAACTAGACACATTAGCTACGATTTACCTTGAACAACAATTCGGTTTCTCCTTTGTAAAACACATCACCTAGGCATAAAGCACGCTGAGGCATTTAAAGCCGAAATAGTTCATAAGCACAAAGCACGCTAGGCATTAGAGCCGAAATAGATCAAGCATGAAGCACGCTGAGGCATTAAAGCCCAAAATAGATCACCAGACACGAAGCACGCTAGGCATTAAAGCCCCGAATAGATCATTAGCAAGCATTAAAGCCCGAAATAGATCACCGGCATGAAGCCTGCTAGGCATTAAGCCTGAACATGTCACCGGCACTAGGCCTACTAGGAATTTAGCCCGAATTCAACGCATTTAACATTTCAATACACTTTACTTAATACTGAAATCACCACAACTTATATACTTCATACAACTTTCATTTATCAAACCAAACTTACTTACTTACATCACATTTAACAAATTAAACTCATTATCAATTTATACTACCACATTCGGCCAACATACATTTTTATGCTTTAAATTTCCTAACTTTATCATATGCAATGTTCATAAATATTCCTTTAGTATACACTTGCTTAAGGACTTACCTCGGTTGTCGATAGAATAGTGCAAATCGGCTATTCGAGAACCTTCGTCTTTCCCCGATCCAAATCCGTTTTTCTTTGCTCTTGATCTAAAACACATTCAAATTTAGCTCATTAGCTCATTCAAGTACATTTCATCTCAATTTAGTCCCTAAGCACATAAATAGGAAAATTACCATTTTACCCCTACTATTTCAATACTTTGCAATTTAGTCCTATTTGCATAAAACTCAAAATACATCAAATTTCCCCATACTACTTAAGGGCCGAATATGTATAAGGACTATACAAGTCTATTTCTTTCATTTATTTTGCAATTAAGCCCCTCTAAAATTTTATTTTTACAATTTGGCCCTAAAAACACAAATTCACCAAAACTTCCAACACATAATATACTAATTTTAACCTATCTATCATCTAACATCATCAAACATCATAAACCTCAAGAATTCATCAATGGCGATTCATATATACACACTAATCTTAGAAATTCTAGCATGGGTGGGTAATATACTAAGCAACGATCTCAAAAGCGTAAAATTAACAAAAATCGAGCTAGATTTCTTACCTATTTAAGCTTGAATAAGGCGAATGTTTCAAGACTTTTCTCCCTTTTTCTTTTGTGTTTTTCGCCAAAGATGAAGAAGACATGGCTTTTAATTGTTTGTTTTATTTACATATATTTATTAGTTTATTTTAACATATAATGTAATATTATATATTATAAAAACTCAAACACTATTACATGCATCAAGGTGGCGGCCATTAACCTAAAATGGGCTATTTGCCCTTTTAATACCTCACATTAAAAAGCCATGCTCAATTTAACACATTACACTTTAGTTGGCCACTTTTACTTTTTACGCGATTAAGTCCTTTTTATCAAAT
Source organism: Gossypium rotundifolium (assembly GCA_025506655.1). Classification (NCBI taxonomy): domain Eukaryota; kingdom Viridiplantae; phylum Streptophyta; class Magnoliopsida; order Malvales; family Malvaceae; genus Gossypium; species Gossypium rotundifolium. The sequence goes on from CP106730.1 coordinate 23,501,554, forward strand.
TCAATACTTAAGCGATAAAATTTTTCTCTGAAACTTTCACACACATAAATACATACTTAATAAACACTAAATATAATATTTAAATATTTCTCGAGCTCGAATTCATGGTCCCGAAACCACCATTCCGATTAGGGTCGATTCGATGCATTACAACTCTCCCCTTAAGGATTTTCGTCCCGAAAATCTTACCATTAAACAACGTCGGATATTGTTGCCTCATTGAATCTGCAGGCTCCCATGTAGCCTCTTCAACTCCGTGCCTTTTCACAAGTACCTTCACTAATGGGATTTTCTTGTTTCTTAACTCTTTCTCTTCCCGAGCTAAAATACGGATCGATTCTTCCTCATACATCATATCGGGTTGTATCTCAATCTCGAGCGGAGCAATCACATGTGAGCGGATCGATCTCAGTATCTACGAGCATAGAAACATGAAATACATCGTATCTTTTCTAATTCGGAGGGTAGCTTCAATCTATAAACAACAGGCCCAACACGTTCAATGATTTCATACGGTTCAATGAACCTCGGGCTCAACTTGCCTTCCGGCCAAAGCGGACACTTTCTTCCACGGAGAAACCTTTAAAATACTCAATCTCAATCGAAATTCAATGTCTTTTCGTTTCATATCATCATAAGACTTTTGACGATCCAAGCGACTTTCAAATTGTCTCTAATAATAGCTACTTTCGATTCGGTTTCTTTAATCAAATCAACCCCGTGTATCTTATTCTCGCTGAGCTCAGTCCAGTATAATGGTGTTCGACACTTTTGCCCGTACAAGGCTTCATAAGGTGCCATTTTGATACTAGATTGAAAACTATTATTATAAGCAAATTCAATCAAAGGTAGGTATCGTTCCCACATACCTTCAAACTCGAGAACGCAACATCTCAACATGTCCTCAAGTATCTGAATAGTTTGCTCGGATTGACCGTCTGACTACGGATGGAAAGCTGTACTAAAATGAAGTTTAGTACCTAAAGCATCTTGCAACTTCTTCCAAAACAGCGATGTGAATCTCGGGTCTCATGCTAAAACAATGAAACTCGGTACACCATGCAATCTCACAATCTATGATACATACAATTCAACAAGTTTATCAAGTGAATAGTGCATGCGTCTTCGGCACAAAATGAGTGATTTAGTCGACCTATCAACTATAACCAGACAAGATCTTTCCTACTCGAGTCATAGGGAGACCGGATACAAAATCCATTGTAATTCTATCCCATTTCCATTCGGTATCATGATTGGTAAAGTAGTCCAGATGGCGCTTGATGCTCGACTTTTACTTGCGATGATTAAGCACTTAGAAACAAATTGAGATATATTCCGTTTCATGCCGGCCACCAATAGAACTATTTCAAATCGTTATACATCTTCATGCTACCCGGATGTATCGATAGTCGACCACTATGAGCCTCACTCAAAATCATCTGTATCAAATCTGAGTTCTTTGGAACACACATTCGGCTTTTAAAATTCAAACAATCATTTGCATCAATCTGAAAATCTGATTCTGTACCCTTTTCACACTGAATTCGACTAGCAATCAAATCTTCATCAACTTTCTGTGCATCACAAATTTGCTGAATAAACATCGGTCTTGCTCGTAACTCGACTATGATCGAACCATCACTAGACATAGCCATCTGTGCATTCAGTGCACGAAGAGCAAATAATGATTTCTGACTTAACGCATCCGCAACAACATTAGCTTTTCCCGGGTGATAGTCAATCACCAATTCATAGTCTTTCAACAGTTCTAGCCACCTGCGTTGTCTCAAATTCAGGTCTTTCTGAGTCATTAGATACTTTAGACTTTTATGATCTGAATAAATGTGACATTTCTCGCCAAATAAATAGTGACGCCAAATTTTCAATGCGAAAACAATGGCTGCAAGTTCTAAGTCATGCGTCGGGTAATTTCTTTCGTGCGGCTTGGTTGTCTTGAAGCGTAGGCTATGACTTTGCCTTTCGCATCAAAACGCAGCCTAAACCATTCAAAGAAGCATCGAATAAACAACAAATTCTTTACCCGATTCATTTGAACTAACACTGGAGCTTCATCAAAGGGCTTTCAACCGATCAAAACTTTTCGACACTTTTCCGACCACTCGAACGACATCTTTCTACAATAACTTTGTCAGCGGGTAGCTATCATAGAAAAATCTTTCACAAATCGTCGATAGTAACCGCAAGTCCCGAAAACTTGAATCTCGGAAGCGTTTTTGGTGGCTTCCAACCAAGTATAGCCGAGATTTTGTTCGGATCAACTCGAATGCCTAATCTTTGAAACAACATGTCCCAAAAAGTGACCTCTTTCATCCGAACTCACACTTACTAAACTTAGCATACGGTGATGATCTCGCAAAGTTTGTAGCACTAACCTCAAATGTTCGTGTTCAATTTCAACTTTGGAGTAGATCAATATGTCATCAATAAACACCACCACAAATCGATCCAAAAGCGTCTAAAACTCGATTCATCAAGTCCATAAAAATAAAGAGGTGCATTAGTAAGCCCAAAGGCATAACCAAAAACTCAAAATGTCCGTACCTCGTCCAAAATGCGTCTTTGGCACATCAGTATCTTTGACTCAGAATCGATAGTAACCCGATCTCAAATCTATGTTTGAAAATCTGAAGCCCTTTCAATTGATCAAACAAATCATCAATCCGAGGTAACGGTACTTATTCTTTATAGTTACTTTATTGAGGTTCCGATAATCAATACACATTCGCATCATTCCATCTTTCTTTCTCACAAAAAAATGGTGCACCCAAGGAGAGAAACTTGGTCGCAAAGCCCTATCTGTTAACTCTTGCATTTGTGCTTTCAACTCTTTTAGCTCGATCGGTGCCATCGATATGGAGCTATTGAGATCGAGTCATTCAGGAGCTAATTCAATGCCAAACTCAATCTCTTGTACTGGGGGTAAACCCGGTAGTTCTTTAGGAAACACATCTGGGTATTCACATACAATCGGTATGGATTCAATCTATTTCTCGGACAATTTATTATCCAGTACATAAGCCAAATAAGCTTCGCACCCTTTTCTCACATACTTAGAGCTAACATCGAGGATATAAGCGTAGAAACCCACTTATATAATTGGATTCAATTCTAATGATCTCACCGATTCGATGTCTCAAATCAATAAGCTTTCTTTTGCAATTCACCAACTGCGTCATGTGAAGTTAACGATCCATTCCCAAAATTATATCAAACTCATCGAAAGGCAACAACATTAAATCGATTGGGAAGCAAAAATCCCGAATCATCAATGGGCAACCTTTACACACTTTATTAACAACACACATCTACCCAAAGGGTTGGATACACTAATCACAAACTCGATGAGACTCAAGCGGTAGAGTCTTCTTGAATACCGAGTTTCACATACATATGAATGGGTCGAACCGGGATCAATCAATGCAATTACGGTAGTATCATAAAGGGTGAAAGTACGATGAATGACATACGAGAAGCAAAGCATCCTCTCTAGCTCGAGTAACATAAGCTCTAGGTGGAGCTCTAGCCTCGATCGAATCTGCCGTGTTCTTAGTGCCTTCGACTACCACCTACATTGCCAAAATGCTCGGGTGGTACGCCTCGTCTTGATGCATTGCTTTCGGTCTAGAGTTTTGTTTTGTATTCTGCTCAGCTAACATCGGGCACTCTCGAATGAAATAGTCTGAGGATCCACATTTAAAGCAGGACCGATCACGAACTCTACAACTCCCGAATGCCATTTTCCACAATGCTTGCATTCAACTCTATTCGTGGAACATTACCAACACGGCTATTGAGGTAGCTCGGGAGTCCACAGGAGGTCGATCCGTCTAGGTGGATCTGTAGTAGCTTTAAGTAAACTGTAGTCATCTCTAAACTTCTTGGATGTGGAATGGAAGACCTTACAGAAGACCTTTTACGAATATCTCGCTTCAGACGCCTTTCTCTTCTCTTTCCGAGCTCTTGACTTTGCAAGCTCATTCAACTAGAGTCACGAACTCTTGAATTTCAAGAATGCCAACAAACATCTTTATATCTTCATTTAGGCCATCTTCAAATCTTTTATACATAATAGCTTCAGAGAAACACACTCTCTAGCATATCTCTGAGCGACAAATTTTGTTTCATATTCCGTCACGGTCATTTGCCCTGTTTTAGTTCAAGAAATTCTTTACGTTTACGGTCGATGAACCTCTGGTGATATATTTCTTGGGAATTCATTCTTGAAGAAATCCCGTTACTTTTTTCTTTTGGAACCAATGATACTAGTGTATTCCACCAGTGATAGGCAGTGTCCCGAAGTAAAGATATAGCACATTTTAAACATTCTTCTAGAGTGGAGGATAGCTCATCAAGTACCGAATAGTGTTATCAAGCCACAATTCACTCTCTACGCATCATCATTATCATTAGCCTTGAATTCCTCGCCCCTAAATTTCTGATTTTATCAGCGGAGGCCTACTAGATCTCATTGGATCTATTATCGAAGTCTTTGAAGGTACAGGAGTTGGATTATTCGGGTGGAGGTTGTTGTACAATAGGATTATTACGAACAAATTGGGTAAACCATTCATTCATCATTTGGTAGAAGGCTTGTTTAGCCTCTCCTCTTGGTTACCCATAAGCGGTTGAGAGTCTAATGGTGCTGATCCATGTGTGAGACCAAAGCAACACTCTCCACATCATCAACTACTATTCTATCGGGATCGGAATCCATTTACTATATTAAATACAATTGAAATTATCGAAGTCACCACACTATCACATATAAAATTCAAAGGCATGTATAGCTAGACTCTTACGTACTACGGTAGTCCTAGAATCGACTAAACCGTAGCTCGATATCAATAAAATGTAACACCCTAACCCGTATCCATCGCCAAATTAGGGTTACGGGCATTACCGAATAATCATTACTTTTATTCAATCAATTCAATCATATTTAAACAAGCTTATATAATAATACACATATAAGCAAACAATTACATATGCATAAAACATATTTATTCCACTAAACCAAATCATATATGGCACAAAAACATTGATAAACATGCAAAATGTTTATGAAAATACATTTTATGAAAATCACAAAATAATGCAAGTATCGTAAGCCTCAATTGCTATGTCCTTATTTACTTATAATATACTCAAGCAATTTAACCCATTCGTATCTATGTGATTGAATAACATAATTCAATTATCATTTTATACTAACCCACTTAAAGGGCCGAATATACCAACATAAAAGATATTAGCAGATGTCCAAACTTACAAACTCAATAAACATCATATAAATACATATCCACTTGACCAAATATACATAGACACATATATGCCACTATATGTACCTAGCTCATACCAAAGTTCAAATAGATCCAAATAATCAATCGGATCAATATTCACATGAATTCATTTACATGCACATAGTTGAACCGAAAATAACTATACGGTATATACATTATTTTTGTAATAGTTAGATTCATATACATGCATTTATTATAATTTAAGAAAATCATATCAACTCATGCACTTTTATCATTTCCAACAAATCATATTATCTAATTATCCAAATACCTATTCGGCCTATAATCATCTTCTATCAAAATTTTATCAATTTCCTATTCTTTAGCAAAAATTCTATTACATCCGAATATACACAAACATCTATCACATTTCAAGCATACATATATAACTAACTAGACATATTCATGAGCAATGTACTTAAATATACTTGTTTACTATGCCGAATTAACTTTGTTTAAGAATCATGCAAAAGACCAAATACAAACAAACCATAGCACCATAATTTGATCATTTCATCATCGAATCACCTCATTTGAACTTAAAAAGAAATACACATACCCAATATCTTTTATAACCTAACATTACTAACCTATGAACAAACACAACTATGGTTCAATATAATCGAGTATACAATTAATTATTCATACCACATTACCCAACTCATATTTTCACTTCTCAATCACATATTTCCTTACCATATTTGAATTAATCCTTGATTGAGTTTACACAAACATTAACGATATAAACTGACTATTATATCAAAAGCTTGATAAACATACTTAACCCAAAAATTTAGCCATATTCACATGGCTATTATATGCATTAACAAAAAGTTTTCAACAAACAAGGTCAAGTCTTTCCTATACATGCCTCTATCCAAAACCAAAATGAAAGAGTAACAAAATTAGATCGATAGTGTGGTCGATTGTCTTGATGATCCCGTTGAGCGGTATCCTTTACCTAATCTATAAAGCAGAGGAGAACATTACACACAAATAAGTTTACTAACTTAGTAAGTCCCAAGCTCAAAATGATACTACATTCAATTACTTAAACATTTAAATCATTCATCTCAACCATGTTATCATATTAAAATTTCTTTCACCTTTAGCACTACTATTTGAAAACCGAATCTCCATGATAGTACATTCAAGCTCAAACTCGGTCATATAATACTTGTGCACATCAATCGTAATCTCAAATGTACATATCAATTGTACTAGTAATATTAGTTAAACTCTAGTAACATTAAACATATCAAACCTTACTTACTTACGAGCCTTTAACTAGACACATTAGCTACGATTTACCTTGAACAACAATTCGGTTTCTCCTTTGTAAAACACATCACCCAAGCATAAAGCTTGCTAGGCATTTAAAGCCGAAATAGATCATAAAAGACGAAGCTCGCTAGGCATTAGAGCCCAAAATAAATCAAAGCATGAAGCACGCTGAGCATTAAAGCCGAAATAGATCACCAAGCATAAAGCACGCTAGGCATTAAAGCCCGAAATAGATCACTTCAAGCATGAGCCGAAATAGCACATGAAGCACGCTAGGCATTAAGCTGAACATGTCACCCAAGCACTAGGCACGCTAGGCATTTAGCCCAATTCAACGCATTTAACATTTCAATACACTTTACTTAATCTGAAATCACCACAACTTATATACTTCATACAACTTTCATTTATCAAACCAAACTTACTTACTTACATCACATTTAACAAATTAAACTCATTATCAATTTATACTACCACATTCGCCAACATACATTTTTATGCTTTAAATTTCCTAATTTTATCATATGCAATGTTCATAAATATTCCTTTAGTATACACTTGCTTAAGGACTTACCTCGGTTGTCGATGGATAGTACAAATCGGCTATTCGAGAACCTTCATCTTTCTAGATCCAAATTCATTTTTCTTTGCTCTTGATCTAAAACACATTCAAATTTAGCTCATTCAAGTACATTTCATCTCAATTTAGTCCCTAAGCACATAAATAGGAAAATTACCATTTTACCCTACTATTTCAATACTTTGCAATTTAGTCCTATTTGCATAAAACTCAAAATACATCAAATTTCCCCATACTCCTTAAGGGATGAATATGTATAAGGACTATACAAGTCTATTTATTTCATTTATTTTGTAATTAAGTCCCTCTAAAATTTTATTTTTACAATTTGGCCTAAAACACAAATTCACCAAAACTTCCAACACATAATATACTAATTTTAACCTATCTATCATCTAACATCATCAAACATCATAAACCTCAAGAATTCATCAATGGTCGATTCATATATACACACTAATCTTAGAAATTCTAGCATGGGTGGGTAATATACTAAGCAACGATCTCAAAAACGTAAAAATTAACAAAAATTGAGCTAGATTTCTTACCTATTTAAGCTTGAATAAGGCGAATGTTTCAAGCTTTTCTCCCTTTTCTTTTGTGTTTTTCGCCAAAGATGAACAAGACATGGCTTTTTAATTGTTTGTTTTATTTACATATATTTATTAGTTTATTTTAACATATAATGTAATATTATATATTATAAAAACTCAAACACTATTACATGCATCAAGGTGGCGGCCATTAACCTAAAATGGCCTATTTGCCCTTTTAATACCTCACATTAAAAGCCATGCTCAATTTAACACATTACACTTTAGTTGGCCACTTTTACTTTTTACGCGATTAAGTCTTTTTATCAAATTCAATACTTAAGCGATAAAATATTTCTCTGAAACTTTCACACACATAAATACATACATAATAAACACTAAATATAATATTTAAATATTTCTCGGGCTCGGATTCGTGGTCCCGAAACCACCGTTCCGATTAGGGTCAGATTCGGTCTATTACAAAACTCCGTCCAATCCGCAAAATAAATACTCCATTACTTTCCATGAGATTTGAACCCAAGCTCCCTTGCACCCTTAATGATGCCCTGCCACTAGACCACTCGCTTCCTTCCTTGTGGCGTCACCCCCTTGTCTCTTATGTGGCGTCACTTTGCCACTACACCACACACTCCACTTGTGTCATTTCCCCCACATTTTATTCTTAAAGCCCACCTACTAACTCCCAGGGTTTTTTTCACCTAAAATCAAAATTTCCCTAAAGCCAAAGTTTGATCTCAAGACTTTATAGAAGCCCCCTAACCTTCCAAAATCACTCACCTACTAGATCCAACTTGCATTAAAGCCGTTCTCTTGTTCCTAAAAATTTTAAACGCACCTACGCCTAGGGCCCAATGGCCCAATCTTATTAGGCCCAACTTTGGGATGTTACAGGAATGCCTACCGAAGACCCTTATTTGCACTTGAGACTACTCATAGAGGTAAGCGACCATTTCAAATTAGCCGGAGTACCCGAAGATGCATTACGATTGAAGATGTTCCCATATTCGCTAAGGGACAGTGCTCGAGCCTGGTTGAACTCAATGCCACCAAACTCAATTTCCACATGGTAAGAGTTAACAGAGAGGTTTCTTATGAAATATTTCCTACCTAGCAAGAATGCTAAGTTGAGGAACGAGATCACTGCCTTCCAACAAATGGATGACGAATCCTTGTATAAGGCATGGGAAAGATTTAAAGAGTTATTATGAAAGTGCCTCATCATAGAATTCTACATTGCATCCAACTTAAGACGTTTAACAATGGTCTCAACGCTCACACGAGGATGGTAGTGGATGCTTCTGCTAATGGTGCTCTCTTTTCTAAGTCTTATAATGAGGCTTATGAAATTATCGAGAGGGTCGCCAGCAACAACTATCAATGGCCAACCAGTCAAGCAGCATCAGGAAGACGAGTAGCTGGAATACATGAAGTAGACGCTCTTACTTCACTCACATCTCAAGTATCATCAATATCCTTAATGCTTAAAAATCTTACTACTAATGGGTCTAATAGTTTTGCAGCACAGCTGCCTAATCAATTTGAGAATATAGCCTGTGTCTATTGTCGGGAAGGACATTTGTTTGAAGAATGTCCGTGATAAACCGTAAAAGTAACATATTTTAATCCCACATTTAGTATGCTTTTGGATGATTTATCCCTGATTTATGTAAAAAGGTGCTCTTAATCCTTTCTTTTCATGTCTTATACTTAGAAAAGCACCTAAGGATAAAAAGAACGAGAAACGGGCTTAAAACGGGTCGATTTAGGCCAAAGAGGAAATCAAAATGGCCTAGACTTCAAGCCATATGGCCGTGCCTCGTCAAATTACTTCACACGGCCATGCCACGATTTACACGGTCGTGCCCTAATCGACAGAATCGAGACACGGCCTGAAAATGATTTACGTGGACGTGTACCATGGCCGTACCCCTGCTACGAGAAAGAGCATTTTCACTCAGGTTTGGATGCTTGGAGGCAAAGAAACACATTCCTAAGTCTACTTAAACATCCTAGGAAGAATTCTACTTGAATTAGGATACTTAGGAGCCAAGTAAAGCATCCCAAAGCCCATATAAGCACCCAAGGTAGCAACTAAAAGGTGCGATTCAAGTAAGGAAAAGCAGAGGGTTTAGCAGAGGCTTTTGTCAAGCTTTCATCTTTAGGGAATCACTTGAAGATAGCAGTTGATCCATCTCAAGAAGAAGCTCCATTCAAGGCGGAGGATCTCTCCTTCAATTCCTTGAGGAGGTTTTAGGAATTTCTTATGTTTTGTTTTATCTTTTCTCTTGAGATGTTTTCTTATTTAGTTATGAACTAAACCCTTCAGATACCTGAAGGGGATGAAACCTATGATGGATTTTGTTATTTAATTTCTAAATTATATGAAAGTACTTAGTTTGCTCTTAATTATGTTGCTTAATTTAATCTGATGTGCTTAGGTGGAGGAGGAATAGACCCTACCTAAGAGTAGATCTAGCATAATTGAGTGGAGTTGATTGGGCACCTAGAGATAGGGTTACGAGATTTTACCAGATTAGGGTGAAACCTAATATGGGAATCCATTGATTGATTTACTACTTCCTTAGGGGTTATTATAAGAGACGAGAGTTCCACTAATTAACCTAAGGTTAGGCGTTATTCGCCTCGAGAGAGGGTTTAATATAGGTTAGAGAGTCTCACGATCAAGCTAAGTAAAGAAGTCATATGAATTAAAAGTTAGATAACAAGAGAAGTCATAGGTGGATTCTTCCCGAGGTATCATCGTAATCAACCGAGTTTTTCCACAGTCTTTTCCCAAAGTTTCGTTCTTTTGTCTTTTCATTTAATTTAAGTATTTCATTTAGTATTAAATTAATAAACCAATCACTCCATATTTCAAAGCTAAATAATAGAAAGAAAGTGAGTAGTACTTTTAGGTTCCCTTGGGTTCGATAAGATATTCTTACCTAAACTATACTATTGTTCGATAGGTGCACTTGCCTCTATTGTTGTCATAGTTATTCTACAAGTTCGATCATTCTTTTTATAAATTTTAAAACTCGACTTTTCGACAAGATCAAGTTTTTGGCGCCGTTGCCGGGGAACACTAAAATATTAAGAAAACTCTATTTCTATTACTTTAGCCAAAATTTTTTATTTGCAATTTATTATTATTACATTATTCTTTATTATTATTTCTTTTTACTTTGCTAATTTTTCCTCTATTTTGCTTTTGGCGGAAAATTTTAGTCTATGGAAAGATGGCTTTGAATAATTATCGATGGCAAGGCATGAGGCAATTCAGACTAAAGCAACCGGTGTTTTCAACCTCGGCGTGGTCACTAGGTTATCTAATCGTTAGAGATGATGAATAAGAAAATTGATGATTGGTATAGTCCCTCGCAGTACATCTAGAAATGCAATATGATTTAAATCTAGGAGGCGTGGCGAATCACGAGTACCGCTCTACGGATATGGCATGGAAAAGCGAGCAAGCTCACTATCGAGTAACTATTCTAGATATCAAAATAATTTTTATAGTGACACTTATAATGCGGGTTGGAAGTACCATCCCAATTTCTCGTGGGATTATCAAAATAGCCAAAGATCGAAACTTCCTCTAGATTTTCAACAACCACCTCACCAACAAGAAGAGGAGCTGAATTTTGGAGAGATGCTGACGAATTTCATGGAAGCCACGATTCTCATTACCAAAAGATCAAGCGACACTTGATGAACAACAAAAATCGATCAAAGGAATCGAGAATCAAGTTGGAGAACTTACTAGGTCAGTAGGACATCTCGCAAAGTTAATGTCAAAACGACCGCTAGGACGTCTACCAAGTAACACCGAGGTTAATCCAAAGAAGCAAATTCAAGCCATCTCATCTCAAGACAGTAAGGGGTTAGATAAACCAAACTCAATACAAGAAAACAAGGTAGACGAAGGTAAGATAGAGGTAACACAAGAAAATCCAAAACCGGTAATCAAGGAGTACTAACCTCGCATACCTTATCCCGAAGCAATGAAAAGAGACGATTCAGAGGAACAGTTCGATAAGTTTCTTAAACTCTTAAATAAAGTACATATTAACCTTCCTCTCCTTGAATCTCTTTTTCAGACGCTAGACTCGAAGAAATTTTTAAGACAGCTCTTGACAAAAAAACGTAAATTAGGCAAGGAGCACCACGTGGAATTAAATGCAGTATGCTCAAGAATATTACAGAACAGACTACCACAGAAGCAAAAAGACACAGGGAGTTTTACAATTCCATGTTTAATTGGTAGTTTATTTATTGATAATGCTTTAGCTGATTTAGGGTCAAGCATCAATGTTATGCCTTATAAAATGCTTAAACAACTAGGTCTAGGGAAACCCGGACAAACTAGGATGAGCGATCGATTAGCGATAAAACTATCGAATTCCTAGGGGTATAATAGAAAATGTTCTAATCAAAATTGATAAATTCATATTCCCAGTAGATTTTGTTGTCTTGGACATGAATGAGGACAATTCGATTCCTTTAATTTTAGGAAAACCCTTTCTAGCAACTGCCAAGACTAAAATTAGTGTTGGTACAGGAGAACTCATTCTTCGTGTAGGTGACGAATCAATCACTCTTCAAGCTCTTAACTCAGCTATGACATCGAGTAATAAAGGTACGAACATTAATTCTATTGATAATCATTTGGTTAAACCTTCTTTACAAGAAGCATCGCGAAATCACTTAGCTGAGCTAGATCCTAGACCTCGTGCCAACAAAGAAGAAATGCATAAGGAGCAAAGCCTTAGGGTTGACAAACTAAAAGAGCAGGAAACACAAATAAAAGAGGAATAGGAACCGCACGAAGTGAAACCGAAGGAGCCCCCAGATGAGTTGATAGGAACAATGAATCACTTCAAATTAGGAGATCGGGTATTGTTGAATAAGGAAGACCCTTGAATCACCAATTTAGACCTCAAGACAAACAAAGAAATCACTTTTGATGTACTAAATGTCTTCCTATACGGCACAGTTGAGGTCAACAATACTAAATTTGACACTTTTGAGGTAAACATTACTCGAATAAAACTATATATCCATAACCGAAGTGATCGCATGAGAAAGGATTTTCACCTCCTCAAACCACCATGACCATACGAATGAGAGGTAAAGTCTAGCTAAGACTATAAACGAGCGCTTCTCGGGAGGCAACCCGAGCACTAACCCCATTTTTACATTTTTTATTTTTTTTTACTTTTTCTTTTCTTTTTCTTTTTAGCACCTAACCATAAACTAACCAAAAAACATATTTCTAGGCCACACGGCCCTACACAAGGGCGTGCCCGTAGCCGTGTGGAAGCCAGGGGATGAACCATGGGCGTGCCAGTAGCCATGCACGACATAGAAAAATTTCTTTTCCCAACACGGGTGGCAATAATAGTCCACGCCCGTGCCGACACCCCGTTCAAGGTTACTGACTTGTCAAGCACCGGTTAAATACGGTCGTGCCTTTCAACCGTGCCAACATTCTAACTTATCAAACACGGGAGGAGCATGCCCGTATTAAATAACCGTGTGAAGAAAGACACGGGCGTGCCACGACACCCACGGCTATGCCCGAACACCCTGAATGCATTCAAAATTCAAAACCCCAAAACACGGGCTACATCTCTATTTAAACCTCATTCTCCATTTTTCTAGTTGTCTTTCATTTTCCATTATTTATTTTTGTTTTTATTTTATTTCATCATTATTTTTTACTTTATTTTATTTTATTTTCTTCTTCTTGTTCTTTATGATATTTAGATTTAGCTTAGGATACAATAAAACCAAGCCAACTAATTCGAGGATTCAATTTCAAACGGTTCGAGACGCTTCCCCATGTTCACCTCCAATCTTATCCGGTTTCTTTTCATAGACTTCATTCAAAAAATTCAGGAAGTGTTACTTCTCCCCTTCTCTTTTGATTTTATTATTACATAATTGTTTATCTATCTTTGTACATTGAGGGCAATGTACATCTTAAGTGTGGGGGGGTAAAAGTACCTGACTTTTTGCATTATTCTCAAATTTGCATTATTCTCAAATCCTGAATTTAGTCTTGTTTTCAAGTATTTTTCTCATATTACTAATTAGGATAAAATTTCTGTTGATTTATGATTTTTATTTATATGTTTTAGAGTAAGTCATAGTTAATTGTGCATTGATGATTAAATTTGAAGGATACTAGAGAATCGAGCATGATAAGTCTACTTTCTAAAAATTAAAAATTAATAGGTCGTTGAACTGAATTTTAGTATTACTTTGAAGTTTGAAATTTACAGGGATTGATGTCAAAAACACCCATAATTTTTGTGAGATTTTGAGCCTTATAGAGCATTTATTCTTTTTCGTGCTCACTTTATTGATTATGAGTGTGTCAACTTTGATCTGTTATTCTAGAACTTGTCTTGATTATACATGTCGAGACCACATTAATGATTTGATATACTGAGATGATAAAGGCACCTAGGTTTAACCCACTTACTCCATAAAAAGCCTACCTTCACAAATTAACCCCTAGTGAACCCCGTTGAATCCTAACAACCTTTTTTTGACTCACCTACTAATATTAACCCAAAATCCCTTTGAATTTGTTATCACCATTCTTTTGACTACCCTTTAATCGAGGTTTGATTTGATTAAATTACCGAATTATATTTCAGTAGTTACATTTATCATTTATGATGTAATACTTTAGTTTGTTCTTAAAAAAAACAAACAAACATCGAAAAATCGAAGTATATTCAGTATTAGTAGTATAGAAAGTGAGCTTCTGCATTTAAATTTCAATTATCAAAGAAAAAAAAGGTCATATTATTATTAGTTTAAAGTTTCAATTGATGTAATCATTTATTTTCTAGTTCATTGTTTTTAGTTAGTTAATTTGTCAATTCGATCTCGATTTTAACCTTCTAATTCAGTATTTATCCACACCTTTTAACCCAAGCCCCATTACAACCCTGATTAAAGACCTTTTGATTTGTGTATCATCTCATATACAGTGGTGGAGATTTGATTTTCAGGCAAGCCTATGGGATTAACATTTTAGGTTCGACTTATGAGTGCTTATTCTTGAACCTTAAACACTTCGAGTGATTTGAGTAAATCTTTGGTGAGGATGTCAATCCTTGTCGGTTTTGAATTAAAGGTAATTACTTAGATAAGGGGAGACACCTATGTTTTCGTACTACAAATATATGACTTATCTTGATTGAATCTTTAGGGTTCTTTGAGTTAAATTATCCATGTATAAATTATCTATGAATTATGATGAGACATTCCCGATAGGAATTATGAATTATGGAATGCTCGTTTTAATTGTAAGTTGAGAATTTTGCTTGAGGACAAGCAAAAGCTTAAGTGTGGGGGTATTTGATAAACCGTATAAGTAACATATTTTAATCCCACATTTAGTATGCTTTTGGATGATTTATCCCTGATTTATGTAAAAAGGTGCTCTTAATCCTTTCTTTTCATGTCTTATATCAGGAAAGCACCTAAGGATAAAAAGAACGAGAAACGGGCTTAAAACGGGCCAATTTGGGCCAAAGAGGAAATCGACACGGCCTGGACTTCAAGCCACACAACTGTGCCTCGTCAAATTACTTCACACAACCATGCCACGATTTACACAGCCATGCCCCAACCGACAGAATCGAGACATTGCCTGAAGTCGATTTACACGGGCGTGTACCATGGCCGTGCCCTTGTCACAGGAAAGAGCATCTCAAAGCCTATATAAACACCCAAGGTAGCAACTAAAAGGTGTAGTTTGGTAGAAGCCGAAACAGAGAGGTTTTTAGCAAAGGCTTTTGCCAAAGCTTTCATCTTTTAGGGAATCACTTGAAGATAGCCAGTTGATCCATCTTAAGAAGCCGAAGCTCCATTCAAGATAGAAGATCTCTCCTTCAATTCCTTCAGGGGGTTTTAGGGATTTCTTATGTTTTGTTTTATCTTTTCTCTTGAGATGTTTTCATATTTAGTTATGAACTAAACCCTTCAGATACCTGAAGGGGATGAAACCTATGATGGATTTTACTATTTGATTTCTAAATTATATGAGAAGTACTTAGTTTGTTCTTAATTATGTTGCTTAATTTAATCTGATGTGCTTAGGTGAAGGAGCTATAAACCCTACCTAAGAGTAGATCTAGCATAATTGAGCAGAGTTGATCGAGCGCCTAGAGATAGGGTTACAAGGTTTTTTCGAATTAAGGTGAAACCTATTATGGGAATCATTTGATCAATTTACTGCTTCCTTAGGGGGTTATTATAAGAGAGCGAGAGTTCCACTAATTAACCTAAGGTTATACGTTATTCGCCTCGAGAGAGGGTTTAATATAGGTTAGGGAGTCTCACGGATCAAGCTAAGTAAAGAAGTCATATGAATTAAAAGTTAGATAATAAGAGAAGTCATAGGTGGATTCTTTCTGAGGGTATCATCGTAATCAACTGAGTTTTTCCACAGTCTTTTCCCAAAATTTCGTTCTTTTGTCTTTGCATTTAGTTTAAGTATTTCATTTAGTATTAGATTAATAAACCAATCAATCCATATTTCAAGCTAAATAATAGAAAGAAAGTGAGTAGTAGTACTTTTAGGTTCCATTGGGTTAGATAAAATATTCTTGCCTAAACTATACTCTTTGTTCGATAGGTGCACTTGCCTCTATCGTTGTCATAGTTTATCTACAGGTTCGATCATTCTTTTTATAAGTTTTAAAACTCTACTGTTTGACACGATCAGCCCGTCGAACCCAGAATCTGTATACTACATGGGTAATTAGAACCAAAATCGAGGAAGGCAAGGGCTGCAATCCAATTTTTATAACCCATCATGGAGAAACCACCCGAATTTGTCCTGGAGTAACCAAGGGGCTGGAACCAGTAACACTTACACCCAATCTAGACCAACCCAGCTTCCTAGTTTCCCTCAACAAGTTCAAAAACGATTTCAAGCTGAAGCATCCAATAGCTTGGAGAGTTTGCTGAAGGCATACATGGCAAAGAATGATGCCTTAATCCAAAGCCAAGCAGCTACATTGAAGAATATGGAAAACCAAATGTGCCAGCTTGCAACTAAGCTTAGGAACCGACCATAGGGTACCTTACCTAATGATATAGAGAATATGAGAAATCTGGGAAAAGGAGCACTGCAAAGCACTGACATTGAGTAGTGGAAAGACGGTAGAGCCCAATACCATTAAAGTTGAAAGGAGCAAGCTGAGGCTCAAGACTCAGAGGAATTTCAATCGAGTGTTGAAATTCTAGTTTCACAAGAACCAGAATCTGTAAAACCCGACAAGGTAACCTTAGAACCAGCTAAATCTGATCAACTAACAACTCCGTTAGATGCAGAATTACCACAGAAGACGAATCAAACATTACTAGTTCCAGTAAAGAAATCATCACCACCCTACCCTCAAAGACTTTAGAAGTAGAGTCAGGAGATTCAATTCAAGAAGTTCCTTGACGTACTTAAGCAACTTCACATCAACATCCCGTTGGTTGGAGCACTTGAGCAAATGCCAAATTATGTTAAGTTCATGAAAGGTATCTTGTCTAAGAAATGAAGACTTGGAGAATTTGAGACGGTAGCCTTGACGAAGGAATGCAATGCATATCTTCAGGACAAACTACCCCAAAATTGAATGACCCATGATGTTTTACCATATCGTGCAATATTGGAGCAACCTATTATGGTAAGGCATTATGTGACTTAGGTACGAGTATTAACTTGATGCATATGTCAATATTTAGAAAGTTGGGGATATGTGATGTTAGACCTACTACGGTTACACTTTAACTAGCAGATTGATCCTTAGTGCATCCAGAAGGAAAAATTGAAGATGTATTGGCACGTGTAGATAAATTTATCTTTCTTACTGACTTTGTAATTCTAGACTTTGAAGCAGACAAAGAAGTGCCAGTTATCCTAGGAAGAACATTCTTAGCAACTGGAAGGACCCTTATTGATGTGAAGAAGGGCAAGCTGACTATGCGTGTTTAGAATGATCAGGTAACATTTAATGTTTTTAAGTCAATTTGATTTTCTGACACAATTGATGATTATTCTGTAGTATCCGATTTAGAGGAATTAATAGTGGAGAAGGAACTCAACTATTTTGAGGATTTGTTGGAAAAAATTCTGACATCAGACCTTCCAAATGATGAAGAGGAAAATGAATACTTAGCTCTACTAGAAGCTAATCAAAAGGGATTTAATTCACAATCCAGTTTTGAATCTTTGGAATTAGAGAAAAGGGATTACACCCAGCCAAAAGCATCAATTAAGGAGCCACCTAAGTTAGAACTCAAGGTATTACCTACACACTTAAAATATGTTTATTTAGGTAACGCTTCTACTCTGCCTGTGATTGTTTCAGCAGAATTAAATACTGAACAAGAAGAGAAACTTATCATACTCTTGAAACAATTCAAGAAGGCTATTGGATGGACCATAGCCGATATTCACGGTATTAGCCCATCTGTATGCATGCACAAGATCATATTAGAAGATGGCGAGAGAGGAACGATTGATGGACAACGGAGACTAAACCCTATCATGAAGGATGTAGTAAAGAAGGAAATTATCAAGTGGTTGGATGCAGGTATAATTTACCCCATCTCAGACAGTTCATGGGTAAGTCCAGTCCAATGTGTGATACCGACCAGAACAATTACGAGATGGAGAATTTGCACCGATTACCGAAAGCTAAACAAGGCGACCAGGAAAGATTACTTTCTTTTGCCGTTCTTGGACCAGATGCTTGATAGACTCGCGAGGCAAGACTATTACTATTTTCTCGATGGATACTCAGGGTATAATCAGATTATAGTAGCACTGAAAGATCAGCACAAGATGACATTCACTTGCCCGTATAGTACATTTGCATTTTGACGCATACCATTTGGTTTATCTAATGCACCTGCTACATTTCAAAGATGTATGATGTCAATTTTTACTGACATGGTTGAGAAGTGTCTGGAAGTTTTTATTGATGACTTTTCAGTATTTGGAGACACTTATGATGATTGTTTAGCCAATATAGCTAAGATACTTAGAAGATGTGAAGAAACAAACCTAGTACTCAATAGGGAAAAGTTTCATTTCATGGTATAAGAAGGGATTGTTCCAGGGTATCAGATATCGAGACATGGAATTGAGGTAGACAAAAAACAAAAAAGGTTAACATTATTGAAAAAATCCTACCTCCAACATCTGTAAAGGGTGTTAGAATTTTCTTGGGTCATGCTGATTTTTATCGTATATTTATCAAAGACTTCTCCAAAATTGCAGAACCTTTGTGCAAATTATTGGAGAAGGACGCGACATTCAAGTTTGATGATGAATGTTTAAGAGCATTCAAGGTGTTGAAGAATCAGTTAGTTACAGCACCCATCATTGTCACACCAAATTAGGATCTGCCATTCGAATTGATGTGTAATGCAAGTGAGTTCGCAATTGGAGCTGTCATGGGCCAGTGAAGGAACAAAATTTTTCACCCCATCTACTACGAAATTCAGACTCTAATAGCAGCACAACTGAATTGTATGGTAATAGAAAAAAAGTTACTTGCTGTTGTATATGCTTTCGACAAGTTTCAATCGTATCTTGTAGGTGCCAAAGTGACTGTTTATACGGACCACTCAGCAATTAAATATTTATTGGCCAAGAAAGACGCTAAGCAAAGATTGATTCGGTGGGTACTTATACTTCAAGAGTTTGATCTAGAAATTCAAGATCGAAAGGGAGTAGAAAACCAAGTAGCATATCACTTGTCCAGATTGCAGCTGCAAGAGGGAAATTCTCCACTTGTACCGATTCAGGAGACATTCCCAAATGAACACATATTGAAGGTAAATCATGTCCATAATATTTCTTGGTTTGTTGATATTGCTAACTATTTAGCTTGTGGTTTGATGCCGATTGATATAACGTATCAACAAAGGAAAAATTTTCTTCATTATGCGAAGTACTATTTCTGGGAAGAGCCATATTTGTTTAAAAAGTGTGCAGATCAGATGATCAGGGGATGTGTGGCAGAAGATGAAATCTCAAGATTTTATACCATCACACTCATTTCCGAGTGGAGGACACTTCGAAGGTACTCACACTACGGCCAAAGTATTACAAGCCAGATTCTTTTGGCCCACACTATTCAAGGATGCCTACGCTTACGTAAAGAGTTGTGATCGATGTCAGAGGGTTGGAAATGTCACCAACAGAAATGAGATGCCTCGAACAAATGTCATTGAGGTAGAATTATTCGACGTTTAGGGTATTGACTTTCTTGGTCCTTTCCCTCCGTCTTTTGGTCACAGGTATATATTGGTAGCAGTAGATTATGTGTCCAAGTGTGTCGAGGCTGAGGCTTATCTGACGAACGATGCTAAGGTTGTGATGAAGTTCTTGCAGAAACATGTGTTCACAAGGTTTGGAACCCCAAGAGCCATTATCAGTGATGAAGGGACCCATTTTGTGAACAAGTGTTTAAAATGGTTGTTAGATAAACATGGAGTGAAACATAAGGTTGCTACAGCTTACCATCCGTAGACAAATGGGCAAGCTGAGCTGGAAAATAAGGAGTTCAAAGGCATACTTGAAAAGGTAGTTTGCCCGAACCGACGAGATTGGTCCAAGAGACTAGATGATGCTTTATGGGCCTACAGAATAGCATACAAGACACCTTTAAGAATGTCACCCTACAAGTTGGTCTTTGGGAAAGCCTGTCATCTACCTCTGGAGTTAGAGCACAAAGCTTACTAGGCTCTTTGACGACTCAACTTGGATCTTAAGCTTTCTAGAGAGAAATGGATGCTCCAACTCAACGAGCTAGAGGAATTCCGAATGTTTTCATACGAAAATGTCAAATTACTCAAAGAAAGACTCAAGAAATGGCATGACAAGCACATTCGAGTTAGAGAATTTGAAGCAGGTCAATAAGTCTTGTTATTTAATTCCAAATTGAAGTTCTTCCTAGGTAAGTTAAAATCACGTTGGTCCGGTCCATTTACGATTCATCGCGTCTACCCATATGGAGTTGTTAAACTCTAAGGTAAGGAGGTAATTTTCAAGTCAATGCTCAAAGATTTGAAACATTACTCTGAGAGAACCAACGAGCTGGATCAAATCTTGTTCGGTTTATCGATATTTAAATTTTCTTGTTTTAATAAATTATTTAGGGTATATTTTAGGGTCTACTATGTTTAAATAAATTACATCTAGGAGATTGGAACTTAAGTGGGACCGCCTTGTGACCCTCCAATCTTTCCAGGAATTGATTTTTACATAATTTTTCGAGAAATTATTCCTTGAATGACAAAATAAATTTTAATTTTTCAAATAAAAGGTCAAATTGTGATCCAAGTTTTAAATTGCAACTAAATTTCAAATTTTCATTACGCCTAGGGACCTAATTGAATTATTTTTAAAATTTGGTTGCTAATTTTGTAAATAATATAAACTAGGTACCTCTTTTTGTAAATATTTCCAAAAGGCATCTAAAATAAATATTTTTACTTAATATATATATATATATTTGTATAAATATGATAAACTTTAATATATAATTATATCTCTTATAATTTATATATTAATTTTTATCAACTTAGCATAGAATTAGGATTAGTTTAATTTTAGTTATGTTTTATTCTTGTTTTAATAATTTAATAACAATTGATAATTTCATATGCATATATTTAATTATTAATTGTTGTTAACTTTGAGTAGGACTAGACTTAGAATATTTAAATTATTAAATTTCTCTAAGAATTCTACTCTAATTCCTACTTCTCCCACTATAAATTCCACCCTTACTTCCCCCCATTCATTCATCACTCAAAGTCCCAAAGCACCAAATCCATTAAGTGCCGCAAGCCTCAATTGCACATTGCTTGGCTAGTAGCCTCAGACGCCAAGACGCCTCAGCCTCAAATGGTCGCCTGTGTCAGTGTCTCCGCTCTCTGTCGCCACACTGCAAGACGCCCTAGCAAGATCAGCACCTTGCCAAAGGTCCCATGACGTTGCTTATGACAACCCTTACTACGCATTGCTGCCTACTTTCGCACCCATCCACCCGCATACCTAGCGGCCATCCAACACTTCTGTGGCACACACCTTCACCTATCCTTAGCCAAATCCTCCAACCTACCTTAAATCGACCTATTTTGCTTTTAATTATTTTTTTAGGAGTTCTTAAAAAAGGGTGGTAAGACCGAATTTTCTCTTGAATTTTAATTTTATTTAATTATTTAATTTTTCAAATCATTGAATTATTAATAATTTTTATTAAATTTTTGAGAAAATAATTTTTTCCATTTTGTATTCAGGTTAATCATGCCTCGCAAGAGAACTCGTGCCTCTGCCCGTATCGATAAAACACTAAATAAGTTCCACTGTGAAGAAGCCAAAGTAAGATACAAAAGTATCTTCAAAAATCAACAGATGCATCCAGAAAAAGGCTTCACATTGAAGGAAAACAACTACAGAGACTTTATGGCACGTATTCATCAAGTAGCTGAAGCCCTCAATTGGGAATTGTTTTGTGAAAAGAGACCAAGTGTGGATGAGGAACTAGTTCGTGAATTCTATGCGAACTTAACCTAAAGCGAATTGACCAAAGTTCCAGCTTGCTGAATCAAGGTACCAGTAAATTCAAATGCTATTAATGAGTTCTTTGAATTACTTGATTTCGAAAACGATGAATATTCTTCTTTGTTGAGCAACATTAAGCCTGAAAATTTGCATAAAATTCTCGAGGAACTCAAAGTTTTAGGTTCTAAGTGGACTTTGTCAAAGCAAGGAATCCACACGTGTCGAAAAGAATATTTGACACCACTTGCGAAGGTATGGTTTTATTTCATCCATTTCAGCCTTATGCCTTGTTCGCATGGGACTACAATCTCATTAGAGCGAATGGTCCTATTATACTCGATGCTAACTGGAAAGACCATTGATGTGGACAAAATCATTCTAAGAGAAATATGAAATTGTGCAGTTAGACGTTTTGGCCTAGCCTATTTCCCTTTTATGATAACAATTCAGTGCTTAAAAGCAAAAATTCTTGTGAACGTAAAGAAAATAGGGTATAGTCAGGGCACAACCACCGATTGGGACCTCTACCATGTAGCTGGGGATTCTATTCTACAGCAACGAGTTGAAGAGAGTGAGGATCCAGAAGAAGCAGAAGATGACCCCACAGAGATCCCACCAGAGCAATCAACTGAAGTCCCTAATGAGGCAGAACCAATGGAACCAGAAGTTGAACATGATATCGAAACCTTAATGTTTTAGCTCCACCGCCTAGCGTAGATATTTGAGATAAGCTGTCAAAGTTGATGGACTTAATGAAACACATGCAATGGCAGCAACAAGCCTACTGGAGATACTCAAAAATAAGGGATGACTTTATGAGGAGTGCCCTTAGGAAAATTTATAATGACCCATTTATTTTTATGCCTGAGTTTCCAGATTTCATATTTGAACCATGGAGTTCATTATCGAAGAGGGAGAAAAGCAATTCATGAAAAGGCAATAATGATAGAGTAAAAGATGAGTAAAATTCGGAAGGATCGGCAAACAAATAAAAAAAAGGGAGGACCTCAAACTTATTTTATTTTTAGTCTTAAGTCATTTTAAGATTAGGTTAATTAGGAATATTTATTTTTGCACAATAAAACAAGAGATTGGAATCATGAATAAAATCTGAACAAGTCACAAATGCTAAAGTGTGGCAATAGGTATATACATGTCTAGGATTGGATTTAGAGACCTTGGTGCTTAAGCAGATCAATTTGACTCACCTCTTCTTTTCTAAAATCCTACGGTGTATAATATCTATTCACTTTAAACAAATGAGGACATTGTTCACTTTAAGTAGGGGACCGAAAATTTGAATTAATTCCACTCGTAATAAAATTTTCTTTTAATTATGATTAGGATATATTTTGTTCAAAAGTTGAAATTTTGTTAAGTATGCTAAACTTGAAGATTAATAAAGTTCTATTATTTCAATAAGTTATTATGTTAGCTTAATAATGATATGAATGTATTTTTAATAAAGTGCAAATTGCTCCATAAAATTTTTAGTTCCCTACGAAAAAAATAGGCATGCATGAAAGTTTATGTATTTAGAATTGACTTAGTAATTTCTTGAGGCAAAATCCTAGCAAGAATGGAATATTGAAAATGATTTAGGCAATTATTGTTTGGACCGTTTGAGCCTTTCAAGCCAGCCATGATAATATTATCCTTTGAAACCTAACTTTGAGACTATATGGCCTAGTTTTATTTGGACCTTTACAATATTTAGCCATCACTTTTCTCTTCATTGTCTTTAAAATTGTCCCAAACACTAGACTCAGTACTATTCAGAATATCGTTTGAAAATAAGTTTGGGGAATTGAAAAGAAGTATCAAGTGCTCAAAAATTCTAGTACATGAAGAAAGTGCTCGAATTTGAAAAAAAAAACACATGTACTTGAAAGAAAATATGTGAAAGTAAAATAAGTTGGTGTATTGAAGGTAAAAATTCTGAAGGTTCGATTTATGCTGAGTGATAAACCGTAAAAGTAACATATTTTAGGCCCACATTTAGTATGATTTTGGATGATTTAGCTATTGATTTATGTAAAAAGGTGCTTTTAATCCTTTCTTTTCATGTTTATACTTAGGAAATCACCTGAGGACGAAAAGAACGAGAAACGGGCTTAAAACGGGCCAATTTGGGCCAAAGAGGAAATCAACACGGCCTGGACCTAAAGCCACACGACTGTGCATCATCAAATTACTTCACACGGCCTGATCCCCGATTTACATGGCCGTGCCTCTAACAACAGAATCGAAACACGACCTAACCATGATCTATACGGGTGTGTGCCATGGTCGTGCCCCTACCACGAGAGAGAGAAATTTCACTCGGATTTGGATACTTTGAGCCAAAGAAACATATTCCAAAGTGTATTCAAACACCGAGTAAGAAGCAAAATTAAATTAGGACAGTTAGAGGCCAAGTAAAGCATTCCAAGAGCCTATATAAACACCCTAAGTGTATCCTAAAGGGAGGCGGTGAGCTAGGCCAAAGAGCCAAAGCAAGAGCAGTCAATTTAGGGAATTACTCGAAGATAGCCAGTTGATCCATCTCAAGAAGCTGGAATTCTACTCAAGACGGCAGATCTCTCATTCAATTCCTTCAGGGGGTTTTAGGGATTTCCTATGTTTTGTTTTATCTTTTCTCTTGAGATGTTTTATTTTAAAGTTATGAACTAAACCCTTTAGATACCTTAAGGGGATGAAACCTAGATGAATCTTGTTATTGTTTTCTGAATTATATGATAAATACTTAGTTTGTTCTTAACTGTGCATGCTTAATCCAAATTCTGATGTGCTTAAGTTGAGGAGGAATAGACCCTGCCTAAGAGTAGATCTAGCATAATTACGCGGAGTTGATCGCACGCCTAGAGATAGGGTGACTAGATTTTGCCAGATGAAGGTGAATCCTAATATGGAAATCCATAGATCGATTTACTGCTATTCTAGGGGGTTATTATAAGAGAACGAGAGTTCTACTAATTAACCTAAGGTTAGACGTTATTCACCTCGAGAGAGGGTTTAATATACATTAGGGAGTCTCACAGATCAAACTAAGTGAATAAATTGTATGGTTCAGTGTTAGATAACAAGTGAAGTCTAGGTGGATTCTTCCTGAGGGTATCGTTGTGATCAACTGAGTTTTTCATCAAGTTATTTCCAAATTCATTCTCTTTTGTTTTTGAGTCTTTAGTTTAGTAGTCGTTAAATTAGATTAAATCAACTAATCACTCCATATTCTAGGCTAAATAATAAAAAGAAAGTTAGTATTAGTACTTTTAGTTCCTTTGGGTTCGACAATCCGGTCTTGTCTAATCTATACTACTATTCGATAGGTACACTTGCCTTAAATCACTGTCAAAGTTAGTCTCCAGGTTCGATCACATTCATTATAAATTTTAAAACTCGATAGACACACAATCAAGTTTTTGGCACCGTTGCCAGGGAACTAAAATATTAAGAAAGCTCTATTTTTATTACTTTATCCACTATTTTTATTATTTTAGTATCTTTTGCTAATTTTATTTCTTCATTATTTCCTAGCAGGTACCTCTAGTTTATGACTAGAAAGAACCCGACAGGACCTTTAGAATACGATAGTGAAATTGAAGCTACCGCTCGAAAAAATTGTAGAGAAATTAGGCGAGCCCTAAATTACACGGAAGAAGAGTGAGAAGACAGATCCAATCCTACTGAAGGGATGGACGAGAATAATCCACCACGAGATGTGGAAGAAAATAATGCTCTACGCACTATGTATGTGTAACACCCCAAACCCGGCCCATGAGTCGTGACCGGATTTGGTATGTCACGGAGTAAAATAATTTGAAACGTGTTGAGAGTTTGGTGAAAACTTGATAGAATTTGGCTAAGGTATGAAAACGGTGTTTGAAAAATCAGTTGGGCTTTTTATAAATACAGTTGGGTTGATAAACCCTTTTGAAAACGGTTGATCATGTAGCATTTTAAAAATCGTCAAAGTTATAGTTGACTTGGTTTAATTTTTGTTACCCGATGGTAACATCTTTGAAAACCCGCAGACTTTATTAAGTTTGAAAAAGTTACTTTTAACCGGTTCACTTAACATTTAAAAACTTCATTTGTAACATAACATAAGTAAAATAAAATAACATCCAAATAATAAATAGCGGCCTTATTACAATCCCAAAATAAAAGACTTAGAAAATAAATCATATTATCTATAACAAAGTAAATTCAAATCCAACGATAAGCATGGCCACCTCGAGTCCTCTCGGCTCCATCTCGCGATCTACTCATCGCAAAATGGTAAGGAAGGGTGAGTCACCAAGACTCATGTGTAAATCCCCACCGAAAAATACAACTCATACACAATTTATTAATAGACATGCACATGCAACCCAACTAACCATCCATACTCCTTTTCTACCCGTGTGGCCAAAACCCTTTGGTGACTAGTGTCACAAAATAAATGATGGGCCAACCCATCGTGTGGTCAAAACCATCGATGACCATAGGTCACAAAATATCATAATGTGGTCAAACCATCGGTGGTACCAAACCATCGGGACTTAGTCACAATTATCATCCTGTGGTCAAAACCACCGTGACCAAGTCACAATAAATCGATGGGGCCAACCCATCTTGTGGTCAAAACCACGGTGACAATCCATAAAAATCATCCCCTCCTCTCATCAATCCCACAATCATCATGCTTACATAACAATATCATAGATCACAAGTTAGGGGACTTACCCTAAGCCATGATTATGCCACAAGCTAATCACTACCAAAATTATTAACAAGGCAACAAAATAGTCATGTTATTAATAAAGTGTGTAGTGAATTTTACACACCTGATACTACCACGAATCCTAGATCCCGAAGATCCGATCTACGATGCTAGATCTCTTGACCTATAATCAGTCAACAACATGATTAGGGACTTAGGCCTATTCGGCCAAACCAAATCAATACCAAAGGCTCTTTTGAGGACTTACCTTGAACGGATTTGATTTCCAAACAAATCCCGAAATCGCCACTTGATTAAGACTCGCCAAAATTCCTTTAACAACCCACAAAAGATCACCACCACATATATTACATAACATGGCCTTTGGCCGAAAGTCATAGCCTACATATCAAGCTCACCTTAAATCCCGGAAGCTTCCTTCAATCGGCTATGGCCTCCTACAATCGGTTTAATCATATTAGTAAGAGTCTTAGGCCATTCGCCATAATCTTGAACCTAAAAGAGGTATCGCCTTACCTTGATAAGTATATCGCCCTTAAACACCACAAGTCAAGACCACTTAGTGTTGTGAGGGGGTTCGGCTACCTTCAATGAAGATAAAGGAACCGAAAATAGCACCTTTCCTTGAGGGAGATTCGGCCAAGTGAGTCTAATGGAAGAGGCAAGATTTCGGTAGCAAAAGTGATAGAGGTTCGGTTAATAGAGGAAGAAAAATGAGAAGGAAGGGAAGTAGGGAATCAATGGTGGTTTCAGCTTGTAAAAGAAGAAAAGAAGTAAATGGGAGATTAAGGGAGATTCGGCCAGCAACTAAATGAAAGAAAAGAAGAAAACTTGCTGAATGATTTTCGGCACTCTAATGCTTAACACAAAACCGAAATAGGATGGCCCTAAAGAGTCCCAAATCCGGCCATCACCCCTCTCTTTTGTGATAACTCCGGCTTTTAATTATCACCTAAAAATAATTTTTATCTTCTTTTTAATCCCCTAATCACTTCTTCAATAATTATAAAGAAAATAAACTACTAATAATACGACTCTTCAGCCGAAAATTAAAAGGAAACAAAGCTTTATCCTTATCACCTTAAGAGTCCCACATGCAGCCATCACTCTACCCCCTTCACGCCACTTTGGAAAAAAAATAGAACCCCAATTGCAGCTCCCTTGGTTCAAACCTAGAACCTCACTGCCGCAGCCCTCTCTTCCAACGCCCCAGGCCATTTCTCCCAATTTGACTTTCATGTCATAGAACCCTATCATTTAATTTTAAAGCCTTCCTACTTAAGCCCATCACCGTATATATAAAAATAAAATGCAAAACGCTGCTCCAACCATTCGAACATGCGCCCATCTTCACCTCCAACTCCTAAGTGGTGCAAGGTAGCCATTTAGCCAACCCAACTTTCATGTCTAAACCTTACCCACAAAATTCTTTAAAGCCTTCTTAACTTAACCCTTTCTTTAACGCCAAAAGCCCAAAAAAATAAAACACATTCCCCCCTTGTAACTCCCAAGTATCGAACCTCTTTCCCCTTGAAAACTCCCTTGACGCACCAAGCCAGTCATGCCAAATAAATCCTTGTGTCAAGTTCCTTCCGAAAATTTTCTTAACCCCTATCTCACCTAGCTTCCTTCCTTTAAACACTTAAAAGAATTTTTAGTCCTAAGTCAGCCTAGCTCTGGGGTTAATTCTAGACCCTAAACATGCTTAGCAATAAAAATATTTATTTCTTCAAGCACACACATGGGAAATTAATTAAATTGCAAACAACCCCTAATTTAGGGTGTTACAGTTCTACCCCCTTAAAAAGAATTTCGGCCCCGAAATTACCTAGATCAGAAGAGCTGGGGGTATTGCTACCGCATCACATCCTCGGGTTCCCATGTGGCCTCCTCCGTACCATGATTCTGCCATAATACCTTTACCAAAGGCACTGACTTCCTACTTAGAACTTTGACATCTCTATCCAAGATTTGTACCGGCTCCTCCTCGAAAGACAAGTCCAGACTCACTTCAATTTTGCTACAGGCACTACGTGTGAGGATCCGATCGATAGCGCCAAAGATTGAAACATGGAAGACGTCATGTATCCGCTCAATTCACGGCAACTCAAGTCGGTAAGCTACCGGCCCCACACGTTTCAACACCGTATGGTCCGATGAATCTAGGGCTTAGCTTGCCCTTCCGCCAAACCTCAACACCTTCTTCCAAGGTGATACCTTCAAGAAGACCTTATCACCCATCAGATATTCAACCTCTCTGCGCTTAAGATCGGCGTAGGATTTCTACCTGTCCGACGCCTCCTTAAGATGAGCCCGAATTACTTTAACCTTATCTCTGTCTCTACAACTAACTCTGGACCCAACATCTGTCATTCTCCTAGCTCCGTCCAACATGTAGGAGTTCGGCATTTTTGACCATACAGCGCCTCATACGGTGCCATCTGAATACTCGCTTGATAACTATTGTTATAAGTGAACTCGCCAAAGGTAGGTACTCCTCCCAACTACCACGAAATCCAACACACAACCCTCAACATGTCTTCCAACACTTGATGACCTTCTCGATTGTCCATCGATGCGGATGAAAAGCCGTCTTTGAAATTCAACCGTTCCTAACTCCTCGATGTAAGGCCTTTCCAGAATCTCGACGTGAACCGAGGATCCCGATCCGAGATAATGGACACAGTACTCCATGCAACCGTATTATCTCTCGTGATGTACAACTTGGCTAATCTTTGAAGCGAGTAGTCAACCTCATCGGTATGAAATGAGCCGACTTAGTCAATCGGTCTACTACCACCCAAATCAGTATCTTTTCATCGGGCGTAAGGGAAGCCCACTTACGAAATCCATAGTAATCTCCTCCCACTTCCATGTGGAATCTTTATCGGTCGTAATAGTCCCGATGGCAATTGATGCTCGGCCTTAACTTGTCTGGCATGTCGACACTTGCCTACCAATTGGCCACTTCCGCTTAAGACCCGGCCACTAAAACTACTCCCTTAAATCCCAATACATCTTGCTGCTTCCCGAGTGCATAGCGTACGCACTGTTATGAGCCTCCTTAAGGATTCGCTGCCTCAACTCATCATCCCTAGGCATGCATACTCTCCCCTGAATGCACAACACTCCATCGCTACCCAAACTGAAACCCTTCGGCCTCACCATTCTGTACTTGTAACCTTCGAGTATTCAGAGCTCCATCAGTCATCTGCCTTTCCTTAACCTCATTAATCCAAGACGGCTTCACTTGCAATTCCGCCAAAAGGCTCCCGTCCTCATAGAGACTTAGATGAGCAAACATTGCTCGCAAATCCGCTACCACCTTTCGGCTCAATGCATCAGCTACCACATTAGCCTTCCCCAGATGGTATTCGATTGATTAATCGTAGTCCTTCAGCAACTCAATCCACCTCCGCTGCCTCAGATTTAAATCTTTCTGAGTCAGGAGGTACTTCAGACTTTTATGATCTGTGTACACTACTGACTTCTCCCCATAAGATAGTGCCTCTAGATTTTCAAGGCAAATACCACAGCAGACTAACTCCAAGTCATGTGTCGGTAGTTAACTTCGTGAGGCCTCAATCGCCATGCGATAAGCGACCACCTTTCCTTCTTGCATCAATACACACCCTAATCCAAAGATGTGATGCATCGCAATATCTGATGAACTCCTTTCCTTCCTCAGTTGAATTAAGACTGGTGCTTCTGTCAGAATCCTTTTCAGCTTATCAAAACTCTCTTGCTGCTTCTCAGCCCACACAAATGGAACTCCTTTTCTCAACAGCTTAGTCAACGGTGCTGCGATTAAGGAGAAGTTTTCCACAAATCTCCTATAATATTCGGCCAACCCCAGAAAACTCTGAATTTTCGTAATCGACTTTGGTGGCTTCCACTCCAACACCGCCTCAATCTTACGGGGATCCACCCTAATTCCCTCGGCTGAAACTAAATGCCCTAGAAAAGTTATCTCCTTGAGCCCAAACTCACATTTGCTGAATTTGGCGTACAACTGCTTCTCCCTTAGAACTTGTAAAACCACATGAAGATGTGCGTCATGCTCCTCTTCTGACTTCGAGTACACCAAAATGTCGTCTATGAAGACCACGATGAACAGATCCAGATAGGGTTGGAAAACCCGATTCATCATGTCCATAAACGCTATCGGTGCATTCGTCAGACCAAAAGGCATTACCAGAAACTCGTAGTGTCCATACCGAGTACGGAATGCCGTCTTGTGAACATCAGCCTCCTTCACCTTAAGCTGATGGTAACCTGACCTAAGGTCAATCTTAGAGAACACCGATGCCCCTTTGAGTTGATCGAACAGATCGTCTATCCTGGGCAAAGGATACCTGTTCTTTATTGTCATCTTGTTCAGCTGCCGGTAGTCTATACACATCCTCATTGTCCCATCCTTCTTCTTGACAAACAACACTGGAGCTCCCCAAGGCGATACACTTGGTCAGATGAACCCTCTATCCAACAATTCCTAAATCTGTGCCTTCAACTCTACCAATTCTTTTGGCGCCATCCGATACGGAGCTATAGATACTGGCGCGGTTCCGGGTAGCAAGTCGATACCAAATTAACCTCACGGTCTGGAGGTAGACCCGAAAGTTCCTCTGGGAACACATCAACATAGTCCCTTACAGTCTGGACATCTCCCACAGCAACATTCTTAGCTTCCAGAGCATAGACATGCACCACATAAGCTTCACAACTTTTCCTAACCATCCTTTTCACCTTCAACGCGAAACCAAATTAGACAGTAATCCTCTTTTTACCTATCATCACCACCTCATCACCTTCCACTGTCTTTTACTACCATGCGCTTAGTGCGCAATCCAGAGCTAGCTCGACACTTTACTAGCCAATCCATCCCGAGGATTAGGTCAAACTCCTAATGGTAGTTCCATCAAGTTCGCCAAAAACACAACCCTGAAGTTCTAGGGTACGCCCTATAGAGTTTACTTACTTCTATAGAGTGACCTGGGGGCTTAATACGGTCATCTTCCTAGAAGTAAGCTCGAGTCTAGATGCGAGTTTCCACCACGCTACTAGCAATGTATGAGTGGGTTGAGCCAATGTCAATCAAAGTATTATAGGCACACCGAGATCGTGAACATACGGTTATGACGTCTGTGCGTCCGCCTCCTCTTGACGCCGCAAGATAGACTAGACCAGTTGCCTAGCCTCAAGATTACCACCAGTATTTCCCCTCGTGCCCCATGACCTCTGCCGGCACCATTACCTCCTCTTCCGCACCACGACCTCTCTACTGGTGTTGGTTATCCCTCCTGTTCGGCACGATCCCGACCTCCGATCTCGGCCTAGCTGCCTTTTTTGAGACAATCTCTAACTCGATGCTTCAAGGACCCACACTCAAAGCATCCCCGATTACCATTCCAACACTCCCGTGTGAGACTTGCCACACCGAGCACACCGTGGTGGCTATTGAGGATTAGCAAGAAGAGCAAGCCTAGCGCCTTGATCCGACCCACCAAACCTTGTCTTCTTCATCGACACCGAGAACCTTGAAGGTCCCGAGCTCCTCTTATTCCAATTCGATCTTGGTTACATCTAATCGACTGCCTTACCCTTCAAGAACCTTTGATTTCTCCACTAAGACAGCGAACTCCCGTTCCTGTTGTGGAGCTATCATCATCCTCAGCTCATCTCTCAGTCCATCCTCGAATCTAACACAGCGTTCATGCTCGGTACCCACAATTCCACGAGCATACCTACTCAACCGGAGGAATTCAAATTTCATACTCCGCCACCGTCTTATCGCTTTAAACCAGATTCAAGAAAGCCTTCCGATGTGCATCCATGTAACTAGTTTCGATATACTTCTTTTGATAGGCATCTCTGAAGAATTCCCAGGTGAGATTTTCTTCCACCGTTCCATCCCTTACGGTGAGCCACCACTGATATGACTCATCCCGAAGTAAAGAAATTATACCCTTTAATTTCTCCTCGGTAGTGAAAATCTAGGTCATCCATGATCCTTTCGTTGCTTCCAACCAATACTCACAGACGGGTGCCACTCAAAACTCCTCTAAATACCTCGCTCATTAGCTGAGTCGCTCAACCACGGATTTATGGGCTCCTCGCCGCGCTACCGCCTCAAAGAACTCATTCTAATACCGAATACTGACTTGAGATACGACATCATTACCACTAGTCCGATCTTAAAATTGGCTCGCCATCCAGAGATTTAGCATCTCATTTCCGCACCCATGACCGCACCTTGTTGGCTCGATAAGGTCATCCTACCTCTACGACCTTACCACGGGCAAACGCCCACGACCTCTTGAACTCATTTCTAACGATCATGCGTTTATCTGCTTAAGAATTTTATGCATTAGTACTTGTTTCATTGGATTATCTGCGAAGAAATTTTATGATAAGAGTTTTAGGAGTGGTTCTTTCGTATCATACATGCACACAGTTATTCTATTCATTCATTCAAAGAGACGTAGTTTTCATGGTGATTATTTTTCCACTACCCGTGGTATTTTCGTAATTTGTAAAAATGAAAGTTTTTGTAATTTTTCAAAAATAAAAGTTCTCGGATGATTTTGTCAAAAGTATTTTGGACCTTTTACATTTCCAGGGTATTTTGAAAAATTTTGGAATCCGGGGGTATTTCGGTAACTTTGGACCTCGGGGGTATTTTGGTAATTTTTCACAAATCAGGGATATTTTAAAAGTTGTAAAACTTTGAGGGCTCTTTTTGATAATTGCATTTTCCAAAATAGTGATGTTGCAAAATTTTGGAAATCAGGGTTATTCTGGTAATTTTGTTGATTAGGGGCAATTTTGTTATCTCAAAGATTAGGGTATTTTAGTAATTTTCCATAAAAAGATTTCCAAAAATTTGGTTCTAATGGATTTCACAAAAGAAGGATATTTTGAAAATTTTCTATTTGGAATTTTTTTTTTCATACGAAGGGTATTTTGGTAATTTACAAGCCAGGGGTATTTTGGTCATTTTTGAAACTGAGGGGTATTTTGGTCATTTTTTTTAAAACAAGGTTCTAATTACTTCAGAAAAAAAATGGCTAGTCCCTTTCGGGTTTTAAATTCTTAAGTTTAGCCTGTGAGTGTGTCATCTCAGCTAGGATGAACCGTCACTACACACCAGTGTAGGATTCAAGTGAGTAGGAGGTGAGTCACGATGATCGCTAAATACCGTGCCCCCACCGAATCCAATCCTAGACATGCGTATAACGATTGCCACATCCCTTGCTCAGTGACAACTCACAGGGTTGTTTAGGGAATTATTAAATCTTATGCATTATTTGTTGGGGTATACTAACCTTAGGGTTCAACAATTTCTATTCTAATAGTCTACGTTCCCAATTTACCCTTCTACCCCTCATCAAATATTCACAAAAATGGATAGAAGTACTTACTTGGGTGGATTGGTGCCGGAGACTCGGTGCCATGCTGTTCAAGCCACAAACAATTTCCCAAAACATTTCAATAAGGCCTACTAATAAAAACAAATCATTTTGGGCCTTGGGCCAACACAGCCGAGTTTTGAACCGGTCTCTGATACCAAAAATGTAACACCCCAAACCCAGCCCATGAGTCCTGACCGGATCTGGTATGTCACGGAGTAAAATAATTTGAAACGTGTTGAGAGTTTGGCGAAAACTTGATAGAATTTGGCTAAGGTATGAAAACGGTGTTTGAAAACTCAGTTGGGCTTTTTATAAATACAGTTGGGTTGATAAACCCTTTTGAAAACGGTTGATCATGTAGCATTTTAAAAATCATCAAAGTTATAGTTGACTTGGTTTAATTTTTGTTACCTGATGGTAACATCTTTGAAAACCCGTAGACTTTATTAAGTTTGAAAAATTACTTTTCACCGGTTCACTTAACATTTAAAAACTTCATTTGTAACATAACATACGTAAAATAAAATAACATCCAAATAATAAATAGCGGCCTTATTACAATCCCACAATAACAAGAATTAGAAAATAAATCATATTAATTATAACAAAATAAATTCAAATCCAACGATAAGCATGGCCGCCTCGAGTCCTCTCCGGCTCCATCTCCGCGATCTACTTATCGCAAAATGGTAAGGGAAGGGGTGAGTCACCAAGACTCAGTGTGTAAATCCCCCACCCGGAAAATACAACTCATACACAATTTATTAATAGACATGCACATGCAACCCAACTAACCATCCATACTCCTTTTCTACCCGTGTGGTCAAAACCACCGGTGGTCAAAACCACCGTGACTAGTGTCACAAAATAAATGATGGGGCCAACCCATCGTGTGGTCAAAACCACCGATGACCATAGGTCACAAAATATCATAATGTGGTCAAAACCATCGGTGGTACCAAACCACTAGGACTTAGTCACAATTATCATCCTGTCGTCAAAACCACCGTGACCAAGTCACAATAAATCTGATGGGGCCAACCCATCTTGTGGTCAAAACCATCGGTGACGATCCATAAAATCATCCCTCCTCTCATCAATCCCACCATCATCATGCTTACATAACAATATCATAGATCACAAGTTAGGGACTTACAAGTTAGGGAAGCCATGATTATGCCACAAGCTAATCACTACCAAAATTATTAACAAGGCAACAAAATAGTCATGTTATTAATAAAGTGTGTAGTGAATTTTACACACCTGATACTACCACGAATCCTAGATCCCGAAGATCCGATCTATGATGCTAGATCTCTTGACCTATAATCGGTCAACAACATGATTAGGGACTTAGGCCTATTCGGCCAAACCAAATTAATACCAAAGGCTCTTTTGCGGACTTACCTTGAACGGATTTGATTTCCAAAATAAATCCCGAAATCGTCACTTGATTAAGACTCTGCCGAAATTCCTTTAACAACCCACAAAAAGATCGGTCACCACATATATTACATAACATGGCCTTTGGCCGAAAGTCATAGCCTACATACCGAGCTCACCTTAAATCCCGAAAGCTTCCTTCAATCGGCTATGGCCTCCCTACAATCGGTTTAATCATATTAGTAAGAGTCTTAGGCCATTCGGCCATAATCTTGAACCTAAAAGAGGGTATCGCCCCTTACCTTGATAAGTATATCGGCCCTTAAACACCACAAGTCAGCACCACTTAGTGTTGCGAGGGGGTTCGGCTACCTTCAATAAAGAGAAAGGAACCGAAAACAACACCTTTCCTTGAGGGAGATTCGGCCAAGTGAGTCTAATGGAAGAGGCGATTTTACAAAGAAAAGTGATAGAGGTTCGCTAATAGAGGAAGAAAAGGAGAAGGAAGGAAGTAGGGAATCAATGGTGGTTTCAGCTTGTAAAAGAAGAAAAGAAGTAGATGGGAGATTAAGGGAGATTCGGCCAGCAACTAAATGAAAGAAAAGAAGAAAACTTGTTGAATGATTTTTGGCACTCTAATGCTTAACACAAAACCGAAATAGGATGGCCCTAAAGAGTCCCAAATCCGGCCATCACCCCTCTCTTTTATGATAACTCTGGCTTTTAATTATAACCTAAAAATAGTTTTTATCTTCTTTTTAATCCTCTAATCACTTCTTCAATAATTATAATGACAATAAACTACTAATAATACTACTCTTCAGCCGAAAATTAAAAGGAAACAAAGCTTTATCCTTATCACCTTAAGAGTCCCACATGTAGCCATCACTCTACCCCCTTCATGCCACTTTGGAAAAAAAATAGAACCCCAGTTGCAGCTCCCTTGGTTTGAACCTAGAACCTCACTCCCGCAGCCCTCTCTTCCAACGCCCCAGGCCATTTCTCCCAATTTAACTTTCATGTCATAGAACCCTATCATTTAATTTTAAAGCCTTCCTACTTAAGCCCATCACCGCATATATAAAAATAAAACGCAAAATGCTACTCCAGCCATTTGAACCTGCGCCCATCTTCACCTCCAACTCCTAAGTGGCGCATGGTAGCCACTTAGCCAACCCAACTTTCATGTCTAAACATTACCCACAAAATTCTTTAAAGCCTTCTTAACTTAACCCTTTCTTTAACGCCAAAAGCCAAAAAAAATAAAACACATTCCCCCCTTGTAACTCCCAAGCATCGAACCTCTTCCCCCTTGAAAACTCCCTTAACGCACCAAGCCAGTCATGCCAAATAAATCCTTGTGTTAAGTTCCTTCCGAAAATTTTCTTAACCCCTATCTCACCTAGCTTTCCTTTAAACACTTAAAAAGAAATTTTTAATCCTAAGTCAGGCCTAGCTCGGGGTTAATTCTAGACCCTAAACATGCTTAGCAATAAAAATATTTATTTCTTCAAGCACACACATGGGAAATTAATTAAATTACAAACAACCCCTAATTTAGGGTGTTACAGTATAATTATGCTAAACCTCATTTAACATGAGCTAAATCTAGTATTGTTAGGCCTGCTATAGCCGCTAATAATTTTGAATTAAAGCCTAACACAATACAAATGATTCAACAATTTGTTCAATTTGATGGTTTGCAGGACAAAGACCCGAACACTCATATAGCTAATTTTTTAGAGTTCTGTGATACTTTCAAAATAAATGGCGCTTCTAATGATGCCATTTGTCTTCGGTTATTCCCCATTTCATTAAGGAATAAAGCCAAACAGTGGTTGAACTCGTTACCACGAGGGTCAATCACTACATGGGAACAAATGATGGAAAAATTTTTATTAAAATATTTTCCACCTGCCCAAACGGCCAAATTACAGAATAATATCTCTTCTTTTGTGCAGATGGATTTAGAGACGTTATACGATGCATGGGAGAGATACAAGGATCTCTTGAGGAGATGTCCACACCATGGATTACCTTTGTGGCTTCAAGTCTAAACTTTTTACAATGGTGTAAATCCCTCAACACGGTAATTAATTGATTCAGCCGTCGGTGAAACTTTAAATAATAAAACTCTTGAAGCCGCCTACGATTTCATTGAAGAGATGTCACTGAATAACTATCAGTGGCAAGTTACAAGGACAAAACTGATAAAATCAGTCGGAGTTTACAACCTTGACACAGTGACCATGTTGTCAAATCAGGTAGAGTTGATGAATAAAAAGTTTGATAGCTTATGTTCCTCGCAGGTACACCCAATCATGTAATGCAATGCAAGTGGAACTGTGGCGAATCCTAAGTACCCACCCTACCAATCGGATGCAGAAACTAAATAGACAAACTATATAGGTAATAATTTCAGATCCAATAGCAATTCTTATAGTAACACTTACAATCCAGGTTGGAGGAACCACCCAAATTTTTCATGGGGAGGCCAAGGAAATCAAGGGAATCAAAGACAACAACCTCCTCAAAATTTCCAAAATCAGCCATATCTGCAAGAGAAGAAGCCAAACTTCGGAGAGATGCTGACAAAATTCATGGAAGACACAGAAAACCGTTTCTAAAATAATTAGAGAACACTTAAAGATCAACAAGCATCAATTGAAAAACTTACTGAATCATTTGAGAAGTTCGGTAGGTCGATTGACTACTTACTAAGATGATCTGTGAAATACGAGATAGAGATGTTTTCTAAAGGAATAGAACAGTAAAAGCAGTTACACTAAAAAGTGGAAAGGAATTAATTGAACCAAAGAAACAAATCCCACAAGAGGATAACAAAGCAAGAGATGAGGATATAAATCCAATACATAAAGAAAGTAAACCACCAATCCCATATCCAGAAAAGTTAAAAAAATAATGATTAGATGCCTAATACGGTAAGTTTCTTAAACTTTTTAAACAAATACATATTAACTTACCTTTTGTAGAAGCTATTTCATAGATGCCGAAGTATGCAAAATTATTAAAGGAACTCCTGACGAATAAAAGAAAGATTGAATAAGTATCGACGGTGGAACTTAATGAAGAATGCTCACCATCCTCCAAAACAAGTTACTGACCAAATTAAAAGACCCAGGGAGTATTACTATTCCTTGTTTAATTGGTAGTTTAAGTATTAAAAAAAAATTAGCTAATCTAGGTGCCAGTATTAATTTAATGCCTTACAAAATCTTCAAACAACTAGATCTTGGGGAACCAAAACCTACTAGGATGAGTATTCAGTTAGTAGATAGATCCATTAAATATACTTGAGGAGTTATCGAAGATGTCTTAGTGAAGATTGATAAATTTATTTTCCCTATTGATTTTGTTATGTTAGACATAGAAGAAGACATTAATGTTCCTTTAATTCTAGGGTGCCCCTTTTTAGCCACTGCTAGGGCTATTATCAATGTAGGTGATGGTAAACTTGCATTAAGGATAGGCGATGAAGAAATTATTTTTCAAATTTATGATGCCATGCGATATTCTAAAGAGCAAGATGATTCCTGTTATTTTATTGACACTACTGATCATATCATTCAAAATTCACTACAGGAAATCATACATGACGACACAAGGGAACTGTGCTTGACTCAAGAAGAGGGGGAAGAAGATGAAGACGATGAGATGAAGTTGAATACATCATCGTTCAGACAAATAAAAAAAGAAGAAAGCATTGAAAACAATGACGAATAAAAATGTAAATCCTCCATTGATGAGCTACCCAATCAAATTGAAGCGATTACCAAAACACTTAGAATATGCATTCCTAGGTGACAATTCTACATTACCAAAGAATCATCTCCTCGTAACTAAAACCCAAGGAAAAGAGGAGTTAATAAAAGTACTAAAAGAACATAAAAAGCCATAGCTTGGAAAATTTTCACATCAAGGGTATTGATCGCCGCAAAATAGTCTAGTTTTAAAATTTATAGAAGAGTGATCGAACACACTTAGACTAAGCTGTGACAATGATAGAGGCAAGTGCACCTATCGAGCAAGAGTATAGCTCGAGCAAGAATATCTTATCGAACCCACGGAACCTAAAAGTACTACTACTCACTTTCTTTCTATTATTTAGCCTAAAATATGGAGTGATTGGATTATTAAACTAACTAA
This sequence comes from Gossypium rotundifolium, assembly GCA_025506655.1. Lineage (NCBI taxonomy): Eukaryota > Viridiplantae > Streptophyta > Magnoliopsida > Malvales > Malvaceae > Gossypium > Gossypium rotundifolium. The sequence goes on from CP106730.1 coordinate 23,541,583, forward strand.
ATACTTAAACTAAATGCAAAGACAAAAGAATGAATTGGAGAAAGACTTTAAGAAAACTCAGTTGATAAAGACAATACCTCGTGAAGAATCCACCTATGATTTCACTTATTATTTATTCCCCAAACCTTATGATTTCTTTACTTAGCTTGATGCGTGAGACTCCCTAACCTATATTAAACCCTTTCTCGAGGCGAATAATGTCTAACCTTAGGTTAATTAGTGGAACTCTCATTCTCTTATAATAACCCCCTAAGAAAGCAGTAAATCGATTAATGGATTCCCATATTAGGTTTTACCCTAATCCGATAAAATCTCGTAACCCTATATCTAGGATTCCGATCAACTCTGCTCAATTATGCTAGATCTACTCTCAGGCGGGGTCTATTCCTCCTCTACCTAAGCACATCAGATTAAATTAATCAACATAATTAAGAACAAACCAAGTACTTATCATATAATTTAGAAATCAAATAACAAAATCCATAATAGGTTTTATCCCCTTCAAGTATCTGAGGGGTTTAGTACATAACTAAATATGAAAACATCTCAAGAGTAAAGAATAAATAAAACATAAGAAATCTCTAAAACCCCTTGAAGGAATTAAAAGAGAGATCCTCCATCTTGAATGGAGTTCCGGCTTCTTGAGATGAATCAACTGGCTATCTTCAAGTGATTCCCTAAAAGATGAATGCTTCGGCAAAAAGCCTCTACCAAAAAGCTCCCCTTTAATGTCTGCCTTGGGTTGTTTATATAGGCTTTGGGATGCTATACTTGGCTCTTAAGTATCTTCTTCAAGTAGAATTACTATTAGGGTGTTTGAGTAGACTTAAAAGTATGTTTCTTTGGCTTTAAGCATCCAATTCCAAGTGAAATTGCTCATTCCCGCGGTAGGGGCACTGCCATGGCACATGTCCGTGTAAATCGTGGTTGGGCCGTGTCTCGATTCTGTTATTTTGGGCATGGTCATGGCAAGTTGGAGTTCAGGCCGTGTTTCAGGTCTGTCGATTTGGGCACGGCTATGTAGATCACCAGGCATGTCCGTGTGTGGTAAGTAGATGATGCACGGTCGTGTGTGATGGAGGTGAGGCCGTGCTCTAGGTATTTGGCGAGGCACGGTCGTGTGGAATTTGGGCCAGGCCGTGTTATTGCTTGCTAAGGTCCAATTACTCTGTTTTAAGCTCGTTTTGTGTTCTTTTTATCCTCAGGTGCTTTCCTGAGTATAAATATGAAAAGAAAAGATTAAAAGCACCTTTTTATAGAAATCAAGGGCTAATTCATCCAAAATCATACTAAATATGGGGTTAAAATATGTTACTTTTACAGTTTATCAAATACCCCCACACTTAAGCTTTTGCTTGTCCTCAAGCAAAATTCTCAATTTACAATTAAAACTAACTTTCCATAATTCACAATTCCTATCGATAATGTCTCATCATAATTCACAGATAATTTATACATGGATAATTCAACTCCAAGAACCCTAAAGATTCAATTATGTTAAGTCATACCTTTATAGCACGAAAACATAGGTGTCTCCCCTTATCTAAGTGATTACCTTTAATTCAAAATCGATAAGGACTGACATCCTCACTAAATATTCACTCAAATCACTCAAAAGTGTTTAAGGTTCAAGAATAAGCACTCTAAGTCGAACCTGAAAAGTTAATCCCATAGGCTTGCCTAAAAATCAAATCTCCACCACAGTATATGAGATGATACACAGATCAAAAGGTCTTTAATCAGGGTTGTAACGGGGCTAGGGTTAAAAGGTGTGGATAAAGGCTGAATTAGAGGTAATCGAGATTGAATTGACTAATTACTGAATCTAAAAACAATGAACTAAATATGAATATTTACATCGAATGAAAACTAATAATACCTACTATTGATAATTAATCTATAATAGGAGTATTTTCATCACTTAAAATTTTATAATACTTTAATATGAGCTTTTTCTTCAACAATTGGAGTTCTAAATGCTCTAAGGTCTTTTATTTACTACTAATATTGAATATACTTGGATTTTTTTAAGAACAAACCAAAATAAACATAATAGAAGGAACTTTGGTGATTGAAATAACCTAATTCAGTAATTGATCAAATCAATTCTCGATAAAGGGTAGTCAAAGGAATGTTGATAACAAATACAAAGGATTTTGGGTTAATATTAGTGGGTGAGTCAATAAAAGGTTGTTAAGATTCAATGGGGTTCACTAGGGTTATTTATGTAGGTAGGCTTTTTAGTGGAGTGAACGGTTAAAACCTAGGTGCCTTTATCATCTCGGTGTATCAAATCATTAATGTGGTCTCGACATGTATAAATGAGGCAAGTTCTAGAATAAACAGTTCAAAGTTGACACACTCACAATCAATTAAAGTGAGCACGAAAAAGGGTATATGCTCTATAAGGCTCAAAATCTCACAAAAAAATTATGGGTGTTTTGACATCAATCCTTATAAATTTTGAACTTCAAGGTGATACTCAAATTAGGATCAACCACCTATCAATTTTTGTAACATCCTGAAATTAGGCCTAGTAGGATTGAGCCCAATGGGCCTTAGGCGTAGTAGCGTTTAAAATTTTTTGGAGAATAGGAGATCGGCTTAAGTGCAAGTTGGACCTTTTAGATAAGTGATTTTGGAAGGTTAGGGGGCTTCTATGAAGTCCCGGGATCAAATATTGGCTTTGGGGAAATTTTGGTTTTAGGTGAAAAAAACCCTGGAAGTTGGCAGATAGGCCTTAAGAATAAAATATGGAGGAAAATGACACAAGTAGAGTGTGTGGTGTAGTGGCAAAGTGACGCCACATAGAGACAAGGGAGTGACGCCACAAGGAAGGAAGGAGGTCCAAGGTTCAAGTCTTGGCTTTTGCATTTTGGTTTCTTTTTGCTTGGACCTTAGAATTTGGCCCATAGTTTATATTTAGTTGCGCATGGTTTAAGACACAAGAGGAGCTTGTGGCCAAGTGGTTAGCGGCGTGGATTATGTTGCAAGGAGCCTAGGTTGAATCTCATGAGAAGCAAGGAGTATTTATTTTGCGGTTTGAATGACAAGAGTTTGATTAATTTAAACTCTCTTGTGAAGGGATCCCACATCGAAAAGATACAAGGAATGAAGGTGAAGAGCTAGCTATATAAAGAGCATCCTAGGAGGAGAGTAAACACATCTTGGAGGCGTTTGGGCACAAGAGTGATCGGAGCGCTGATTAACCCCTGAGTCCTATCGTGTGTAACTCTCTACTCTAGTTGTAGATGACAAATGCCAAGTGTCATCATGGCAATAGTAGCCACACGGCAAGCGGCCTTGCGATGTGGGGCTTCGACGCGATAGTTGAGGCCATCAAGAGTATTCTTGTAGGTTGAAAGTTGCTTGGGCGCGATGGGGGAAGTGGGCCTAATGGGCCCGTGGGCCCAATTGGAATAAATTGTATGATGATATAGTATATAGTGAACTAGACTAGGTGGAACCTATATTCGTGGCTAGATTTGTGTTAGGTGGGCCACACGAGCGTGTGGGCTGAATGGGTGAAATCGAGTTTTAGGCCCAATAGTCTAGTGATTTGAAAATGGTGGTAAGTCAGTCTGGGGTAACATTAGACCTTCTACAGGCCATTGCGGTGAAAAATATGAAAATACCCTTGGTGGGTAAATTACGAAAATACCTTGGTGGGTAAATTACGAAAATACCCTTGGTGGGTAAATTACAAAAATACCCTTGGTGGGTAAATTACGAAAATACCCCTGGTGGGTAAATTACGAAAATACCCTTAGTGTATAATTTACGAAAATACCCTTGGTAGGTAAATTACGAAAATACCCTTGGTAGGTAAAATTACTGTTATACCCTTAGAGGTTGGTTAACCTGATTATTTTGTATATTATTATTCTGATTATGATGGTAATTCGTTTCTTACGTTATTTGATATATGTCTAGCATACATAACATACTGCATACACGAATTATTATGTCATATTGCATGGGTATGATGAGAGGAGGGGGAAGATTGATATTCGTGTCGACGGACACCAGTGTTTTGGTAACACATATTTTGTGACTTTGGGTCACCAGAGGTTTGGCACCTCAGCGTCTCGTCCCAGTGGCTTAGTACCACGGTGGGTTGGCCCGATTGATTATCTGGGATTGGCGCGGTGATTTGGTATCACACGATGGGTTGGCCCCATCATCGGATTTGTGATTGCGGTCAAAGTGATTTAGTATCCTGCTTGTGTCTTTGGGACACGTAGGTTTGGCACCTCATTGCGACTCGTCCCGTGGTTTGACACCACCGTGGGTTGGCCCCACTTATGAGATATGGGATCGATCGCTAGTGATTTGGTATCACACGATGGGTTGGCCCCATCATTGGATTATTCGTGACTTGGTCACCAAAGGGTTTGGTACCACAAGATGGATATCGTGACTTTGGGTCACCGGTGGTTTAGCACCACCGGTGGTTTGGTACCACGGGGTAGAAAAGGTGATATGGTTGGCTAGGATCGGTGCATTACTTGCATTATTTTGTTATGATATGTGTGTTGGCATGTTATACCGGGAGAGGGATTTATACACTGAGTCTTACGACTCACTCTCTCCTTTGACTTTTCAGGTGACACTTAGACGCGGACATGGAGCCGGGATGGACTCGAGGTGCTCATGCCATGCTAATAAAGGGTTGCTCAGTCTTTATAAAATTTTGGTACAATTAGTTATTTAATTCTATGCAGTTTTATTTTGGGTTGTAAAAGGCCTTTTTAAAAATTATGGTTTGCTTGTTTATGCTTAAAGTGAATGTTTTAATATGCCTTAACAAATTAATTGGGTTATAATGTGCTAAAATTTGGAAAGACAACGATTTCAAAATACAAAAGCGATATTTTAAACTATACCATCGGGTATCACACTAAGATTTGGAATAGCAGAGAACCCAAATGTTTTCTAACTTAAACACGATTTTCACTAAGACATAATGTTTTTGTAACAATAATAAACAACTCAAACTTCTTAACGGGATAAACCTGTTTTGTCTACCCAGCAAAGTAAGTTTTTATAATTCCCGGATTTTCAAATACATATTAAAATTTCAATCAAACCTACTCAAGTTTTCTTCAAATACACAACCTAGCGAAGTGTTTTTCTCAAACCTAAACCTCTCAAAAACCTTTTTCCCTGTAACATACCAGATTCGATCGTGGTGTATTGACCGGGTTTGGGGTGTTACAATTGTGGTATCAGAGCCTAGGTTTCAAAAACTCGGCTGTGGGTTATGGGGTTCAAAAAAAGTTTGTATGAAAATACATGTTTTTTGGAAGTATGGCACCTTGAGTCTCCGGCATCCAAATCCGTAAGTTCCCTTATTTTATGTTTGTTAAGACAATGTTATGATTGTATTTTGGTATTTATTTTGTGTGTCTTGGTTTGGATATAGAAATTGTATGTATAAATATCGATTTGCTTTTATGTTTCGTTATCTAGTTATGAGAAAGAAGTTTGAGATCTGGTTTATTAGTGTTATTAGATCGAGTCTTGCGACGTGAGCGTAGTGTGGTAGGTTAGGACGATGTATTTGTTAGTTAGTTGGAAATTTCGAGGACGAAATTTCTTTAAGGAGGTAGATTTGTAACATCCTGAAATTAGGCCTAGTAGGATTGAGCCCAATGGGCCTTAGGCGTAGTAGCGTTTAAAATTTTTTGGAGAATAGGAGATCGGCTTAAGTGCAAGTTGGACCTTTTAGATAAGTGATTTTGGAAGGTTGGGGCTTCATGAAGTCCGGGATCAAATATTGGCTTTGGGGAAATTTTGGTTTTAGGTGAAAAAAAACCCTGGAAGTTGGCAGATAGGCCTTAAGAATAAAATATGGAGGAAAATGACACAAGTAGAGTGTGTGGTGTAGTGGCAAAGTGACGCCACATAGAGACAAGGGAGTGACGCCACAAGGAAGGAAAGAGGTCCAAGGTTCAAGTCTTGGCTTTTGCATTTTGGTTTCTTTTTGCTTGGACCTTAGAATTTGGCCCATAGTTTATATTTAGTTATGCATGGTTTAAGACACAAGAGGAGCTTGTGGCCAAGTGGTTAGCGGCGTGGATTATGTTGCAAGGAGCCTAGGTTGAATCTCATGAGAAGCAAGGAGTATTTATTTTGCGGTTTGAATGACAAGAGTTTGAGCTTGAATTTAAACTCTCTTGTGAAGGATCCCACATCGAAAAGATACAAGGAATGAAGGTGAAGAGCTAGCTATATAAAGAGCATCCTAGGAGGAGAGTAAACACATCTTGGAGGGCGTTTGGGCACAAGAGTGATCGGAGCGCGGATTAACCCCAGAGTCCTATCAGGTGTGTAACTCTCTCTACTCTAGTTGTAGAGCGGCAAATGCCCAAGTGTGGTCATGGCAATAGTAGCCACACGAGCGATGCGGCGCACGCGTGTGGGGCTTCGACGCCGATAGTTGAGGCCATCAAGAGTATTCTTGTAGGTTGAAATTTGCTTGGGCGCGATGGGCGAAGTGGGCCTAATGGGCCCGTGGGCCCAATTGGAATAAATTGTATGATGATATAGTATATAGTGAACTAGACTAGGTGGAACCTATATTCGTGGCTAGATTTGTGTTAGGTGGGCCACACGCGTGTGGGCACTGAATGGGCCGAAATCGAGTTTTAGGCCCAATAGTCTAAAGTGACGATTGAAAATGGTAAATGAAGTCGCTCGAGGTAACATTAGACCTTCTACAGGCCATTGCGGTGAAAAATATGAAAATACCCTTGGTGGGTAAATTACGAAAATACCTTGGTGGGTAAATTACTAAAATACCCTTGGTGGGTAAATTACAAAATACCCTTGGTGGGTAAATTACGAAAATACCCACGGTGGGTAAATTACTAAAATACCCTTAGTGTATAATTCTGAAAATACCCTTGGTAGGTAAATTACGAAAATACCTTGGTAGGTAAAATTATTGTTATACCCTTAGAGGTTGGTTAACTTTGATTATTTTGTATATTATTATTACGATTATGATGGTAATTCGTTTCTTACGTTATTTGATATATGTCTAGCATACATAACATCCGCATACACTAATTATTATGTCATATTGCATGGGTATGATGAGAGGAGGGGAAGATTGATATTCGTGTCGTAAGCGGACACGGTGTTTTGGTAACACATATTTTGTGACTTTGGGTCACAGAGGTTTGGCACCTCGGCGTCTCGTCGATGGCTTAGTACCACGGTGGGTTGGCCCACGATTGATTATACGGATTGGCGCCATGATTTGGTATCACACGATGGGTTGGCCCCATCATCGGATTTGTTGCGGCCACGGTGATTTGGTATCACTTGTGTCTTTGGGACACGGAGGTTTGGCACCTCATTGCGACTCGTCCACGTGGTTTGACACCACCGTGGGTTGGCCCCACTTATGAGATATGGGATAAATCGCTAGTGATTTGGTATCACACGATGGGTTGGCCCCATCATTGGATTATTCGTGACTTGGTCACCAGTGGTTTGGTACCACAATATGGATATCGTGACTTTGGGTCACCGGTGGTTTAGCACCACCGGTGGTTTGGTACCACGGGGTAGAAAAGGTGATATGGTTGGCTAGGATCGGGTGCATTACTTGCATTATTTTGTTATGATATGTGTGTTGGCATGTTATCTGGGAGAGGATTTATACTTGAGTCTTACGACTCACTCTCTCCTTTGACTTTTGGGTGACACTTAGACGGACATGGAGCCGGGATGGACTCGAGGTGCTCATGCCATGCTAATAAAGGGTTGCTCAGGTCTTTATAAAATTTTGGTACAATTAGTTATTTAATTCTATGCGGTTTTATTTTGGGTTGTAAAAGGCCTTTTTAAAATTATGGTTTGCTTGTTTATGCTTAAAGTGAATGTTTTAATATGCCTTAACAAATTAATTGGGTTATAATGTGCTAAAATTTGGAAAGACAACGATTTCAAAATACAAAAGCGATATTTTAAACTATACCATCGGGTATCACACTAAGATTTGGAATAGCGAGAGAACCCAAATGTTTTCTAACTTAAACACGATTTTCACTAAGACATAATGTTTTGTAACAATAATAAACAACTCAAACTTCTTAACTGGATAAACTGTTTTGTCTACCCAGCAAAGTAAGTTTTTATAATTCCCGGATTTTCAAATACATATTAAAATTTCAATCAAACCTACTCAAGTTTTCTTCAAATACACAACCTAGCGAAGTGTTTTTCTCAAACCTAAACCTCTCAAAAACCTTTTTCCCTGTAACATACCAGATTCGATCGTGGTGTATTGACAGGGTTTGGGTGTTACATTTTAATTTTAGAAAGTAGACTTATCATGCTCGATTCTCTAGTATCCTTCAATTTTAATCATCAATGCACAATTAACTATGACTTACTCTAAAACATATCAATAAAAATCATAAATCATTAGAAATTTCATCCTAATTAATAATATGAGAAAATACTTAAGATCAAGACTAATTTGTGGTTTTGAAAATTATGCAAAAAGTTAGGCACTATTACCCCTACACTTGAGATGTACATTACCCTCAATGTACAAAGATAGATAATGAAATTTATGTGCCAAATCAAAAAGAGAAGTGGGGAAAGTAATACTCCCTGAAATTTGATGATCCGGAGTTTGTGTGTAAGGTGTGTAATTCTGAAAAGTCACTTTGTTAACGAGCTTGTAGTGTATAATTGGTTCGGGATTCTTAGGAAATTAGATAGCCAATGGTAAATGAGAGAAAAGGAAAAATTTTAATACTAGTAAAAGTTTAAATTTAAATGCAACATCAAATGAAAAGTTTTAAAATAAAGGAAGTAAATGATAGATATATGAAAGAGAGGATTTAGAGGTCCTCATCGTTGACTGGATCCTGTGGCGGTGTTGGTGGTGATATATGGAAGTGATGGCGAGTTCTTTGAAGGGTAGCCTCGATCCCATCAAAAAGTCGGCGATGTCGAAACAATGGGTGCGATCTTGCTTTCGAAGCTGTGTGAGGCGTGCAGTGATATCTGCCATCGAGGCTGCTGGATAGGATGGCTCTGCTGGCTTGGGACTGGTGGGACATCATCAGTGATGTCCTCAGGCACCTCCTCGGTGGCAAGTCTGTATTGAGGGGGATCGGTGCCTCGACGGTGCTTGATCATCTTCATATGGAGCATCGTCGTGATGCCTTGAGGTGCCATGTTCCCTATCAGTATGAGAGGGGCAATCTGATTGTCGGTGTTAAGGAGATCGAAATGTCAGGCTAGTCTCGGTATGTAAGGCCCTATTGATGATTCCTTTCATTCTTGATCGGTTTAGTCTTTGCATGCATGCAATGAAGTATGCCACATCGAAACATATCCTTCTGGACATGCATGATAAGAAATAAACATCTTGTTTGTTGATTTACGCAGTGCTTTCTTTTTGCACTGTAATAAAGATATGACCAAGAATAGCATGAAGATACCTGAGAGCTGTAGGAAGGGCAGTCATTTTGGAGCGACTCGGGTTGTAGTCATGTTTGGTGGGTTGTAAGTTGCACCAACATGCGATAGGGGTGCAGTGGAGTTCTTTGTTTAACTCGAAAAGTTGATTTTCTTCTATAAATTCCAGCGAATAAAGTCTGAGTGCTGATCCAAATTGAGGTACACTTAATCGACGTACTGTGCCTCTTAGGCGAAATTGAATTGTGCCGGCATCGTCAAATTGTGTCATTACCGTCTGTAGGGTGAATGTGGTATAGAAATGGAGAGTGAGTTCCAAGTTTGTGGGTTCCACGATCGTAAAAAATTGCTCCCATAGTTCCGTTGAGATGAGAGCTCGAACATCTCCAGCGAGTCTGACTTGTTATAAGGCATTCCAATCGATGCATCTACCGATTTCGAGGGGTCTATCTGAAATAATTTGTATCGTTCTTCCTAAGTTGGTTGAGGGTATTTGAGGAATGGATGTCGGAGTTCGGTGGAAGCATTTTCGGATGATGATCCGGGCCCCTTCCTTTTCTTGCTCGGGACGGCTCTTTTAACGCGTGAAGACGATATAATACACGAAAAATACTTCCTTTATATAAGCAAGAATTTTCCTAAGCAATAAGCAAAAATCAATAGCAAATTTAAATATTTTTTAAGAACAAGTACTAAAATTAGCAAACCTCTAAATGACATTAAAAACTAAAATTTCATTTATTTATTATACTAATTCCTAACTACAATCATGGTTAATAAAATAATAATAAAAAATGTTGCATAAAAATTATGATTTTAACTATTATTTGCATTAGAACATCATTTCTTCCATGAAGTGGGGCCAAAAATCTAACATTTGTTCATAGTAAATCGAGATAATTTGTTAAATAGTGGAAATCAAGAATTAAAATAGATTAAAGCAACCAAATAAAAGAACCAAGAAGAGAAAGAAAATAAAGAATCATGTTTTTAATAAAGACTTAATTCATATTATTTAAAGTTTATCTTCATTCATTTAAAGTTTATCTTCATTCTTGTCTAAGTCTAAAATCAAACAAAACTTAAGACAAAATATGTGAAAAATGGGAAAGAAAAAGAACCAGGCACGGTGGTGGTTGGCAAGCACAAGTGGGGCGCACGGTGGTGGTCTTTGGGTTCTTGACAAGATGGGCACTACCGATAAAGGGGTCAGTGCTGCGATGTGGTTGGGTTTGATTAGTATTCTGAGAAAAATGAGTGGAAGGAGGTGAGTTGGATGGATGTGGGTGATTTGGTGGCCGAATTTGAAGAAGTGGGGAGGGTGGAATCTTATTTTAGGGTTTGGGTTTGTGGAAGAGGATGGTTATTCTTATAAATAGGGTCTGAGGCACGGTCTCTCAACACGTCCGTGTCGTTTTAAACTAGCCCGTACTTTTCGTGATTTTTGGATTTTAGGCGCGTTTCAGATGGGTTTGCCACGGCCGTGTCGATGTTTGCCATGCCCGTGTTGTAACATCCGGGGTTTAGGGGTCTTGTATTTCTTTCTGAGTTACATGTATGTGGTAGTATGCTCTATATGTTATTTGTATGTGTTTGGGGTCTCGGGAAATCTTGAGGTTAAGTTTGGACCTTAGGCAAATTTTTGGGTTCGAGCCTTTAGGGGAAACTAGGGGAAGATAGGCCTTAAGAGTTCTTGTGTGGAGTTTAAGACACAAGAATTGATGTGGTGAAGTGGCTTGGGAGGTCCACTTAGTGCATGTGGGAGTGACACCTCGGGAGTGGTGGGCAAGGTTAGAACTCTGATGGAAGCACTTTGGGGTTGCTTTTTGCTTCAAGGAGAGGGAGAGTTGGGCGACATTTGGACTCTGGAAGGATAGGGAGAAAACTTGGTCAAGATGTTTGAATAAGTGGTGGAGAGCTTTTGGAGTGGTTTGAAACATTCAAATACGTTTGAATGAGAGGTGAAGAGGAAAAGTAGGAGGAAAAGAGGGGATTTGGGTGAGAGAAGAAGAGTTGGCCGAATATGCGACTTTAGGGGGGTGGCATTTCTGTTAGTGGTAGTGGGAGATGTGGGTCCCGAATGTGTGTAGATATTTAGGGGTCATTTTGTCTTTGAGTTTCTTTTCTTCTCTTTTAGCTCATTTTTAGAAAAGTGGTGTACCAAAACAAGTGAAGTGTGTTTCTTTTCTCTCTGTTTCTCGAGATCAAAAGCTGAAAGGGTAGTGACCATTCGTGCATCTTTTCTTTCCTTCACAATTTCTTCTTATCTTCTCGATTCTCTCTCAAATAGCAGAAACACCCATAAACCTTCACCCTTTCTTTTATTTTGATTGCTTAGTTAGAATAACCCATTTATTTCTTTGAGTTTAATTTGAATCTTCCAAGGCATCTCTTCTCTTTCTTTTCGCATTCTTCTCCTATCTCTCAAACACTTTTACTCTTGGCGAATCATGGGACTCTATTCCATCGGATCTAATAGTTGGTAAGGGTTTTTCTATTTTAATTTTTCTTCTTTCTCTTTTGGTTCTTAGAAAGTTAGATGCCTAACCTAGTTCTTGTGTATTGGTAGAACATGTGAAGGGCTTGATTCTTGTTTCTTTGTCATAGCCAGTGTGGTAAGGAGTAGTAGGGATCCATTGGTTTTGATTAATCAAGGTAAGGGGGACTATAACTTTCATTCGGCAGAAGGCCATTTCATTTGGACCACAAAATGTTAGGCCAAATCTAACATAAGTCATGTAGGGATTTCAACAACTGTCATAATCAAGTAGGAGCCTTCGAGATTTGAATCTATTTCGATAAGGGTATTCGATTAAGATTTGGTGTTTTCTCATTTAGATTGATTTAATGTGTTAAACGGGTCTTCTGACCAAGACTTTGTTTCATGGAGCCAAATACCAGCCAAGGAGAGAAAGGGGTTGTTCCTACCCCTAAGTTTAAGAAACGTTCAGTTTCTGCGGTTCGAAATTGGCCATCGGGGTGTGGGCCAGCGTCGGAGCAGGATTATAGGTAAATAGTAGTAGTCTCGTTTAGGGATAGTATTGACATTGAGAGTCTAGTGCTTCAGGTTATCAGGTGTGTGGTTAATTCGCTGTTTCCATAATTAGTCATTTAATTATATGTGGTGATAATCGGTACAGTGATAGTGGTGAATTTGTTACCCTTAATTGGGTATCATGGTAACCAGGTTAGTATTGTATCTGCGGTGTGGATGGTTGATTATTGTGGATATTTTGAGCATGTTGAATGCCTACCTAACATGTCCATGCATTATTCTATCATATCATTATAGCATGTTGCATATGCATGGGATCGGGATATATATGTTAAATGAAGGACCGGGTGTACATTTATGTACGTGTGGTGATTGACTATGTGCCAAATCACGACTTGGTGTCGGCTATGTGCCACATCAAGGGATTGATGCTTGCTTTGTGCTTCATCGCAATTTGATGATGTCCATGGTCACATCGTGGATATCGAGATTTGGTCACATAGTGATCGGTGGCTATGCCAGGTTCTGTTTGGTTACATAGGTGATTGGTGGCTAGGCCACGTTATATTTGGTCACAAGGTGATCGGTGGCTATGCCACGACTTTGGGCGACTTGACCGCCAAAGAGGTGTAAATGGTTGGAGGTCGATTTAGTAATCCCTTGGTGTGTTATGTTTGATGCGGGGTGTGTAGAGGATGGACCCTAGGTTGGGTTGGGTAACATATTTGCATCATCATGTGTGGTATATGGATTGTGTGATTTGGGCCAAGCCCATTTGGGAAACCTGTGAAATAATCGCACACTGAGTCTGTTCAACTCACCCTATTTTCTCAAACAATGCAGGTGATGTATGATACATGGACCGGGCTGGAGTAGATCCGTGGTGGCCATGCAGAAGTTGTTTTAATGTTACATGCACTTAAATGCTTAGTTACTTTTGGGTTAATTTTCTTTTGAATGTAATATGGCCATTTAAGTATTTGGGGATTTTTATTTTATTGTGAGTCAATTGGATTATCGATTAAAAACTAAGAACAATTCTGGAAATAATTTACAACTTAAAGATTAAACTTGAGTTTTAACCTGAATATTTTAAATATCTCGATTTCTCTTGGAACTTCCAAACGTACAATGTTTTAGACTACACCGACCTTCAAAGTTTTATTCTTTTATAAACTAAAGAAAATATTTAAAATTCAAAACGTGTTTTCACCCATTAAATCAAATTCTTTTAGGACATATTTCCTTGTAGCGTTCTAAATTGGTACCGTAACGTTTTGGGCGGGTTTGAGTGTTATAGTTTAGTATCGAGCCAGATTCAAAACTTCGACTTTGAGGGCTTTTGGGACCAAAACGTCTTTTGAAAGTGAGTTTTACTAAAACTTATATTTTCACAAGATGTTCAGGTTTTCGGCATAGCTTTTGAGTCTCTACCGATGTCCACCAGGTAAGTACTTCAAACCGTTGCATGATTTGTATGTAAGGTGAAGGGTGATATGGGATTGTAGATTAGTAAGTTAGGAACTATTAAACCTTAGGATTAGCTTACTCCAACATTAAATTTCATAAGACTTAACTCATTTCACCAAACCCAGAATAAGTCACAGAGTTCGTGTGTGGTAACAAGCATGTGCATGTCTAGGCATGGATTAGAATGAGCTTGGTATTTAAGCGATCCTAGCGACTCACCTCCTCCTTTCTCGAATCCTACACAGTGCGCGATGATTGTTCACCTTAACCGTGAAGACTCGTTAACGGGCCAAATCTATAAATAAAACTCGAAAGGGACCAAACACTCGATTTTGGAAAACAATCTAATTACCCTGATTTACAAAATTACCGAAGTAACCTAATTTGTAAAAATTACTAAAATACCCCCAATTTATGAAATTACCATACTACCCTCAATTTTTACCAAAATACCCCTATTTTGCAAAAATACCAAAATACCCTTATTGGACAAATTATGAAAATACCCCTGGGTTGGGAACGGATGAAAATGTTCAAAGTGGTGAACGTGTGTAGTGGATAGTATTGATGAATGAATGAGATTTTCTGAGTTAGGGTGGAAGACTTGAGACAAAACTTTGAATGATCGAAAGAACTACTATTAAATGTCTTTACATAAAATTACGTGTGGATAATCAGTGGAACAATAAGTTAATGCATAAAATTTCTTAATCAAATTAAAACGCTACGATAGACATGAGTTCTAGGGGGCGAGGTCGTAGTAGCGTGGACGGTAGAGGCGAATGTCAATATCGGAACCAGTTGGGTGCAGTCATGGATCCGGAATGAAACGACACGCTTTGCGGAGAAGCGGAGTTCCAAGATCGACGGTGGAGAGGACGCAGTATCTCAGGCTATACTGTGAGTCTTGGAAAGAGTTACGGGAGCGAATGTGGGTACCAGGGTCCTGAAGTCTGTTTCTGAGAGACTTCGAGTGAATGGAGCTTAGATATTCAGAGGTGTCTCGGGGGTGGCTCCAAATGCAGTGGAGTATTGGTTGGAGGCAGTCGAGATGATCATGGATGATTTGGACTGCACTGCTGAGGAAAAGCTAAAAAGAGCTGTATCTCTATTACGGGATGAGGCCTATCAGTGGTGGCTTACCATCAAGGAGGGTACTCCAGCGGACCGAGTAGATTGGAGTTACTTCAAGGTGAAGTTTGAAGGGAAGTACGTGGGAGCTAGCTACGTGAACGCACAGAGGAAGGCGTTTTCGAATCTGGTGCAAGGGGGTAAGTTAGTAGCAGAATATGAGGCAAAATTCTTGAGATTAAGTCAGTTTGCCAGAGGGATTGTTGCTACTGATTACGAACGCTGCGTGGGGTTTGAGGATGGGCTCCGAGATGAACTGCGGGTGTTGATAGCTTCTCAGCGTGAGAGGGACTTTGGCACTTTGGTGGAGAAATCTCGGATCGTCGAGGAAGTTAAGCGAGCTGAAAGGTAGAATAGAGATAGAGACAGAGGCCGAAACAAGAGAGGTTTTGGATCGTCAGGGTCTTCGGGGGGTTTCCAGAAAAAGCCTAGGGTGGACAATCCTACTCGTCTTTGTTATATGCCTCACTGGGAATCAGGTCCGTCCATGTGCTCAGTGTGGGAGGATACATGTAGGCGAGTGCTGGGGAAGGATTAGGGAATGTTTCAGGTGTGGGTCTAAGACTCACTTTGTGAGGAATTGTCCTCAGATTGTGGATAGGGCTCAGTCAGTGGGTCAAGGGTATGTGCAGTCAAGAAGGGGTGGTTCACAGATGACGAGAGGTCGTGGGCCGAGCCGAGGAGGAAATGGTTTTGGCTGGGGTCATAGAGCACCGGGTAGGGATGCTAGGAGCTCAGAAGCAAGGCATCCAAGGCTAGTGTATCTGACCGGATGTCGTGAGGAGGGGACCTTTGCAGATGTTATCACTGTGCGTTCCTTATTTATGGATTACCCTTTACTGCTTTAATTGATGTTGGGTCAATGCATTCGTATATTGCTAGCATGGTGTCTGGAACCTTGAATGTGAACTCTGATACTGTCCCTAGGAAGATGATTGTACTTAGCCATTTAGGGAAATATGTGGTAGTAGAGAAACTCTTTAGAGACGTGCCTTTAGAGGTTCAGGGGGTGGTATTCGGTGACTTGATGGAGTTGCTGTTCGAGGAATTTGACTGATCCTGGGATGGATTGGTTAGTAAGATACCGTCTGCGAATCTGGATTTGTCTTTGTTTAGCGCATGTCAATAAGGACTCCCTGAAATTATGAGGTTGTAGTGATAGGTGAGAGAAGAGACTACCTGTCTAACGTATTATCTGCTCTTAAGGCGGTGAAGATGGTGAATAAGGGGTGCTCAGCTTTCTTGATGTTGGTTAGTGCCTTGGATGCTAAGGAGGCAGCTGTGGGGGAGGTCAGGACGGTGAAAGAGTTTGCGGGTGTTTTTCCATAAGAACTTTCAGGGTTACCTCCGGATCGGAAGGTGGAGTTTGGAATTGACCTGTTGCCTGGAACAGCACCAGTGTCCATCGCTCCTTATAGGATGGCACCAAAGGAGTTGGTTAAACTGAAGGCCCAAATCCAAGAGTTACTAGATCGCGAGTTTATTCGACCCAGTGTGTCTCCGTGGGGAGCACCGGTGTTGTTCGTAAAGAAGAACAAGTTGAATAAACTGACAATCAAGAACAAGTAACCACTGTCGAGGATAGACGACTTGTTTGACCAGCTCAAGGGAGCTGCAGTCTTTTCGAAGATAGATTTGAGGTTGGGATATCACCAGCTTAGGGTGAAGGAGGCTGATATCCATAAGACGGTGTTTTAGACTCGATATGGGCACTACGAATTTTTGGTAATGCCGTTCGGGTTGACAAACGCACCAGCTGCGTTTATGGACATGATGAATCGGGTTTTCCAACCTTACCTGGATCAATTTATCGTAGTGTTCATTGATGACATCCTGGTGTATTCAAAGTCAGAGGAAGAACATGATGCACATCTACGGGTGGTGTTGCGAATTTTAATGGAAAAGAAGCTGTACGCCAAGTTTAGCAAGTGCAAATTTTGGTTGAGTGAAGTTGCTTTTCTGGGTCACATGGTATCCGCAGAAGGAATAAGGGTGGATCCTCGGAAGGTTGAGGCAGTATTGGAGTGGAAACCACCTAGGTCGGTAGTTGAAATTCACAGTTTCTTGGGGCTAGCAGGGTACTATAGGAGGTTTGTTGAAGGGTTCTCTTCTATAGAGGCACCTTTGACTAAGCTGTTGAGGAAGGAGGTACCTTTTGTATGGTCAGATAAGCAGTAGGAGAGTTTCAAGAAGGTAAAGAGAGTTTTGACTGAGGCCCCGATTTTGATCCAGCTGGTGGCGGGGAAAGACTTTGTGGTGTATTGTGATGCTTCACACGGGGTTAGGTTGTATCTTGATCGAGGAAGGGAAGGTGGTTGCTTATCGCCCTAAGGTGAGACCGCATGAAGTTAACTACCCGACGCATGATCTGGAGTTGGCAGCAGTAGTTTTTACTTTGAAAGTATGGAGGCACTATCTGTACGGGGAGAAGTCGGTGATCTACACGGACCACAAGAGCCTGAAGTATCTGTTGACTCAGAAGGAGCTGAACTTGAGGCTACGAAGGTGGGTGGAGATATTAAAGGATTACGACTATTCGATTGAGTATCACCCGAGTAAAGCAAATGTGGTGGCCAATGCATTAAGTCAGAAAGTAGTGTTGGATTTGAAGGCTATGTTCGCACATCTTAGTCTCTATGATGACGGGAGTTTGTTAGCAGAATTGTAGGTGAAATTGACGTGGTTAAGTCAGGTAAGAGAGAAACAATTGGCGGATGAGGTTCTAAGTACTCGACTTCAGCAAGTTCAGAGTGGGGAGTTAGAGGATTATAGTGTAAACGGTGATGGAGTCCTGTATTTCTGTGGTAGGGTATGTATGCCAGAGGATGTAGAACTGAGGAAGAAGAATCTTTGGGATTCGCATGGTAGCCCTTACGCTATGCATCCTAGAGGAAGTAAGTTGTATAAAGACTTACGGGAACAGTTTTGGTGGCCTGGATTGAAGCGTGAAGTTACAGAATTTATGGGGAAGTGCTTGATGTGTCAGCAGGTCAAGGCTGAACATCAAGTACCTTCGGGGTTGCTACAACCAATGAAGATTCCACTATGGAAGTGGGAGAGGATCACAATGGATTTCGTGAGTGGGCTTCCTCTTACGCCTACTAAGAAGGACTCGGTATGGGTAGTTCTGGATCGGTTGACAAAGTCTGCGTATTTCATACCAGTTCGGATTGATTACTCTCTACAGAAGTTAGCAAAGCTATATGTAGCAGAAATTGTGAGATTGCATGGGGTGCCGATGTCGATCATATCGGATAGGGATCCTAGATTTACGTCGAGGTTTTGGAGGGCGTTGCATCAGGCTTTGGGTACCAAGTTGGACTTTAGCACGGCATTTCATCCACAGTCGGACGGCCAGTCTGAAAGGGTGATTTAGGTGTTAGAAGATATGTTGAGGGGTTGCGTTATCGACTTCAGGGGTAGCTGGGAGGAATTCTTGCCTTTGGCAGAGTTTGCATACAACAACAGGTTACCAAGCAAGTATTCGGATGGCACCGTATGAAGCCTTGTATGGGCGAAAGTGTCGGACTCCTACGTGTTGGATGTAATTAAGTGAGCGTCATGTTTTGGGTCGAGAGATAGTGGCGAATCGAGAGGAAAAGGTTAAGGTAATCGAGCACAGTTGAAGGAGGCATCGATGAGTAAATCGTATCACGATCTGAAGCGAAAAGAGATAGAATTCTTGTGGGTGATAGTGTGTTCTGAAAGTTTCACCATGGAAGAAGGTGATGAGATTTGGACGCAAGGGTAAACTGAGTCCTAAGTTTATAGGGCCTTATAGGGTTTTGAAGGGAGTGGGGCGATGGCTTATCGGTTGGAATTACCGTCGAATTGAAGTAGATGCATGATGTGTTCCACGTGTCAATGCTATGTCGTTATCGATCGAATCCATCTCACGTAGTGCCAGTTGAGGAAGTTGAGTTGAGACCAGATTTATCCTACGAAGAAGAACTAATTCAGATTCTAGAGTGAGATGTGAAGGTACTTCGAAAGAAATCAGTTCCTCTAGTTAAATTATTATGGTGTAATCAAGGGGCAGAAGAAGCTTCGTGGGAACCGGAAGAAGTGATGTGACAGCAATATCCTCATTTATTTTGATCAGGTAATTTTGGGGTCAAAATTATTTTTAAGGGGGGTAGAACTGTAACATCCGGGGTTTAGGGGTCTTGTATTTCTTTCTGAGTTACATGTATGTGGTAGTGTGCTCTATATGTTGTTTGTATGTGTTTGGGGGTCTCGGGAAATCTTGAGGTTAAGTTTGGACCTTAGGCAAAATTTTGGGTTGGAGCCTTTAGGGGAAACTAGGGAAGATAGGCCTTAAGAGTTCATGTGTGGAGTTTAAGACACAAGAATTGATGTGGTGAAGTGGCTTGGGAGGCACCACTTAGTGCACAGGGAGTGGCGCCTCGGGGAGTGGTGGGGCAAGGTTAATTGCAGTGGAAGCACTTTGGGGTTGCTTTTGCTTCACGGGAGTGGGAGAGTTGGTGCATTTGGACTCTGAAAGGATAGGAGAAGACTTGGTCAAGATGTTTGAATAAGTGGTGGAAAGCTTTTGGAGAGGTTTGAAACATTTAGGTAGAAGACTTGGTCAAGATGTTTGAATATGTGGTGGAGAGCTTTTGGAGAGGTTTGAAACATTCAAATACATTTGAATGAGAGGTGAAGAGGAAAAGTAGGAGGAAAATAGGGGATTTGGGTGAGAGAAAAAGAGTTGGCCGAATATGGGACTTTGGAGGGGTGGCGTTTCGGTTGGTGGTAGTGGGATATGTGGGTCCCGAATGTGTGTAGATATTTAAGGTTCATTTTGCCTTTGAGTTTCTTTTCTTCTCTTTTAGCTCATTTTGCTGAAAAGTGGTGTACCAAAAACAAGTGAAGTGTGTTTCTTTTCTCTCTGTTTCTTAAAGATCAAAATCGAAAGGGGTAGTGACTATTCGTGCATCTTTTCTTTCCTTTACAATTTCTTCTTCTCTCTCTCGATATCTCTCTCAAATAGCCAAACACCCATAAACCTTCACCCTTTTCTTTTATTTTCGATTACTTGAAGTTAGAATAACCCTTCTATTTCTTTGAGTTTTGGTAGAATCTTCCAAGGCATCTCTTCTCTTTCTTTTCACATTCTTCTCCTATCTCTCAAACACTTTTACTCTTGGCGAATCATGGACTCTATTCCATCGGATCTAATAGTTGGTAAGGGTTTCTTCTATTTCAATTTTTCTTCTTTCTCTTTTGGTTACCGAAAGTTAGATGCCTAACCTAGTTCTTGTGTATTGGCCGAACATGTGAAGGGCTTGATTCTTGTTTCTTTGTCATAGCCAGCGTGGTGAGGAGTAGTAGGGATCCATTGGTTTCGATTAATCAAGGTAAGGGGGACTATAACTTTCGTTCGGCCGAAGGCCATTTCTTTTGGACCACCAGATGTTAGGTCGAATCTAACATAAGTCATGTAGGGATTTCGGAGACTCTCATAATCAAGTAGGAGCTTTCGGGATTTGAATCTATTTGTAAGAGGTATTGATTAAGATTTGGTGTTTTCTCATTTTGATTGATTTAATGTGTTGCTTGGGTCTTGACCAAGACTTTGTTTCATGGAGCGAATACCGACCAAGGAGAGGAAGGGTTGTCCCTACCCCTAAGTTCAAGCGTTTAGTTTCTGCGGTTCGGATTAGCCCAGGGTGTGGGCGGCGTCGAAGCGGGATCGAGGCGATAGCGATAGTCTCGTTTAGGGGCGGTGTTTACATTGAGAGTCTAGTGCTTGAGTTATCGGTGTGTGGTTAATTCATTTGTTTCCATAATTAGTCATTTAATTATATGTGGTGATAATCGATGTTGATAGTGGTGGATTTGTTACCCTTAATTGGGTATCACGGTAACTGTGTTAGTACTTTATCTAAGGTGTGAATGGTTGATTATTGTGGATATTTTGAGCATGTTGAATGCCTACCTAATATGTCCATGCATTATTCTATCATATCATTATAGCATGTTACATAAGCATGGGATTGGGATATATATGTTAAATGAAGGACCGGGTGTACATTTATGTACGTGTGGTGATTGACTATTTGCCAAATCACGACTTGGTGTCGGCTATGTGCCAATCAAGGGATTGATGCTTGCTTTGTGCTTCATTACGGTTTGATGATGACCATGGGTCACATCGTGGATATCGAGATTTGGTCACATAGTGATCGGTGGCTATACCACGTTCTGTTTGGTCACATAGGTGATCGGTGGCTAGGCCACGTTATATTTGGCCACAAGGTGATCGCTGGCTATGCCACAACTTTGGGCAGCTTGACTGCCAAAGAGGTGTGTAGCGGTTGGAGGGTCGATTTAGTAATCCCCTGGTGTGTTATGGTTGGTACGGGTGTGTGTAGAGGATAGACTCTAGGTTGGGTTGGGTAACATATTTGCATCATCATGTATGGTATGTGAATTGTGTGATTTGGGCCAAGCCCATTTGGGAAACATGTGAAATAATCGAACACCGAGTGCATTCGACTCACCCTATTTTCTTAAACAATGCGGTGATGTATGATACATGGACCAAATGGAGTAGATTCGTGGTGGCCATGCGAAGTTGTTTTAATGTTTTATGCACTTAAATTCTTAGTTACTTTTGGGTTAATTTTCTTTTGAATGTAATAAGGCCATTTAAATATTTGGGGATTTTTATTTTATTGTGAGTCAGTTGGATTATCGATTAAAAACTAAGAACAATTTTGGAAACAATTTACAACTTAAAGATTAAACTTGAGTTTTAACCTGGATATTTTAAATATCTCGATTTCTTTTGGAACTTCCAAACGTACAATGTTTTAGACTACATCCGACCTTCAAAGTTTTTGTTCTTTTATAAACTAAAGAAAATATTTAAAATTCAAAACGTGTTTTCACCCATTAAATCAAATTCTTTTCAGACATATTTCCTCGTAGCATTCTAAATTTGGCCGTAGCGTTTTGGGCCGGGTTTGGGGTGTTACATGTGTTGTGATTCACACTGTTAGGTCGATTGGGCATGTGTAGCCCGTGCTTAATAGGGCAGTATGTTTGCACGATTGTGGGCATGGCCGTGTTCTAGCCGTGCTCGATAAGTCAGTAGCTTCACACGGTCGGGGGACACGGCCATGCGAAGCTCGTGCTGATTAAGTCAGTAACCTCACACGTTTGAACGGCACAGGCGTGTCTTATATCGCAGCCCGTGTTTGTTGAAATGAGCTATTCCCTATTTATGCATGGATCTTGCCACACCCGTGCTGTGTCCCCTGCCTTATGCACGATCGTTAGCACGCCCGTGTTCAAGGTGGTGTTAAAATGCCTGCATTTTTGTTATATCATTTTAGAAAAATTTTAGAAAGACCAAGTCAATGTTAGTGTGTTAGCACTTGGGTTGCCTCCCGAGAAGCGCTTGTTTATAGTCTTAAGCTAGACTTTCCTTGTTTTCGATATTAAAGGAGGTTTCGTGGAGCAGAAGCTCCTCTCTGATATTTCCAAGATCTGCACCATTATAAATTTTAAGTCGGTGACCATTTACCTTGAATGTGCCTTTTGTGGGATGAGTTACCTCAATGGTGCCATATGGAAAGATTGTTTTGATCATGAATAGGCCTAACCATCTTGACTTTAGTTTTCCTAGGAATAGTTTAAGCCTTGAATTATATAGTATGACCAGGTCTCCTACTTCAAATGGTTTTGATCGCTTGAGACGAGCATCGTGGCGTCGCTTTGTTGCTTCGTTATGCAGCTTTGAGTTTTCATGAAGCTACGCTCTCCATTCATCCGGCTCGTTCATCTGCATCATTCTTCTCTTTCTTGCAATTGTTAGGTCAGTATTCAAAAATTTTGTTGCCCAAAAAGCTTTGTGTTCTAGCTCAAATGGTAGATGATGACTTTTCAAGATACACGTTTGTATGGGGATGTTCCTAGAGGTGTTTTGAATCTTTGTTCTATAGGCCCATAAAGCATCATCTACCTTAACTGCCCAATCTTTTCTATTTGATTCAACTGTTTTTTCTAGGATGCTCTTAAGCTCTCGGTTTGTTACCTCAACTTGTCCGCTAGTTTGAGGATGATATGGGGTGGCTGTTCTATGACATACTCCATATTTCTTTAGAACTTTTCAAATTGCGTATGTAAATGGGTACCCTATAACTAATGATGGCTCTAGGTGTCCCAAAACGGGAAAATAGTTTCTTGAGAAATTTAACTACAACCCAGCATCATTGGTAGGTAAGGCTTCGCTTCTACCCATTTTGACATGTAATCAATCGCTACTAGGATGTATTTATTTCCAAATGAACTAGGAAAGGTCCATAAAATCAATACCCCATATACCAAATATTTCACATGACAACATATATGTTTGAGACATTTCATCACGTTTAGAAGTATTACTGTTCTTTGGCATTTATCACACGTAATAACGCACTGCTGGCATCTTTAAATAGAGTAGGCCGAGAATAACTTTGATTCGAGTATTTTGTGTCTTTGTCTTAATACCACCGCAATGTCCCCGATGGTCTGAATGATAATTTTCCAGTATTTTGCTTGCTTCTCTCTTAGTAATGCATCTTGAATTACGATCCGCACATATGCGGAAAGAAAGGATCTTCCCAAAATAATTTTTCACATCAACGAAGACTCGCTTCTTTTGGTGATGTGTTAATTTTCTTAGCAAGGCGTTAGGCGCTAAATAATTCGCAACATTTGCAAACCATGGTACTTCAGAATGCGTTAAAGAAAAGAGTTGTTCTTCAGGAAACGAATCTTTTATTTCTTGTTCATCAAGCTTTTTGGTGTGTGGATTTTCAAGTCTTGAGAGGTGATCTTCCGCCAGATTCTTAGCTCCCTTCTTATCCTGTATCTCCAGATCAGATTCCTGTAATAGTAAAATCCATCATATGAGTCTAGGTTTTGCATTAGGTTTGGTTAAAAGATAACGAAGAGATGAATGGTCAGTGTAAACGACAACTTTTGATAATATTAGATATTGTCTAAATTTTTCAAAAGCAAAAACTACAGCTATCAGTTCTTTCTCAGTTGTGGTGTAATTCTCTTGGCGGGTGTGAATGTTCTGCTAGCATAGTAAATTGGCTGAAAATGCTTGTCTCTTCATTGTCCCAAAACTGCGCCTACTGCAAAGTCACTTGCATCACACATTAGTTCAAAGGGTAAATTCCAATCAGGTGCGATTATAATTGGTGCATTTATTAATTTATCTTTAAGGACATTAAATGCATCTAAACATTCCTGATTGAAATTAAAAGGAACATCTTTTTCTAGTAATTTTTTCAAAGGCTTAGCTATTTTAGAAAAGTCTTTAATGAATCTTCTATACAAACCTACATGTCCTAAGAAGCTTCTAATAGCCTTCACTGAACTAGGAGGAGGTAATTTTTCTATGGTTTCAACTTTCGCTTTATCTACCTCAATCCCTTTTCTAGAAATCTTATGTCCTAAAACAATCCCTTCTCTAACCATAAAGTGGCATTTTTCCCAAGTTAGAACAAGATTTGTTTCTTCACATCTAATTAGAACTTGTTTTAAATTTTTAAAGCAAAGTTGGAAAAAATTACCGAATACCGAGAAATCATCCATAAATACCTCCATGATGTCCTCTACGAGTTCATCAAATATTGCCAACATACAACGCTGAAAAGTGGCAGGAGCATTACATAATCCTAAGGGCATTCTTGATAAGCAAGCGTCTGTATGGGCATGTAAATGTTGTCTTTTCTTGGATTTTAGGAGCTATGGGAATTTGGAAATAATCGGATAGTCCAGTCCAAGAAGCGATGAGTACATATGCTCTGGATAGTCTTTCTAGCATTTGGTCAATGAAGGGTAGAGGAAAGTGATCTTTTACGGTGGCATCATTCACTTTCTATAGTCCATCTGAGACTCTCTAACTTGTAATCGTTCTTGTGGGAATTAACTCATTCTTTTCGTTTGGGCACTATTGTCATTCCTCCTTTCTCGGAACTACCCGCAGGACTTACCCAAGTCTTTGTCGTAAATAGGATAAATTATTCACGCATCTAGAAGTTTAATTACCTCATCTTTGACCTCATGTTGGGGTTTAATCGTCTCTGAGGTTGCACACACGGTTTATATTCTTCTTCCATTAAAATTTTGTGAGTGCAGAACGTGGGGCTTATTCCCTTGATGTCGGAAATTTTCCAAGCTATGGCTTTCTTGTGTTCTCTTAGTACCTTTATCAGCTCCTCCTTTTCCTTGGGGTCTAGTTCTGAAGAGATGATTACTGGTAATGTAGAATTGTTCCCGAGGAATGCATATTCTAAATGTTTTGGTAACTATTTTAATTCCAAGTTGGGCGGCTCTTTGATGGAGTGTTTTTGTTTTAATACGTCATCTTCTTCAATATTCTCTTCTTTCATTTGTCTGAATGATGATGTATTCAAACTATATCTCATTACCTTCGTCCTCTTCCCCCTCTCCTTGAGGCAGACACAATCCCATCGTGTCATACTGCAGGATTTCCTGTAATGAATTTTTAATAATATGATCAGTAGTGCCAACAAAATAATAGGAATCATCTTGCTCTTTAGAATATCGCATGGCATCATAAATTTGGAAAATAATTTCTTCATCACCTATCCTTAATGCTAGTTTTCATCCCCTATATCAATAATAGCTCTAGCAGTGGCTAAAAAAGGACGCCCTAAGATTAAAGGAACATTAATGTCCTCATCCATGTCTAACACAACGAACTCAACGAGAAAAATAAATTTATCAATTTTTACCAAGACGTCTTCAATAACCCCTCTAGGATATTTAATAGATCTATCCGCTAATTGAATGCTCATCCTGGTGGGATTTTGTTCCCCAAGATCTAGCCGTTTAAACAATCGATAAGGCATAAAGTTGATACTAGCGTTTAGATCTGCTAAGGCTTTCGTGATGTTTAAACTACCAATTAAGCAGGGAATAGTGAAACTCCTTGGATCTTTTAACTTCCGTGGTAGTCTATTTTGGAGAAGGGCTGGACATTCTTCATTAAGCTCCACCTTTGATACTTCCTCAAGCTTCCTTTTATTTGTGAGAAGTTTCTTAAAGAATTTTGCATATTTGGGCATCTGGGAAATAGCTTCAAGGAAAGGTAAGTTAATATGTATCTGTTTAAAGAGTTCAAGGAACTTACCGTATTGAGCATCAATTTTCTTTCTTTAATTTTTACGGATATGGAATTTGTGTTCTATTCTCTCTATGCAATGTATTGTCGTTCTCAACTTCTACATTTTTTTCCTTGATGACATCATGTGGTGTCTTTCTTTGTGGTCCAACTAGTTCTTTGCCACTCCTTAGTGTACCGCCCTTACTTGCTCTGTTTCTTTGGAAGAAATTTTAGTCCTTAATTCACATACTATTCCAAGAAGTATTCCTCTTGGCGTATTGAGCTCCCCCACCTAAGTCTTGGTTTCCTTGAGTAAGATTTGCTATTCATCAAGTGTTGCTTCCGTCATTTGGAGACGAGAATCAATAGCTGCCATGAACTTTTTTAGTATCTCTTCAAGACTTGGCTTCTTTTCCGATGGATAAGGGTTATTTTGGTAATTTGGAAGAGGTGGCTGCCTTTGATTTCCTTGTCCTCACCATGAAAAATTTGGGTGGTTTCTCCAACCTATATTGTAAGTGTTACAATAAGGATTATTATTAGATCGAAAATTGTTACCTATATAGTTTGTCTGCTCATTTTTTGCTTCTTGTAACATCCACGAATTTTGGGCCTATCGTTTAATGGGTGAAAATGTGTAATGAGTTAATTTAAGGGTTAGGGGTCCAAATTGGGCTCGAGCTTAAGCGAGGCCTTGATTAAAATTATCTATTTGGGAATTATATGACTTAAAAGGTAGTACCTGTTTGTAAAATATCAAGGTGGGCTTTTGGCCCAAAATTAGGTGGTGTAGTAAGGGAGCAAATAGGTGGCGTCACTAAGGGAAGGATTTGGCTTAAGTTTGGCCACTTGGGGCCCAATCTTTAGGGCTAAAATTCGCACTCTAAAGGGGAAGAGTGGACTGACACAAGGCTATATTTTAGAAATTTTAGTGTTTAAATTAGGTGGATATTAAAGGCGATAATGGAAGGAAGAGTTAGAGTTAATTAAGTCTCTTGAGGATAGGTGTTTTGATAAGGATAATGTAGATAATATAATGGATAATATGGAAGATAAAATTTAGAGATAATAAATGAATTTATTTGGTGATAAGTTTGAGTCATTTAGGAGTGTAGGTTTAATTATTTATTTATTAATTTATTTATTTATTTTAGAATATATATATGAGTAGAAATTCCTATAAATAGGGTAGTATCTCATCAATTCGCATTTGAACCCTAATTTCTTCTTCATTCTTTTGCCGAAATTCTTAGCCTCTTCCTCTACAATTTCTTTTCTTTCTTCAAAAGTCAAACCCTCACTCAAGTATTCTAAAAGCTGAAAACACATCATCCTCTCTTGTTCATCTTTCCGAGGTTTTCCTAAAAGCAAATCCTAGATCTTGTCTCCTGTGTTTGAATTCTTTCGAAGTGTCTGCATGTGCCAAATCTTGAAGGAAACTCAGGGGGAGTCAATCTCTTAGATCTCTAAGTTAGAATTCAGTAACACTAGAATAATGCTACTTCCGGGATTTCAAGGAGGCCAAATCTTTGTGTTCTTCCGGCTTTTGAGCAAGGTTTTAGATTGAGGGTAGTAGATCCAGATAGCAAGGATATTAACTACGAGTATAGTACTACACGATACCAAGTGTGTAACTTTGCACACCATTAGATTGTTTGTTAGTATGTATGTATAAATCTGCTATATTATGATAAATGTCAAAATCCGGCATAACGATTGAAAACCCGAGAAGGGTAAAAGCGAATCACCAGGTTAGTGAATGTTTTGATTAAACGATATAAGAATATTGATTTTATGTGATTGCATGGGTTGGGTTTGATGAAAGGAGGAAGTTATCGTTATATGTGTAGCGGTTTTACCGTGATCGGTTGTAGTGGCTAATGCCATGATCTCATTATAAAGGCTTGGCCATAATATGTTGATGAGCGACTGACCGCCATCTTGGCGATGCGTGTGATTGTGGGTTATTGTAGAAATCCCCAATGGTGTGAGCAGCTTGATGCAGGCGATGTAGCAGATGAAAACCTAGGAAAATGGGTTGGGTTTTGCATATTATTTGTTATTTATGTAAATGAAATTATTATTATGTTCTATGGGTTAAGGCCCAAATCTAGTGGTGCATAAGGGTTTGCTACTCGAGTCAGCGACTCAACCAATTAAATTAACATTTCGGTGACACTTAGTGTATCGGACCGGTGGAGAGGAGCGCAAGGTGGCCATGCAAAATAATATGTGGATCCGACAAAAGACTCAACTTAATAGTTTTAAGATATTTTATTTTATTTTGTGGATTTTAAACCCCATTGTAATAAGGCCAAGGGCCACTAGTTTATATTTTGGTTTTATTATGGGTTTTAGTTATTTTTTCTTTATTTATTTACTTTGATTAAACTAAGACCTGTAATTAAGTTTTGGGCTTTTAATTATAAGGCATATTTTATAAATTACATATAGGCTTTCTGGTAACCTAAATTGTTTTATTAAAATTTTTCTTAGTGACATACCAGATCCGGTTGTAGTGTTTGGGCCGGGTTTGGGGTGTTACACTTCTGGTTGGTAAGGTGGGTACTCAAAATTCGCCACATTCCCACTTGCTCCGCATTGCATGATTGGATATACTTGTGAAGAACATAAATTATCAAGCTTTTATTCATTAACTCCATTTGTGTTGACAACATTGTCATCAAGGCGTCTATGTTAAAAACTCCTATTGATTTTGTCGGTTTAGCCCTTATTATTTGCCATTGATAGGTGTTCAATGACATCTCCTCAATAAAATCGTAAGCCGCTTCAGGAGTTTTGTTGTTCAAAGTTCCATCGGCTGATGAATCAATCATTTGCCTAGTTGGAGAATTCACACCGTTGTATAAAGTTTGGACTTGAAGCCACAAAGGTAATCCATGGTGTGGGCATCTCCTTAGGAGATTCTTATATCTTTCTCATGCATCATATAATGTTTTCTGCGTCATTCTGCACAAAAGAAGATATATCATTCCTAAATTTAGCCGTTTTGGCTGGTGGAAAATATTTTAAAAGAAATTTTTTGGTCATTTGATCCCATGTGGTGATTGACCCTCGTAGTAACGAGTTCAACCACTGCTTTGCTTTGTTCCTTAATGAAAAAGGAAATAACTGAAGACATATGGCATCATCAGAAACACCATTTATTTTGAAGGTATCACAGAATTCTAAAAAAAATTAGATATATGAGTGTTTGGATCCTCATCCTGCAAACCATCAAATTGAATGAATTGTTGAATCATTTGCATTGTGTTAGGCTTTAATTCAAAATTATTAGCAGCTATAGGGGGCCTAACAATACTAGATTCTGCTCCTATCAAATTAGGTTTAGCATAATCATGCATAGTACGCGGAGCATTCTATTCTTGCACATCATGTGGATTATTTTCGGCCATCCCTTCAGTAGGGTTGGATCTTTGCTATTCTTCTCTTTGATAGTGTAGCGCTCGTCTTATTTCTCTGCGATTTCTATAAACGGTAGCCTCAATGTCACTTTCGTCTTCTAATAGTCCTTTCGGATTTCTTCTAGTCATAAAATAGAGGCACCTGATATGAAAAGAAAGAAGAAATTTAGAAAAACAAAAACAAAAACATATGTATAAAAGAGAAATTTAAAAAATAAAAATAATGGCTAAAGTAATAGAAATAGAGCTTTCTTAATATTTTAGATGTCCCCGGCAACGGCGCCAAAAACTTGATCGCTACAAAACAGTCTAGTTTTAAAATTTATAGAAGAGTGATCGAACCTGTAGACTAACTGTGACAACGATAGAGGCAAGTGCACCTATCGAACAGTAGTATAGCTCAGGCAAGAATATCTTATCGAACCCACAGGAACCTAAAAGTACTACTACTCACTTTCTTTCTATTATTTAGCCTAAAATATAGAGTGATTGGATTATTAAACTAACGAAATACTTAAACTAAATGCAAAGACAAAAGAATGAATTGGAGAAAGACTTTAAGAAAACTCAGTTGATAAAGACGATACCCTCAAGAAGAATCCACCTATGACTTCACTTATTATTTATTCCCCAAACCTTATGATTTCTTTACTTAGCTTGATCAAATGCGACTTCTAGCCTATATTAAACCCTCTCGAGGCTAATAACATCTAACCTTAGGTTAATTAGTGGAACTCTCGTTCTCTTATAATAACCCCTAAGGAAGCGATAAATCGATCAATGGATTCCCATATTAAGTTTCACCCTAATTACGCAAAATCTCAGTAACCCTATATCTAGGCGCTTAGATCAACTCGCTCAAATATGCTAGATCTTCTCTCAAAGGGTCTATTCCTCCTCCACCTAAGCACATCGATTAAATTAAGCAACATAATTAAGAACAAATGAAGTAATTATCATATAATTTAGAAATCAAATAACAAAATCCATCATAGGTTTCATCCCTTGGTATCCGAGGGGTTCGATTACATAACTAAATATGAAAACATCTCAAGAGTAAAGAATAAACAAAACATAAGAAATCCTAAAACCCTTGAAGGAATTAAAAGAGAGATCCTCCGTCTTGAATGGAGTTTTTGCTTCTTGAGATGAATCAACTGGCTATCTTTAAGTGATTCCCTAAAATATGAATGCTTCGGTAAAAATCCTCTGCCAAAAAGCTCCCATTTAATGTCTACCTTGGGTTGTTTATATAGGCTTTGGGATGCTATACTTGGCTCCTAAGTATCTTCTTCAAGTAGAATTACTATTAGAGTGTTTGAGTAGACTTAAAAGTATGTTTCTTTGGCTTTAAGCTTCCAATTTTGAGTGAAATTGCTCATTCTCGCGACAGTGGCACGGCCATGGCACACGCCCATGTAAATCGTGGTTGGACCGTGTCTCGATTCTATCGTGTTGGGCACGGCCGTGGCAAGTCGGGGTTTAGGCCGTGCTTCAGGTCTATCGATTTCGGCACGACCATGTAGATCACCAGGCACGTCCGTGTGTGGTAAGTGGATGATGCACGACCATGTGTGATGGAGCTGAGGCCGTGCTCTAGGTATTTGGTGAGGCACGGTCGTGTGGAATTTGGGCCAGGCCATGTTGACTGCTTGCTAAGGCCCAATTGCTCTGTTTTAAGCCCGTTTTGTGTTATTTTTATCCTCAGGTGCTTTTCTGAGTATAAATATGAAAAGAAAGGATTAAAAGTACCTTTTTACAGAAATCAAGAGCTAATTCATCCAAAAGCATACTAAATAAGGGGTTAAAATATGTTACTTTTACGGTTTATCTGGTATAAGCCCCTAATTCTGCACCCATAAAAATTTAATGGAAGAAGAATACAAGCCATGTGTTCAACCCCTGAGACGGTTAAACCCCAACATGAAAGAAGTGGTCAAAGTCGAGGTAATTAAACTTCTAGATGCAGGAATAATTTATCCTATTTCTGACAGCAATTGGGTAATCCCTGTGCAAGTAGTCCCAAAGAAAGGAGGTATGACAGTAGTACCCAATGAAAATAATGAATTAATCCCCACAAGAACAGTTATTTGTTGGAGAGTCTGTATAGACTACAAAAAGCTCAACGATGCCACTAGAAAAGATCACTTTCCTCTACCCTTCATAGATCGAATGTTAGAAAGATTATCCGGGCATATGTACTGCTATTTCTTGGACGGACTCTCCGGCTACTTCCAAATATCCATTGCTCCTAAAGATCAAGAGAAGACAACATTTACATGTCCATATGGTACCTTTGCTTATCGTAGAATGCCTTTTGGATTATGTAACGCTCCTGCTACTTTTTAGCGTTGCATGTTGGCAATCTTTGACGAACTCGTGGAAGACATCATGGAGGTATTTATGGATGATTTCCTGGTATTCGGTAATTCTTTCCATCTTTGCCTTAAAAATTTAAAACGAGTTCTAATGAGATGTGAGGAAACAAACCTTGTTTTGAATTGGGAAAAAGGTCACCTTATGGTCAGAGAAGGGACTGTACTAGGACATAAGATTTCTAGTAAATGGATTGAGGTAGATAAAGCAAAGGTTGAAACCATAGAAAAATTACCGCCCCCTAGTTCAGTTAGGGCTATTAGAAGCTTTTTAGGACATGCAGGGTTCTATAGAAGATTTATTAAAGATTTTTCTAAAATAGCTATGCCTTTGACAAAATTACTAGAAAAAGATGTTCCTTTCAATTTCAATCAGGAATGTTTAGATGCATTCAATATCCTTAAGGATAAATTAATAAATGCACCGATTATAATTGCACCTGATTGGAACTTACCCTTTGAAATAATGTGTGATGCAAGTGATTTTACAGTTGGAGCAGTTTTGGGACAAAGAAGAGACAAGCACTTTCAGCCAGTTTACTACGCTAGCAGAACATTAACACCCGCACAAGAAAATTATACCACCACAAAGAAAGAATTTCTAGCTATACTTTTTTCTTTTGACAAATTTAGACAGTATCTAATATTGTCTAAAGTTGTCGTTTACACTGACCATTCAGCTTTTCGCTATCTCTTAAACAAACCTGATGCAAAACCTAGACTCATACAATGGATTTTACTCTTACAGGAATTTGACTTGGAAATACAAGATAAGAAGGGAGCTGAGAATCTCGCGGTAGATCACCTCTCAAGACTTAAGAATCCACATATCAAAGAGCTCGATAAAAAATGAGATAAACGATTCATTCCTCGAAGAACAACTCTTTTCTATAAAAAAGTCTGAGGTACCTTGGTTTGCAAATATTGCAAATTATTTAGCAGCTAACATCTTGCCAAAAAGACTAACACATCACCAAAAGAAACGATTCTTTATTGATGTGAAAAACTATTTTTGGGAAGATCCTTTTCTTTTCCGCATATGTACAGATCAGGTAATTCGAAGATGCGTTACAAAGGCAGAAGCAAGCAAAATCTTGGAACATTTCCATTCAGGACCCTCAGGAAGCCACTACAGTGGCATTAAGACAACACACAAAATACTCGAATCAGGTTTTAATTGGCCCACTCTATTTAAAGATGCCAACAGGTATGTCACCTCATATGATAAACGCCGAAGAACAGGTAATATTTCTAAACTTGATGAAATGCCTCAAACATATATGTTATCATGTGAATTATTTAATGTATGGGGTATTGATTTTATGGGACAATTCCCTAGTTCATTTGGAAATAAATACATCCTAGTGGTAGTTGATTATATGTCAAAATGGGTAGAAGCTGAAGCCTTACCTACCAATGATGCTAGGGTAGTAGCTAAATTTCTCAAGAAATTGTTTTCTCGATTTGGGACACCTAGAGCCATCATTAGTGATAGGGGTACTCATTTCTATAATACTCAATTTGAAAAAGTTCTAAAGAAATATGGAGTATATCACAAGCCAGCTACCCCATATCACCCTCAAACCAATGGGCAAGTCGAAGTAGCAAACCGAGAATTTAAGCGCATCCTAGAAAAGATGGTTGAATCAAATAGAAAAGATTGGGCATTAAAAGTAGATGATGCTTTATGGGCTTACAGAACAACATTTAAAACACCTTTAGGGACATCCCCATACAAACTAGTATACGAGAAAAGCTGTCATCTACCATTCGAGTTAGAACACAATGCTTTTTGGGCCATAAAGTTTTTAAATTTTGATTTTAGAACTGCAGGAAAGAAAAGAATGATACAGATGAATGAGCTAGATGAATGAAGAGCTGAGGCCTATGAGAACATGAAATTATACAAAGAGACAACAAAGCGACGCCACGATTCTCGCTTAAAGAAGTCGAAACAATTCGAAGTAGGTTGGTCCTACTGTATAACTCAAGGCTTAAATCATTTTCTGGGAAGTTGAAATCAAGATGGTCGGGCCCATTCATGATCAAAAGGATTTTCCCATACGGCACAATCGAGGTAACTCACCCCACAAAGGGCACATTCAAGGTAAATGGTCACCGACTCAAAATTTATAATAGTGCATATTTTGGAGATATGAGAGAGGAGCTTCTGCTCCATGAACCTCCTTTTAGAATCGAAAACAGGGAAAGTCTAGCTTAAGAATTTAAACAAACGCTTCTCGGGAGGCAACCCGAGCACTAACTTCCCTAAACATTATATTTTTAATTATTCAGTATCTAACTTCATATTAATTAAATCTAATTAAGTGGAGAATTAAGACCACACGGCCTTACACACGGGCATGCCCGTGGCCGTGTGGAAGCCAGGAAACAAACCACGGGTGGCCCAATAGCTGTGTATGACAAAGAATAAAATATTTTTCCAATACCGCCTGCGATAAGAGACCATGCCCGTGCCAGCCACCCGTGCGAGGTTACTGACTTATTGAGTACGGGTGAGACACGGTCGTTTCCTCTAACCGTGTGAGGTTACTGACTTATTGAGCACAGGTGAGACACGCCCGTGCCGGATGGCATGTGGAGATACTGACTTGATACACATGGGCGTGTCTATTGACCCACGGCCGTACCAAGAACCCTAAACGCGCCTATTTTTAAGAATCGCGAAAAGCACGGGCGATTTAAAAAATTTACGCGGGCGTGCTAACTGCCCGTGCTCCCACCACTATTTAAGAAACTTAAACCGTTCATCCCCCCAAATTAAACCCTAAAAAGAATTTTTCAGCCTTCTTCTCCCCCATTTCGGCCACACCCATGCCCTCAATCCCCTAAAAACCTCTCAGCCTTCACCTTTCTTCAAGAAAACCGCACAAAAACTATCCGGACACCCTCATCACCGCCGTGCTGCAGGAGACCACGCCCTCCCCACAACCGTGTACCTACAAAAATTGCCTCAGCACCACCGTGCTCCGCCCGTGCTCAACCAATTTACACCACCACAACCCCTGGTTCCCTTCATTACTTCAATTTCTTGACTTAAAGCTTCATAAATTTGATATTACTCTGCTTTATTTTTATTTTAGTTTAGTATTAAGCATGAAAATATTTGGGAAATTGTCTCAAGAACTCATGAATACTTAATATTTAGGCATGATAGATTAGTTGCTATTTATTGATTCTTGAATTTCATGTTCTTGCATTTTATAACTAAGACATTTCTTTGTTTGAAATAATCTCGCTAATTTCGATGATTCTAACTCTTGAAATTTTATTTGATTTATTATAGAATATTTCGCTATATTATTGTTGAGACTTAATCAAAAGAACTTGCTTTATATTTAAATCGATTTAGGGCATAATGTCGTCATCCCAGGAAAGAGATCAATGACCTAGAGCTCGAAAAAGCAAAAAGGACTGCACTTCTTTTGAGTTACGACACCCATTTCTCTGATTTTCTCAAGCAACCCAGGAAGAGCATTACAAGACAATACGAGATAGACCCCTCGGCACCGGTAGGTGTATCGATTGGGAGGCGCTAGAACAAGTCAGACTCATGACCGACATTCGAGCTCTCATATCAATAGATCCGCAGGAGCAATTCTTCTCTATCACAGAGCCGACGTATTTAGAGCTCACACTCGAGTTCTGCACCACATTCACTTTGCAAATAGTGATGACCAACTACGATGATCCAGGCACCATCCAATTCTGGTTAGGGGGCACGGTACGTCTACTAAGCGTACCGCAATTCAGATCAGCACTCGGACTCTATACGCCGAAATTTATAGCAGAGAACCCACTAGATGACTTAGACCGACAACTTCACTGTACCCCTCTCCACTGCTGGCATAGCTTAGGCCCCAGCACAAACATCTATAACCCTAGTCGCTCTAAGGCGACAACGCTCAACCCAGCCTTAAGGTACATTCATGCCCATCTCGCGCACACCATTACAGGTTGTCGGGAGAGCACCGACGTGGTAAACCGGCACGATGTTTACTACTTATTATGCATGTTAAAAGGGCACGTATTCAACCTCGTATACTTTATCGCCAGTGCAATACAGCATCAAACAGAGTCGCATAGGAGGGGAATTCTATTGATGGGCTCGTTTATAACACGGTTGGCGCGACACTTCGGCCTACTTAGCACTGAAGAATAGAGATCATCCCTCACACTGATCGGTCAGATGGTGCCTCAAGGCATCCAGACGATGATGCACATGAGGGTGATTAAACTTAGTCGAGGGACCGATCCCCC
This sequence comes from Gossypium rotundifolium, assembly GCA_025506655.1. NCBI lineage: Eukaryota > Viridiplantae > Streptophyta > Magnoliopsida > Malvales > Malvaceae > Gossypium > Gossypium rotundifolium. The sequence goes on from CP106730.1 coordinate 23,577,841, forward strand.
TCAATACCGCTTAGTAACATCTACATATGAGGGGGAGCTCGAGGACATTACTGACGATGTCTCACCAGCTCCGAGATAGCAGCCATCCCATGCAGCAACATCATGGCGGATATCTTTGCACTCCTCGACCGGTTCAAGATTATTTAAATCGATAACACTCGACATTTTGATGGGATAGAGGCCACCCTCCACCAAATATGCCAGCACCTCCATATCTCATCACCAGCCCCACCACCAAATCCAGACAATGAGGAGGACCTTTGAGTCCCTTTAATTATCTACATTTTATTGTCTTATTTTTAGTTCTATTTTTATTTTTATTTTTCCTTTATTATCATAATTTGATACTTTTCTTCATTGCAAACTTTTATCATTACTTATCTAATCTTCAAGTATTCCTAACATTTATTTATCTTACACCCTCGAAATATCTAACCGATGACTTTGCAGTTCCGATCATACACTCCACATACACGAACAAATCACTAGGAGTAATTCATTACTACATAAGTCATCTTCCATCACGAACACTGCCAACTCCCGTAAATCATCCGAAATTCAGGAAGTGGCACTCTCTCCATCTCTTTTGATTTTATATTAATTGTTATTATCTATCTTTGTACATTGAGGCAATGTACATCTTAAGTGTGGGGGTAAAGTACCTAACTTTTGCATGATTCTAAAATCTGAATTTAATCTTGTTTTTAAGTATTTTTCTCATATTACTAATTAGGGTGAAATTTCTAATGATTTATGATTTTTATTAAAATGTTTTGAGTAAGTCATTGATAATTGTGCATTGATGATTTATACTTGAAGAAAACTAGAGAATCAAGCATGATAAGTCTATTTTTCAAGAATAAAAAATTTTATAGGTTGTTGAACTGAATTTAAATAGTACATTGAAGTTTGAAACTTACAGGATTGATACCAAATACCCATAATTTTTGTGAGATTTTGAGCCTTATAGAGCATATATTTTTTTTCGTGCTCACTTTATTGATTATGAGTGTGTCAACTTTGAACTGTTATTCTAAAACTTGCCTCGTTTATGCATGTTGAGACCACACCTATGATTTGATATACTGAGATGATAAAGGCACCTAGGTTTTAACCCATTCACACCACTAAAAAGCCTACCCACATAATTAACCCCTAATGAACCCTTTTTAATCCTAACAACCCTTTTTATTGATTTACCCGCTAATATTAACCCAAAAAAACCCTTTGAATTTGTTATCACTATTCTTTTGACTACCCTTCTATCGAGAATTGATTTGATCAAATTGCCTAATTAGTTTATTTCAGTTGGTAAAGTTCTTTCTTTATTATTACGTATTTATTTAGTTTGTTCTTAAAAAATTTCAGAAAATCAAAGTACATTCAGTATTAGTAGCATAAGAAGTGAGCTTGTGCATTTAATTTTCAATTATAAAAGAAAAATCTCGTATTATTATTAGTTTCAAAGTTTCAATTGATGTAATCAATTATTTCTAGTTCATTGTTTTTAGATTATGTAATTAGTTAATTCGATCTCGATTCTAACCCTTCTAATTCAGCCTTTATCCATACCTTTAACCCAAGCCCCATTACAACCCTGTTAAAGACCTTTTGATTTGTGTATTATCTCATATTACAGTGGTGGAGATTTGATTTTCAAGCAAGCTTATGGGATTAACTTTTCAGGTTCGACTTTTGAGTGCTTAATTTTGAACGTTAAAACACTTTTTGAGTGATTTGAGTGAACCTTTAGTGAGGATGTCAATCCTTGTCGGTTTCTGATCGTTGCAAAACAGTCTAGTTTTAATATTTATAAAAGAGTGATCGAACCTGTAGACTGACTGGGACAACGATAGAGGCAAGCACACCTATCGAACAGTAGTATAGCTCAGGCAAGAATATCTTATCGAACCCAAGGAACCTAAAAGTACTACTGCTCACTTTCTTCCTATTATTTAGCCTTAAATATGGAGTGATTAATTAACTTATCTAAGATTAATGAAATACTTAAACTAAATGCAAAGACAAAAGAATAAATTGGGAAAAGACGTTGGAAAACTTAATTGATAAAGACGATACCCTCGGGAAGAATCCACCTATGACTTCACTTATTATCTAACTTTCAATTCATATAATTTCTTTTACTTAGCTTGATCCGTGAGACTCCCTAACTTATATTAAACCTTCTCTCGAAGTGAATAACGTCTAATCGTAGGTTAACTAGTGGAACTCTCATTCTCTTATAATAACCCCCTAAGGAAGCAGTAAATCGATCAATGGACTCCCATATTAGGTTTCACCCTAATCTGGCAAAATCTCATAACCCTATCTCTAGGCGCCCGATCAACTCCGCTTAATTATGCTAGATCTACTCTTAGGCAGGGTCTATTCCTCCTCCACCTAAGCACATTAGATTAAATTAAGCCACATAATTAAGAACAAACTAAGTCTTTATCATATAAACCAATAAATCAAATAGCAAAATCCATCATAGGTTTCATCCCCTTCAGGTATCTGAAGGATCTAGTTCATAATAAAATAAGGAAACATCTCAAGAGAAAAGATAAAACAAAACATAAGAAATCCCTAAAACCCCCTGAAGGAATTGAAGGAGAGATCCTCCGTCTTGAGTAGAATTTTGGCTCTTCGAGATGGATCAATTGGCTATCTTCGAGTAATTCCCTAAACGAGTAAAGCTCTGGCAAAAAACTCTGCTAAAACCCTGATGATCTTGAATTGCTACCTTTGATTGTTTATATAGACGTTTGGGATGCTTTACTTGGCTCCTAATTACTCGTAATTCAAGGGAAATTCGTCCTAAGTGTTTGAGTGGACTTAGGAATGCATTTCTTGGGCTCCAAGAATCCAATTCCGAGTGAAATTACTCTTTCCTGCGGTAGGGGAACGGCTAAGGCACGCCCGTGTAAATTGTGGTCCAGCCTGTGTCTCCATTTTGTTGGTTTAGGCACGGCTATGACACGCCCATGCAATATCTGGGTAGAGGCCATGCTTCTGGTATGCCAATTGGGGCACGGCCGTGTGCATTGGGGTTAGGCCGTGTTGGGCTTTTTGTCGACGAGGCACGGTCATGTAAATCAGGGTGTAACCGTGTCCAAATCTAAATATTGGGGCACGGCCGTGTGGCATAAAGTCTAGGCCGTGCCGATGTCTTAAGTTGGCCTATTTTGGTCCGTTTTAAACCTGTTTTACATCCTTTTTATCCTTGGGTGCTTTCCTGAGTATAAGACATGAAAAGAAAGGATTAAGAGCACCTTTTTACAAAAATTAAGGATAAATTCATCCAAAAGCATACTAAATGTGGGATTAAAATATGTTACTTTTACGGTTTATCAAATACCCCCACACTTAAGCTTTTGCTTGTCCTCAAGCAAAATTCTCAATTTACAATTAAAACAAACTTTCCAAAATTCATAATTCCCATTGACAATGCCTCATCATAATTCATAGATAATTTATACATGGATCATTTAGCTCGAAGTGCCCTAAAGATTCAAACGAGATAAGTTATGATTTTGTAGCATGAAAACATAGGTGTCTCCCCTTATTTAAATAATTACCTTTGATATAAAAATTACAAGGATTGACATCCTCACTAAAGATTCACTTAAAGCACTCAAAGTGTTTAAGGATCAAGAAAAAGTGCTCAAAATTTGAACACGAAAAGCTAATCCCATAGGCTTGCTCGAAAATCAAATCTCCACCATCAGATATGAGATGATAAGCAGATCAAAAGGTCTTTATTAGGGTTGTAGCGGGCTTGGGTTAAAAGGTGTGGATAAAGTCCGAATTAGAGAGTGAAAATCAAGATTGAATTGACTAATTACCTAATAAAAAATAATGAACTAAATATGAATATTTACATCGAATGAAAAGTAATAATACCACTATTGATAATTACTCTATAATAAAGAGTATTTTCTTCACTTTAAAATTTGATAATACTTTAATCGAGCTTTTTCTTCAACAATTGGAGTTTATTTGCTCTAAGCTCTTTTGTTGAATAAACTTGGATTTTTTTTTAAGAACAAATTAAGTAAAACTTAATAGAAGGAACTTTGATAATTGAAATAACCTAATTTGGCAATTGATCAAGTTAATTCTCGATAGAGGGGTAGTCAAAAGAATGTTGATAAAAATACAAAGGGATATTGGGTTAATATTAGTGGGTGAGTCAATAAAAACGTTATTGGGATACAACAGGGTTCACTAGGGGTTAATTTGTGTAGGTAGGCTTTTTAGTGGAGTGAACGGGTTAAAACCTAGGTGCCTTTATCATCTCAGTATGTCAAATCATTATTGTGGTCTCGACATGCATAAACGAGGCAAGTTCTAGAATAACAGTTCAAAGTTGACACACTCAATATCAATAAAAGTGAGCATGAAAAATAATATATGCTCTATAAGGCTCAATATCTCACGAAATTATGGGTGTTTTTACATGAATCCTATAGATTTCAAATTTCAAAGTAATACTCGATTTAGTTCAACAATCTATCAATTTTTATTTTTGAAAATAGACTTATCATGCTTGATTCTCGTAGTATTCTTCAAATTTAATCATCAATGCATAATTAACTATGATTTGTTCTAAAACATATCAATAAAATCATAAATCATTAGAAATTTCATCCTAATTAATATTATGAGAATAATACTTAAGATCAAGACTAATTTTAGGGTTTTGAAAATTATGCAAAAAGTTAGACACTATTACCCCCACACTTAAGATGTACACTGTCCTCAATGTACAAAGATAAATAATGAAAGTAAGGGATAAATCAAAAGAGAAGGGAGAAAGTGACACTTCCTAAATTTTTGGATGGAGTCCAAAGTACATTCCTCGGGTGATGTTTATGTGAATATGCGTTTCTGCGGCGTGTTTTTTATTCTTCAAAGTTACTTAGTTAATAATTTTTGAATAGGGATTGCTTATGAGGTTAGATAGCTAATGGTATAAAAATAAGAATAAAAATAAAAATAAAAATAAAAATAATCTATGAGAACTCAAAAGTCCTCATCGTTAGATGGATCCTGGGGTGGTGCTGGTGGCGATATGTGAAAGTGATGACAGATTTGCTGAAGGGTGGCATCGATCCGATCATGACGTCGAGCATTGCCAGTAAACTGCTGGGTACAATAGTGCTCGAGCTGAGTGAGGCGTGTAGAGATATCTGCCAATGAAGTCGCTGAACATGATAGCTGCTGGCTCGGGACTGGTGGCACATCATCAGGAATGTCCTTGGGCAGCTCCTCCTCTGTAGCTAGTCTGTATTGAGGGGGTCTATTCCACGACGTCGTTTGATCATATTCATATGTAACATTATTTGTATCCCTTGGGGTGTCATGTATCCGATCAGTGTGAGTGAGGACCTCTGCTGATCGGTGTCGAGGAGATTAAAGTGCCGAGCTAATCGCGCTATGTATGGCCCCATTGAAATGATGCCCTTCGTGTGCTCTCATCGATCTTTGCATTGCGCATGCGATAAAATACGCCACATCGAAAACATGTCCCTCAAACATACATGACAAGAAGTAGACATCTTGTTTATTAACGACTCATGTGCTCTCTTTGCGACCTGTAATTGTATGAGCAAGGATATCATGAATATACCTGAGAGTTGGGGAAAGGGCGGTCGCCTTTGAATGACTGGGATTATAGTTTCTTGTAGTAGGGTGTAAGCTTTATCAGCAGGCGATTTGAGTGATGTATAGGTCACGGTTTAAATTATCCAGAGGATTTTCATCAATAAATTCCGAAGTGTAGAGACCAAGGGCCGTACCAAATGTGGTACGCTTAATCGTCGTATTATGCCCCCGAGACAAAATTGGATAGTGCCGAGGTCGTCATACTGTGCCATCACTGTTTGCAGTGTGAAGGTGGAACAAAATTTGAGTGTGAGTTCCAAGTAAGTAGGCTCGATTATAGAGAAAAACTGCTCCCATGGCTCTGTATCTATGAGGGCTCGGATATCGATTGTCAGTCTGATTTGTTCTATTGTGTTCCAGTCCATACATCTTCCGGTGCCTAAAGGACGTTCCCAGAGTGCCTTATATCGTTCTTCCTGAGTGTTTTGATTAAATTGGAGGAAGCGATGTCGAATTTCTGATGAGGCACTAGCCGAAGATGGTCCAGGTGTTTTTCTTTTCTTGTTTGGAACGACCCTTTTAAGACGTGATGACGACATAATTCCTGCAACATAATCAAAAAGAGATACATCTCTTTTATACAACCATGAATTTAACAATAATCACAGTCAATAGCCAAGATAGATGCTTCTTTGAAGAATAAATACTAAAATCGTAATCTTATGAACAGTTCTTAACTAAAATCATTATTTAGTTCGAATACAATAACAAAAGGTAAGCAAAGATTTCATTAGAATCGGTCATGTTGTATGAAATTATAATTTAACGTTTAACTAAATTTAGCAATAGAGTATCAATTACGCAATGAAGGGAAAAATAAAATGCTAAAACAGAATATATATTAAAAAGAATTGAAATCAAAATAGAATGAAACAATTAATAAATCAAGCAAGAAGAAGATGAAAGTAAAAACACTGAAAAACTAAAAGTGAATCAGGTCTTTTAAGTCTAAAATCAACTATAACTTTTAAATAAAGAGAAAATAATTGATAAGATGATGAAAAAGGAACCAGGGGTGGTTGTATGCGACGAACACGGGTGAAGCACGGCGGTGGCAGCGGCGTGGCGTGTAGTAGCACAATTGTGTTGCGGGCATGCGACTTGTTTTTGATTGGTTATGCTGAGGAAAAGGTAGGGAGAGGTAGTTTCGGGTGGTGGAGGGTGTGGCTATGGTGGAAATTTTGGGGAAGGAGGCTGAGAATTGTGTCTAGGGTTTAAAATGGGGGAGGGTTTCCGATTAATTTTCTTATACAAGGAAGGGAACATGGCCACCTGACACGGCCGTGTTAAATTTGAACTACTCGTGCTTTTTGCGATTGCTTGGAATTGGGCACAATTTAGGGTCTTTAGGACGCCCGTGTGATAATTTGACATGCCCGTTCTCGATAAGTTAGTATGTTCACACGGTCACGGTGCACGCTCGTGTTTCAGCCGTGTTCGATATGTCAATAGCCTCACACGGTTATGAGGCACGCCCGTGTGATTTTATCGTAGCCCATGTTGGAAAAGAGAGGTTTTCCCTATTTATGCATGGTTATGGGCACGCCCGTGTTAAAGGCCATGTTAATGATTGTAACATCCTAAAAATGGGGTTATTCGTATTTGCATTATTTTGCTTGAGTTGAATTGCTGAGATAATATTTATGGGATGATAAGATTTAATTAAGGGCTTTGAGTTGGCTCAAAATAGTAGAAAATATTATTTATAAGCTTTAGAGGTGGATAGCCTTAGTAGTTAGGGGGTTATAAGAATAAATGAAGGAACATTTGACATAAAATAAGTCTTGGAAAAGTGGCAAAAGGGAGGCCACTTAAGTGCTGCAAGTGACGCCATCAAGGAACAAGGGAGAGCCTTGGTTCGAGTCACAATTCTCCCTTTTTACTCTTTATTTGGACGGCATAGGAAGGGAGAGTTCTTTCTCTCCTTAAACTCTTATTATTAATTATTTAGATAATAAGATTATGCAAGATAATCAAGGATAATATGAGCATTTTATTTTATTATTAATTCTAAGGATAATAGAAGATAAAGAAGATATTATTTGGATTATTCATTGATTATGGGGATTAATTAAGTTATTTTGAATTAAATCAAACCAACTAAGGAGTTGGTGGAATTTTGGACTCCTCATGAGAAGGTGGACGGCAAGCTTAAGGGGGGGTGCCGAATGCTTATAAAAGCACCAATTGATCACCTTGCTTTTCTTTTTCCATTTTGCTTAGCCGAAATTTCTAACACCTTTCTTTCTTAGTTTCTTTTATTTTTCCATCCTCTCAAGACCTTGGCCGAAACCCTCTCTATTTCTCCTTGCCAAATCCCCATCGTCAATTCCCTTTTCTTTTATTTCCTATTAATAGAACATTCACTCCTATTTGCCGAAATTCTAACACTCTTTTCTCCCATTATTTTCCTCAGTCAATCTCCCTACTACTCCTTAGTGGTCTTGGCGAATAGTATAGTGGCTTCGGGATTTCTCCTTTATTCAATTGATTGTGAAGGTAAGTGATGGCCGAACCCTCTTTCCATATCTTCTTTTCTTTGACGACTTGTAGGTTGGAGAAAAAGCCGAAATTTCAGCATTTGCAAGCAGAAAATTAACCACTCTTTGAAACTGATTCCATCTAGGAACTTCGAGATTTACAAGCAGTAGATCTGACCCTCCTTTCTCTGTTAATCAGTTTGGTAAGTAATGGTAAGATCTAATTTAAGCAAGTTATTTAGTTAGTGTTTAAGCCGAGGATTGCTAACATGAGGTTGCCAATTTATAGGAAAGCGTAACGCTTGGTGTAATTATTTAAAAGCACTGGTAAGGATTCGGGTTCAAAAGGAGAACCCTCTTAATTATTTGATTTGGCGAATATACTAACTCATGTTTTGGCGAATATAGGGACAATAGATCTAGGGCGACCGACTCCTCCATTCGTGATTTGGATTATTCGTGGGTGACGGTGTGTATATACACACTTATAGCAATTAATTAAATGCATGCTATGTGTAAATCGCTTTATGTAGATATGGAATTAGTGCCTTAATGGTACAAGCGAGGATCTCGGTAAGTCTCTCATCAATATGTGATTGTTAAATGTGCTTTTGGGAAGCATGGCTTATTTGATACATGAGATAAATGTATGTTGTTATAAACTCGTTATAATATGATTTGATATGGGTTGATGAGTGGAAGGGCGATTATTAGTGTCGCATGCACACCGTGTTTTAGTAACACACTGTGACTATGGTCACCAGAGGTTTGGCACCACCGTGGATTAGCACCACCGTGGGTTGGCCCCACTTTGAGATACGGATTGACGCTTGATGATTTGGTATCACGCGATGGGTTGGCCCCATCAATCGATTTGTGTCTTCGGACACGGAGGTTTGGCACCTCCGGTGATTTGGTATCACATCTGTGACTATACGTCACGGTGGTTTGGCACCACCGGTGGTTTGGTACCACAATGGGGTAGAAGAGGCGTTTGGTTGGCTAGGTTGGGTAAATGTTTTAATGCATGATTAATTTGTTATATAGTGTGTATGATGTGGTACTTACCGGGGAAGGGTTACATTCGAGTCTTGGTGACTCACCTTCTCCTTTAATTTTTTCGGTGACACATAGTTCATGGATATGGAGCCGAGGGACTTGAGGTGGCCATGCAAAGGAGTTTTAAATTTATTAGAATTTGAATTTGGTTCTTTACACTTTCTTTATTTTTGGTTGATTTTAATTGGGTTGTAATAAGGCCTCCTAAAAATTATTTTATTATTGTGCTATGTTGGAAATTTTCGTTTCAAACTTTATGCTTATATGAAGGAATCCACATGTTTTTCCAAAATATTCGAAAAAGGGTTTTCAAGTACCATCGTGTACATATAAAGCAAACATAATAACTTGACTCAACAAACATTTTCAAAGAAATAAATCCAAATATAAGATTTGTACACCTCAACTGCTTTTAACAAAATCCCATCTTTTGACAAAAACTTAAACCGGTTTTAAAAGATTTTAAAGGTTTCTCCGTAGCAAACCAAATCCGGTCATGGCGTTAGGGTCGGGTTTGAAATGTTACAAATTGGTATCGAGCCAGTTCAAAGTTAATTTGGGGCCCAAGGCCCAAAAATGTTTTGGTAGGCCTTTTGAAGTAATTTTGGGTTTTGAATAGCATGGCACCGAGTCTCCGGCACCTATCCAACCTGTAAGTACTCCTAACTCCTGTATGATTTAATTTCTGTAGAAGGGTAGGAAGCATGGAACGTAGAATAGACTTATAGGAATTTTGAACTCTAGGATTAGACTACTCAAACATAAAACCAAGCATAAGACTTATTGAGCTCAACCAACCTATGACCAAGTCATTGAGCTAGGTGTGGTAACCCCAGACGCATGTCTAGGATTGGATCCCGGAAGAGCACGGTATTTAAGCGATCCGAGTGACTCACCACCTCTTCGCAGTATCCTGCACAGTGCGTAAGCTTCGGCTCACCCTACCTCGGAGGGCTCGGTGGTGTGGTAACCTCTCATGCGCATGTCTAGAAAGGTTCGGTGGGAGCTTGGTATTTAAGCGATCAGCGTGACTCGCCTCCTCTCCACATGAATCTCGCACGGTGCATAGCTTTGGTTCACCCCGACCAAGAGGGCTCGGTCATAGGCTAAACGAATCGACTAAAACCCGAAAGGGAACTAACCATGTTTTTGAAAAAAAAAACAACAAAACAACAAAACCCTAATTTCTTCAAAATCCTCAAAATCACTCTTTCAAATATGAGAACAACCATTTTTACAATGTTTTTCCCGAAAAAGTTGATTTGTGAAAATTACGTAAATGCCCTAGGGGTGAAATTACTAAAATACCCTTGACTCATAAAATATCAAATCAATGGTTTTGCCCAAAAATTTCCTTATTCTAGAAATATCCAAAAACTCTATTTTCCAACTCATCAATAAAATACTTTGGTTTTGGAAAATTACGGAAATGCCCTTAACTTATAAAATTACCAAAACGACCCTGAGTATAAAATTTTTACAACATCATCATTTTAAGAAAGGAAAACTCTCAAAAGGACCCTCGAATTTTACAACTGTTAAAATACCCGGATTTGTTAAAATTTCAAAATTACCTTGTTGACAAAATTACCAAAATACCCTAGTTTCCAAAATGATGCCACAACTTCAAATCTTACAAATTTTCAGCAATACCCTCCAGTTTTGGGAATTTCAAAGTGACCCTTTATTAAAGTTTGAAATCTCTCGGATTTTATTACAAAATACCCGTGTAGGAAATGACGAAAATACCCACAGGTTAGAAATAGGATGAAATGTTCGAGGAGTGAATAGGGATGGAAAGTACTAGGGAATGAATGTGGCCTTTGTGTGAACTAGGTAGAAGACTTAAAACATTGTTTGTTGAAAGAATCCTTATTAAACTTTTCATAAAATTTTTCGCGGGTAATCAAGTGGAACAAATTACTAATCCATAAAATTTTTCCTCTAGCTGAATCTCCCTACTACTCCCTTAGTGGTCTTGCCGAATAGTATAGTGGCTTCGGGATTTCTCCTTTATTCAATTGATTGTGAAGGTAAGTGATGGCCAAACCCTCTTTCCATATCTTCTTTTCTTTGACGACTTGTAGGTTGGAGAAAAAGTCGAAATTTCGGCATTTGCAAGCAGAAAACTAACCACTCTTTGAAACCGATTCCATCTAGGAACTTCAAGATTTACAAGCGATGAGATCGACCTCCTTTCTCTCGTTAATCGCTTTGGTAAGTAATGGTAAGATCTAATTTAAGCAAGTTATTTAGTTAGTGTTTAAGCCGAGGATTGCTAACATGAGGTTGCCGATTTATAGGAAAGCAGAACGCTTGGTGTAATTATTTAAAAGCACTCGGGTAAGGATTCGGGTTCAAAAGGAGAACCCTCTTAATTATTTGATTTGGCCGAATATACTAACTCATGTTTTGGCCGAATATAGGGACAATAGATCTAGGGTGACCGACTCCTCCATTCGGGATTTGGATTATTCGTGGGTGACAGGTGTGTACATACACACTTATAGCAATTAATTAAATGCATGCTATGTGTAAATCTGCTTTATGTAGATATGGAATTAGTGCCTTAATGGTACAAGCGAGGATCTCGGTAAGTCTCTGTCAATATGTGATTGTTAAATATGCTTTTGGGAAGCATGGCTTATTTGATACATGAGATAAATGTATGTTGTTATAAACTCTGTTATAATATGATTTGATATGGGTTGATGAGTGGAGGGGGCAGTATTATTAGTGTCGACGGACACCAGTGTTTTGGTAACACACTGTGACTACGGTCACCAGAGGTTTGGTACCTCCAGAGGTTTGGCACCTCATAGCGTCTCGTCCCTGTGGCTTAGCACCACCGTGGGTTGGCCCCACTTTGAGATATGGGATTGACGCCAGTGATTTGGTATCACGCGATGGGTTGGCCCCATCAATCGATTTGTGTCTTCGGACACCAGAGGTTTGGCACCTCCAGTGATTTGGTATCACATCTGTGACTATACGTCACCAGTGGTTTGGCACCACCAGTGGTTTGGTACCACAATGGGGTAGACAGAGGCGTTTGGTTGGCTAGGTTGGGTAAATGTTTTAATGCATGATTAATTTGTTATATAGTGTGTATGATGTGGTACTTATGGGAAGGGTTACATCGAGTCTTGGTGACTCACCTTCTCCTTTAATTTTTTCAGTGACACATAGTTCGGGATATGGAGCCGAGGGACTTGAGGTGGCCATGCAAAGGAGTTTTAAATTTATTAGAATTTGAATTTCGGTTCTTTACACTTTCTTTATTTTTGGTTGATTTTGATTGGGTTGTAATAAGGCCTCCTAAAAATTATTTTATTAATGTGCTATGCTGGAAATTTTCGTTTCAAACTTTATGCTTATATGAAGGAATCCACATGTTTTTCCAAAGTATTCGAAAAAGGGTTTTCAAGTACCATCGGGTACATATAAAACATACATAATAACTTGACTCAACAAACATTTTCAAAGAAATAAATCCAAATATAAGATTTGTACACATCAACTGCTTTTAACAAAACGCCATCTTTGACAAAAACTTAAACCGATTTTAAAAGATTTTAAAGGTTTCTCTCAGTAGCAAACCAAATCCAAAGCAGCGTTAGGGCTGTGTTTGGGCTGTTACAAATTGGTATCGAGCCGTGTTCAAAGCTTCATTGTGGGGCCCAAGGCCCAAAAATGTTTTGGTAGGCCTTTTGAAGTAATTTTGTTTTTGAATAGCATGGCACCGAGTCTCCAGCACCTATCCGCCTGTAAGTACTCCTAACTCCTGTGATGATTTAATTTCGAGAAGGGTAGGAAGCATGGAACGAGAATAGACTTATAGGAATTTTGAACTCTAGGATTAGACTACTCAAACATAAAACCGAGCATAAGACTTATTGAACTCAACCAACCTATGACCAAGTCATTGAGCTAGGGTGTGGTAACCCCTCAGACGCATGTTCAGGATTGGATCCAGGAAGATCCTGGTATTTAAGCAGTCCGAGTGACTCCCCACCTCTTCGCAGTATCCTACCAGTGCGTAGCTTCTGCTCACCCTACCTCGTAGGGCTCGGTGGTGTGGTAACCTCTGTGCGCATGTTTAGAAAGGTTCGGTGGGAGCTTGGTATTTAAGCAATCGGACTCACCTCCTCTCCACACGAATCCCCGCCTGGTGTGTAGCTTTGGTTCACCACGACCAAGAGGGCTCGGTCATAGGCTAAACGTGAACGACTAAAACCCGAAAGGAACTAACCATGTTTTTGAAAAAAACAACAAAACAACAAAACCCTAATTTCTTCAAAATCTTCAAAATCACTCTTTCAAATATGAGAACAACCATTTTACAATGTTTTTCCGAAAAAGTTGATTTGTGAAAATTACGTAAATGCCCTTGGGGTGAAATTACTAAAATACCCTTGACTCATAAAATATCAAATCAATGGTTTTGCCCAAAATTTCCTTATTCTAGAAATATCCAAAACTCTATTTTGCAAATCATCAATAAAATACTTTGGTTTTGGAAAATTACTAAATGCCCTCAACTTATAAAATTACCAAACGACCACGAGTATAAAATTTTACAACATCATCATTTTAAGAAAGGAAACTCTCAAAGGGACCTCTTAATTTTACAACTGTTAAAATACCCTGATTTGTTAAAATTTCAAAATTACCCGGTTGACAAAATTACCAAAATACCCCTAGTTCCAAAATGATGCCACAACTTCAAATCTTACAAATTTTCAAAGAATACCCTTCGCTTTTGGGAATTTCAAAGTGACTCGCTTTATTAAAGTTTGAAATCTCTCGGATTTTATTACAAAAATACCCGTAGGAAATGATTAAAATACCCCCGGTTAGAAACAGGATGTAAATGTTCGAGGAGTGAATAGGGATGGAAAGTACTAGGGAATGAATGTGGCCTTTGTGTGAACTAGGTAGAAGACTTAAAACATTGTTTGTCTGAAAGAATCCTTATTAAACTTTTCATAAAATTTTTCGGGTAATCAAGTGGAACAAATTACTAATCCATAAAATTTTCCTCTAGTCAATCTCCCTACTACTCCCTTAGTGGTCTTGCCGAATAGTATAGTGGCTTTGGATTTCTCCTTTATTCAATTGATTGTGAAGGTAAGTGATGGCCAAACCCTCTTCCATATCTTCTTTTCTTTGACGACTTGTAGGTTGGAGAAAAGCCGAAATTTCGGCATTTGCAAGCAGAAAACTAACCACTCTTTGAAACCGATTCCATCTAGGAACTTCGAGATTTACAAGCAGTAGATCTGACCCTCCTTTCTCTGTTAATCAGTTTGGTAAGTAATGGTAAGATCTAATTTAAGCAAGTTATTTAGTTAGTGTTTAAGCCGAGGATTGCTAACATGAGGTTGCCGATTTATAGGAAAGCAGAACGCTTGGTGTAATTATTTAAAAGCACTCGGGTAAGGATTCGGGTTCAAAAGGAGAACCCTCTTAATTATTTGATTTGGCCGAATATACTAACTCATGTTTTGGCCGAATATAGGGACAATAGATCTAGGGTGACCGACTCCTCCATTTGGGATTTGGATTATTCGTGGGTGACAGGTGTGTACATACACACTTATAGCAATTAATTAAATGCATGCTATGTGTAAATCTACTTTATGTAGATATGGAATTAGTGCCTTAATGGTACAAGCGAGGATCTCGGTAAGTCTCTCAATATGTGATTGTTAAATATGCTTTTGGGAAGCATGGTTTATTTGATACATGAGATAAATGTATGTTGTTATAAACTCGTTATAATATGATTTGATATGGGTTGATGAGTGGAGGGGCAAGATTATTAGTGTCGACGGACACCGGTGTTTTGGTAACACACTCGTGACTACGGTCACCAGAGGTTTGGTACCTCAGAGGTTTGGCACCTCATAGCGTCTCGTCTCGTGGCTTAGCACCACCGTGGGTTGGCCCCACTTTGAGATATGGGATTGACGCCATGATTTGGTATCACGCGATGGGTTGGCCCCATTAATCGATTTGTGTCTTGGACACGGAGGTTTGGCACCACAGGTGATTTGGTATCACATCGTGACTATCGTCACCAGTGGTTTGGCACCACCAAAGGGTTTGGTACCACAATGGGGTAGACAGAGGCGTTTGGTTGGCTAGGTTGGGTAAATGTTTTAATGCATGATTAATTTGTTATATAGTGTGTATGATGTGGTACTTACTGGGAAGGGTTACATACTGAGTCTTGGTGACTCACCTTCTCCTTTAATTTTTTTGGGTGACACATAGTTCGCGGATATGGAGCCGGAGGGACTTGAGATGGCCATGCGGTGGAGTTTTAAATTTATTAGAATTTGAATTTCGGTTCTTTACACTTTCTTTATTTTTGGTTGATTTTAATTGGGTTGTAATAAGGCCTCCTAAAAATTATTTTATTATTGTGCTATCTCGGAAATTTTCGCTTCAAACTTTATGCTTATATGAAGGAATCCACATGTTTTTCCAAAGTATTGAAAAAGGGTTTTCAAGTACTATCTGTACATATAAAATATACATAATAACTTGACTCAACAAACATTTTCAAAGAAATAAATCCAAATATAAGATTTGTACACCTCAACTGTTTTTAACAAAACGCCATCTTTTGACAAAAACTTAAACCGGTTTTAAAAGATTTTAAAGGTTTCTCTCCGTAGCAAACCAAATCCGATCTCAGCGTTAGGGCAGGGTTTGGGCTGTTATAAATTGGTATCAGAGCCCAGTTCAAAGCTCGGCTGTGGGGGCTCAAGGCCCAAAAATGTTTTGGTAGGCCTTTTTGAAGTAATTTTGGGTTTTTGAATAGCATGGCACTGAGTCTCCGGCACCTATCCGCCCAGGTAAGTACTCCTAACTCCTGTATGATTTAATTTCTATAGAAGGGTAGGAAGCATGGAACGTAGAATAGACTTATAGGAATTTTGAACTCTAGGATTAGACTACTCAAACATAAAACTGAGCATAAGACTTATTGAACTCAACCAACCTATGACCAAGTCATTGAGCTAGGGTATGGTAACCCCTGTACGCATGTCTAGGATTGGATCCGGAAGAGCACAGTATTTAAGCAGGCCCAAGTGACTCACCACCTCTTCGCAGTATCCTGCACCAGTGCGTAGCTTTGGCTCACCCTACCTCGAGGCTCGGTGGTGTGGTAACCTCTGTGCGCATGTCTAGAAAGGTTCGGTGGGAGCTTGGTATTTAAGCAGTCCGCGTGACTCACCTCCTCTCCACACGAATCCTGCCTGGTGCGTAGCTTTGGTTCACCCTGACCAAGAGGGCTCGGTCATAGGCTAAACGTAACGACTAAAACCCGAAAGGGAACTAACCATGTTTTTGAAAAAAAACAACAAAACAACAAAACCCTAATTTCTTCAAAATCTTCAAAATCACTCTTTCAAATATGAGAACAACCATTTTTACAATGTTTTTCCCGAAAAAGTTGATTTGTGAAAATTATAGAAATGCCCTTAGGGGTGAAATTACTAAAATACCCTTGACTCATAAAATATCAAATCAATGGTTTTGCCCAAAAATTTCCTTATTCTAGAAATATCCAAAAACTCTATTTTGCAAATCATCAATAAAATACTTTGGTTTTGGAAAATTACAGAAATGCCCTCAACTTATAAAATTACCAAAACGACCCTAAGTATAAAATTTTTACAACATCATCATTTTAAGAAAGGAAAACTCTCAAAAGGGACCCTCAAAATTTTACAACTGTTAAAATACCTCGGATTTGTTATAAATTTCAAAATTACCCCGGTTGACAAAATTACCAAAATACCCCTAGTTTCCAAAATGATGCCACAATTTCAAATCTTACAAATTTTCAGCAATACCCTCCAGTTTTGGGAATTTCAAAGTGACCTGCTTTATTAAAGTTTGAAATCTCTCAGATTTTATTACAAAAATACCCGTGTAGGGAAATGACGAAAATACCCCTGGGTTAGAAACAGGACAGAAATGTTCGAGGAGTGAATAGGTATGGAAAGTACTAGGGAATGAATGTGGCCTTTTGTGTGAACTAGGGTAGAAGACTTAAAACATTGTTTGTTCGAAAGAATCCTTATTAAACTTTTCATAAAATTTTTCGCGGGTAATCAAGCGGAACAAATTACTAATCCATAAAATTTTTCTTAATCAGATTAAAAGCGCATTAGATAGAATGAGTTCTAGAGGGCGTGGCCGACGTGGTCGTGGTAGGGGATGAATGACCATATCTGAACCCGTTAGAGCAGGACATGGTTCTGAAAATGAGGTACCACCGCCACCACCACCTCCAACTTTTGGAGTCGAGGAGCAAGATCGACGGAGAGGAGGCGATGATCGCAAGTCGTGTTGCGAGTTCTCGAGTTAGTGGTCAGGGGCTGGTGGAAATTTAGGAGCTCGAAAATCAGTTCCCGAGAGAATTCGGTCTAACGGAGCTGAAGTGTTTCGGGGTGTGTCAGGAGTGGCACCCAGTGCAGCAGAATACTGGCTAGAATCTACAGAAAGGATCATGGACGATCTTGACCTGACTAACGAGGAGAAGCTGAAAGGAGCCGTGTCGCTTCTGAAGGATGAAGCATATCAGTGGTGGCTCACGGTCAGAGATGGGGCCACGGCAGATGATCTTACATGGGATTACTTTAGGGCTGCTTTCCAGAAGAAGTATGTGGGTACTAGCTATACTGATGCTCAGAGGAAAGCTTTTCTGGGGTTGGTACAAGGAGCTAAGTCTGTGTCGGAATATGAGGCAGAATTCCTAAGGCTGAGTAGATATGCAAGAGGCATTGTGGCTACGAAACATGAACGCTGTGTCCGCTTTGAGGACGGGCTGAGGGATGATTTGAGGCTGCTAATTGCTCCGCAGCAGGTTCGTGAGTTTTCGTCCCTAGTAGAAAAGGCCAAGGTAGTTGAGGGTATCAAGGCAACGGTGAGGCAAAACTATTATAGGCTCAAGCAGAAGAGAGGTTTTGGGCCATCTCGGTCAGGTGGTAATGATCGTAAAAAGGCTAGGTAGAGTGGGCCAAGTCAGCAAAGAAGGCCCATGATCGCTAATCGAAACCGATTCAAAGGTAATCGCCGTGGAAAAGCCCATTGGGAGGTTGTTGGACCGGTGAGCGAGGTTGCTTTGAATGTGGGTCTTTGGAACACCGCGTGAGGGATTGTCCCCGAAAGCGAGCTCGAAATCGGTCGAGGGGCGTAACTGCACTCAAGATAGAAGTGTAGGACCACGAGAGGTCGTGGTAATGGTAGAGGGAAATGGTGCAAATCGTGGTCGCTGAAACTTCAGGCGAGGCACGAGCAATCTGAGCAAGGCGACCTAGCTTAGCCTATGCGGTGAGGCGTCGCGAGGAGGGTGACGCACCGGATGTCATAACCGGTACGTTCCTGATTTTTGGTTTTCCTTATGTTGCATTAATTGATGTGGGTTCAACGCATTCATACGTAGCGAGTAGTGTGGTAGAGACTTTGAACCTAGACTCTGAGACTGCTGCTAGAGAGATGACTGTAATTAGCCCTTTAGGCCATTCTGTAGTTGTGAACAAACTTTTTAGGGATGTACCGCTAGAACTCCAAGGGGTCGTATTTGTGGCTGATCTGATGGAACTGCCATTTGGTGAGTTCGATTTGATCCTTGGAATGGACTGGTTGGTTAAGTACCAGGCAAGGTTGGATTGCGCTGCTAAGCGCATGGTTCTTCAAATGGCCGAAGGGGATGAAGTGGTCATGATCGGTAATCGAAGAAATTACCTGTCTAATGTGGTGTCAGCTTTACAGGCTGAGAAGATGGTTAGGAAAGGGTGTGAGGCATTTATAGTTTGAATTTGTGCCTTGGAGGCTAAGGAGACAGCGGTTGAAAAGGTTCGAACAGTGGGGGAATTCACTGATGTATTCCCAAAAGAACTTTCGGGTTTGCCTTCAGATCGGGAAGTCGAATTCGGTATAGATTTGCTACCTGGAACAGCACCTGTATCTATAGCACCTTATCGAATGGCACCAAAGGAATTGATGGAGCTGAAGGCTCAAATTCAGGAGCTCTTGGATAGGGGGTTTATTCGACCTAGTATATCTCCGTGGGGAGCGCCTGTATTGTTTGTCAAGAAGAAGGACGGTTCTATGCAGATGTACATCGACTACCGTCAGTTAAACAAGTTAACGATAAAAAACAAGTATCCGTTGCCTCGAATCGATGACTTGTTTGACCAACTAAAGGGTGCGTCGGTGTTTTCGAAGATAGACCTTAGGTCGGGTTACCATCAACTTAACGTGAAGGAGTCCGATGTTCACAAGACGACATTCTGAACTCGGTATGGTCATTACAAGTTCCTAGTGATGCCATTCGGGTTGACCAATGCACCGGTGGCATTTATGGATTTAATGAATAGGGTATTTCAACAGTACTTGGACCAATTTGTCGTGGTGTTCATAGATGACATATTGGTATACTCAAAAACGGAGGAGGAGTACGACAAGCATTTGCGAGTAGTTCTGCAAGTACTGAGGGAGAAGCAGTTATACGCCAAATTCAGTAAGTGCGAATTTTGGCTAAGGGAGGTGGCTTTCTTAGGTCACGTAGTGTCAGCGGAAGGGATTAGGGTGGATCCCCGCAAGATTGAAGCGGTGTTAGAGTGGAAACCGCCTAAGTCGGTGGTAGAGATTCGAAGCTTTCTGGGTCTAGCAGGGTACTATCGGAGGTTTGTGGAAGGGTTCTCACTAATCGCAGCCCCATTAACCAAGCTATTAAGGAAGGGAGTACCATTTGTTTGGTCGGAAAGGCAGCAAGAAAGTTTCGATAAGTTGAGAAAGATTCTGACAGAAGCTCCGGTTTTGGTACAACCCGAGGCAGGGAAGTTATTCACAGTCTATTGTGATGCATCTCACACTGGTTTGGGATGTGTGTTGATGCAGGATGGGAAGGTAGTAGCCTATGCATCCCGTCAGTTAAGACCGCATGAGGTTAACTACCCGACGCATGACCTGGAGTTAGCAGCAGTCGTCTTCGCTTTGAAGATATGAAGACATTACCTTTATGGGGACAAGTCGATAGTCTACACGGATCACAAAAGTTTGAGGTATCTTCGACTCGTAAGAATCAATCGAGATGTCGCCGATGGATTGAACTGTTGAAGGACTACGATTGTTCAATCGAGTAACATCCGTGGAAGGCTAACGTGGTGGCTGACGCATTGAGCAGGAAGGTGGTGTCAGATCTAAGAGCGATGTTTTCTCGCTTGAGTCTATATGACAATGGAAGTCTTTTGGCAGAACTTCAGGTGAAGCCAACCTGGATTGAGGAGATTAGGGAAAAGCAATTAGTGGATGAAGGGTTGAATGCTAAGAGGATGCAAGTTCAGGATGGTGGTTTAGAAGGGTACGGATTGACCGGTGATGGTGTATTATGTTTTCAAGGACGGCCCTGTATGCCGAAAGATGTGAAAGTTGAGACGAAGAATTCTCCAAGATGCTCATAGCAGCCCATACGCTATGCATCCTGGAGGCGAAGAAATGTATAGAGACTTCATGGAAAGGATTACGGTGGCACAGGTTGAAGCGTGAGATAACCGAGTTCGTAGGAAAGTGTCTGACATGCCAGAAGTTAAAGTCGAACATCGCTACCATCGGGGCTACTTCAACCGGTAAAGATTCCTCAATGGAAGTGGGAGCGGATCACTATGGATTTTGTCGTGGCTACCCTCACGCCCAAAGAAGAAAGATGCAATTTGGGTAATCGAGACCGCTCGACTAAATCAGCTCACTTCGTACCGGTGAGAATGGATTACTCACTCCAGAAGCTAGCTAAGTTATATGTGGCCGAGATAGTCAGATTGCATAGTGTATCCGTATCAATTATCTCGGATAGGGACCCAAGGTTCACTTCGAGGTTTTGGAAAGCGTTGCATCAAGCTTTGGGTACGCGATTGATTTCAAGATGACTTTCAATCCACAATGGACGGGCAATGAAGGGTCATACAGATCTTGGAAGATATGCTGAGGGTTGTGTCTTGGAATTCGAGGTAGTTGGGAGGAATTTTTACCATTAGCCGAAGTTCACCTACAATAATAGTTACCAAGCGAGTATTCAGATGGCACCATCTGACGGCTAATCAGATGGATCGAAATGCCGAACTCCGACGTGTTGGACAGAGTTGGGTGAACAACAAGTGTTGGGGCCGAGTTGGTTGCGTAAACGGAGGACAAAGTTAGGGTGATTCAGCTCGTCTTAAAGAAGCATCGATAGATGTAAGTCTTATCCGATCCAAGCGCAAAGAAATAGAGTATGATGTAGGAGACAAGGTTTTCTGAAGGTATCACCTTGGAAAAGGTGTTGAGATTTGGGAGAAAAGGGAAGCTAAGCCCAAGGTTCATTGGCCCATACACGGTGTTGAAGCGTAGTAGGACCGGTAGCTTATCACCGAACTCACCGACGGAGTTAAGTCGATCCATAACGCCTTTCATGTGTCGATGCTTAGGCGGTATCGGCCGATCCATCACACGTGGTGCTGTGGTAGAAATGGAGGTCAACTCTGACTTATCTTTCGAGGAAGAACCATTCGAGATCTTGGATAGGGATGTGAAGGTTCTGCGAGGGAAGTCGGTGCCCTTAGTGAAAGTGCTATGGCGGAACCATGGTGCGAGAGGAAGCTACGTGGGAACCCGAGGATGTGATCTGCAAAGAATACCCCACCTCTTCGACTGTAATTTCGAGGACGAAATTTTTAAGGGGGTAGAACTGTAACATCCTAAAATGGGGTTATTCAGATTTGCATTATTTTGCTTGAGTTGAATTGTCGAGATAATATTTATGGGATGATAAGATTTAATTAAGGGCTTTGAGTTGGCTCGTAATAGTAGAAAATATTATTTATAAGCTTTAAAGGTGGATAGCCTTAGTAGTTGGGGGTTATAAGAATAAATGAGGAACATTTGACATAAAATAAGTCTTGGAAAAGTGGCAAAGGAAGCCACTTAAGTAATCGCAAGTGGACGCCATCAAGGAACAAGGAGAGCCTTGGTTCGAGTCACAATTCTCCTTTTTACTCTTATTTTGACTAAGATAGGAAGGAGAGTTCTTTCTCTCCTTAAACTCTTATTATTAATTATTTAGATAATAAGATTATGCAAGATAATCAAGGATAATATGAGCATTTTATTTTATTATTAATTCTAAGGATAATAGAAGATAAAGAAGATATTATTTGGATTATTCATTGATTATGGGGATTAATTCAAGTTATTTTGAATTAAATCAAACCAACTAAGGAGTTGGTGGAATTTTGGACTCCTCATGAGAAGGTGGACGGCAAGCTTAAGGGGGGGTGCCGAATGCTTATAAAAGCACCAATTGATCACCTTGCTTTTCTTTTTCCATTTTGCTTAGCCGAAATTTCTAACACCTTTCTTTCTTAGTTTCTTTTATTTTTCCATCCTCTCAAGACCTTGGCCGAAACCCTCTCTATTTCTCATTGCCGAATCCCCATCCTCAATTCCCCTTTTCTTTTATTTCCTATTAGCCGAACATTCACTCCTATTTGCCGAAATTCTAACACTCTTTTCTCCCATTATTTTTCCTCTAGCCGAATCTCCCTACTACTCCCTTAGTGGTCTTGGCCGAATAGTATAGTGGCTTCGGGATTTCTCCTTTATTCAATTGATTGTGAAGGTAAGTGATGGCCGAACCCTCTTTCCATATCTTCTTTTCTTTGACGACTTGTAGGTTGGAGAAAAAGCCGAAATTTCGGCATTTGCAAGCAGAAAACTAACCACTCTTTGAAACCGATTCCATCTAGGAACTTCGAGATTTACAAGCAGTAGATCTGACCCTCCTTTCTCTGTTAATCAGTTTGGTAAGTAATGGTAAGATCTAATTTAAGCAAGTTATTTAGTTAGTGTTTAAGACGAGGATTGCTAAAATGAGGTTGCCGATTTATAGGAAAGCAGAACGCTTGGTGTAATTATTTAAAAGCACTCGAGTAAGGATTCGGGTTCAAAAGGAGAACCCTCTTAATTATTTGATTTGGCCGAATATACTAACTCATGTTTTGGCCGAATATAGGGACAATAGATCTAGGGTGACCGACTCCTCCATTCGAGATTTGGATTATTCGTGGGTGACAGGTGTGTACATACACACTTATAGCAATTAATTAAATGCATGCTATGTGTAAATCTGCTTTATGTAGATATGGAATTAGTGCCTTAATGGTACAAGCGAGGATCTCGGTAAGTCTCATCAATATGTGATTGTTAAATATGCTTTTGGGAAGCATGGCTTATTTGATACATGAGATAAATGTATGTTGTTATAAACTCGTTATAATATGATTTGATATGGGTTGATGAGTGGAGGGGCAGATTATTAGTGTCGACGGACACGGTGTTTTGGTAACACACTGTGACTACGGTCACCAGAGGTTTGGTACCTCCAGAGGTTTGGCACCTCATAGCGTCTCGTCCCTGTGGCTTAGCACCACCGTGGGTTGGCCCCACTTTGAGATATGTATTGACGCCAGTGATTTGGTATCACGCGATGGGTTGGCCCCATCAATCGATTTGTGTCTTCGGACACCAGAGGTTTGGCACCTCCAGTGATTTGGTATCACATCTGTGACTATACGTCACCAGTGGTTTGGCACCACCAGTGGTTTGGTACCACAATGGGGTAGACAGAGGCGTTTGGTTGGCTAGGTTGGGTAAAGGTTTTAATGCATGATTAATTTGTTATATAGTGTGTATGATGTGGTACTTACCGGGGGAAGGGTTACATACTGAGTCTTGGTGACTCACCTTCTCCTTTAATTTTTTTCAGGTGACACATAGTTCGCGGATATGGAGCTGGAGGGACTTGAGGTGGCCATGCAGTGGAGTTTTAAATTTATTAGAATTTGAATTTTGGTTCTTTACACTTTCTTTATTTTTGGTTGATTTTAATTGGGTTGTAATAAGGCCTCCTAAAAATTATTTTATTATTGTGCTATGCTGGAAATTTTCGTTTCAAACTTTATGCTTATATGAAGGAATCCACATGTTTTTCCAAAGTATTCGAAAAAGGGTTTTCAAGTACCATCGGGTACATATAAAACATACATAATAACTTGACTCAACAAACATTTTCAAAGAAATAAATCCAAATATAAGATTTGTACACCTCAACTGTTTTTAACAAAACGCCATCTTTTGACAAAAACTTAAACCGGTTTTAAAAGATTTTAAAGGTTTCTCTCCGTAGCAAACCAAATCCGGTCGCAGCGTTAGGGTCGGGTTTGGGCTGTTACAATGATCCTACATTTTTGTTAGATTTTGTAAAACAAAGTTAATGCGTTTAGTGCTCGGATTGCCTCCCGAGAAGTGCTTGTTTATAGTCTTAAGCTAGACTCTCCCTGTTTTTTGTTCTAAAGGAAGGCTCATGGAGCATAAACTCCTCACTTGTATCTCCAAGATCTGCACCATTATAAATCTTAAGTCGGTAACCATTTACCTTGAATGTACCTTTAGTGGGATGAGTTACCTCAATGGTGCCATATGGAAATATTTTTTTGATCATGAATGGGCCTGACCATCTAGATTTTAACTTCCCTGGGAATAATTTAAGCCCTGAATTGTATAATAGGACTAGGTCTCCTACTTCGAAATGTCTTGATTGCTTGAGGCAGGCATCATGACGTCGCTTTGCTGCTTCTTTGTACAACCTTGAGTTCCCATAGGCTTCCATTCTCATTCATCTAACTCATTTATCTGCATCATTCTTCTCTTTCCTACAAGGTCAAGGTCAGTATTTAAAAATTTTATTGCCCAGAAAGCTTTGTGTTCTAACTCGAATGGTAGATGACAACTTTTTTCATATACGTGCTTGTACGGGGATGTCCCTAGAGGTGTTTTGAATGCTGTTCTATAAGCCCATAAAGCATCATCTACTTTAACTACCTAATCTTTTCTATTTGATTCAACTGTTTTTTCTAGAATGCGCTTAAGCTCTCAGTTTGCTACCTCAACTTGCCCACTAGATTGGGGATGATAAGGGGTGGCTGTTCTGTGGCATACTCGAAATTTCTTTAAGACTTTTTCAAATTGTGTATTACAGAAATGAGTACCCCTATCACTGATGATGGTTCTAGGTGTACCGAATCGGGAAAATAGTCTCTTGAGAAATTTAACTACAACCCTAGCATCATTGGTAGGTAAGGCTTCCGCTTCTACCCATTTTGACATGTAATCAACTGCTACTAGGATGTATTTATTTCCAAAATGAACTCGGGAATGGTCCCATAAAATCAATACCCCATACGTCAAATATTTCACATGATAACATATATGTTTGAGGCATTTCATCACGTTTAGAGATGTTACCTGTTCTTTGGCATTTGTCACATGAGGTAACATACCTATTGTCATCTTTAAATAGAGTGGGCCAGTAAAAACCTGATTCGAGTATTTTGTGTGCTATCTTAATACCACTGTAGTGTCCTCCTGATGGTCCTGAATGACAATGTTCCAGGATTTTGCTTGCCTCTGTCCTTGTAACGCATCTTCGAATTACCCGATCTGCACATATGTGGAAAAGAAAGGGATCCTCCCAAAAATAATTTTTCACATTAGGAAAGAATCGCTTCTTTTGGTGATGTGTCAATTTTCTTGGTAGGATGTTAGCTGCTAGATAGTTTGCAATATTGCAAACCAGGGTACCTTAGAATGTGTTATAGAAAAGAGCTGTTCTTCAGGAAACAAATCATTTATTTCATGTTCATCAAGCTCTTTGGTGTGTGGATTTTTGAGTCTTGAAAGATGATTTGTCATGAGATTCTCGGCCCTCTTATCCTGTATTTCCAAGTTAAATCCGGTAAGAGTAAAATCCATCGTATTAGTCTAGGTTTTGCATCGTGTTTGTTTAAAAGATAACGAAGAAGTGAATGATCAAGTAAACAACAACTTTAGATAATATTAGATATTGTCTAAATTTGTCAAAAGCAAAACTATAGCTAGCAATTCATTCTCGCCGTGGTGTAATTTTCTTGTAGTGTTAATGTTCTACTAGCGTAGTAGATTGGCTGAAAATGCTTGTCTCTTCGTTGTCCCAAAACTGCACCTACTGCAAAGTCACTTGCATCACACATTAATTCAAAGGGTAAGTTCCAATCAGGTGCAATTATAATCGGAACATTTACTAATTTATCCTTAAGGACATTGAATGCATCTAAACATTCCTGATTGAAATTAAAAGGAACATCTTTTTCTATTAATTTTGTCAAAGGCTTAGCTATTTTAAAAAAATTCGTAATAAATCTTCTATAAAAACCTGCGTGTCCTAAAAAACTTCTAATAGCCTTGACTGAACTAGGGGGAGGTAATTTTTCTATGGTTTCAACTTTTGCTTTATCTACCTCAATTCTTTTACTAGAAATCTTATGTCCTAATACAATCCCTTCTCTAACCATAAATTGGCATTTCTCCCAATTTAAAACAAGGTCTGTTTCTTCACATCCCGTTAGAACTCGTTTTAAATTTTTAAGGCAAAGATGGAAAGAATTACCAAATACCGAGAAATCATCCATAAATACCTCCATGAAGTCCTCCACAAGTTCGTCGAAGATTGCCAACATGCAACACTGAAAAGTAGCAGGAGCATTACATAATCCAAAAGGCATTCTACGATAAGAAAACGTCTGCATATGAGCATGTAAATGTTGTTTTTCTTGGTCTTGAGTGAGCTATTGGGATTTGAAAGTATCCGGAGAGTCCATCCAGAAGCGTGAGTACACATGCGGGATAATCTTTCTAGCATTTAATCTATGAAAGGCAAAGGAAAATGATCTTTTCTGGTGGCATCATTCAACTTTCTATAGTCTATGCAGACTCTTCATCCTCTAACTGTTCTTGTGGGAATTAACTCATTTTTTTCATTGGGTACTACCGTCATTCCTCCTTTCTTTAGGACTACCTCCATAGGACTTACCCAAGTGCTGTCAGAAATAGGATAAATTATTCATGCATCTAGAAGTTTAATTACCTAGGCTTTGACCACTTCTTTCATGTTGGGGTTTAAACGTCTATGAGGTTGCACATATGGTTTATATTCTTCTTCCATCAAAATTTTGTGGGTGCAGAATGTGGGGATTATTCCCTTGATATCGAAAATTTTTCAAGCTATGGCTTTCTTGTGTTCTTTTAGTACTTTTATCAGTTCCTCTTTTTCTTTGGATTTTAATTCTGAGGAGATGATTACTGGTAGCGTAGAATTATCTCCAAGGAATGCGTATTCTAAATGTTTTGGTAACTATTTGAGTTCCAATTTGGGTGGCTCTACGATGGAGGGTTTTTGTTTTATTTCATTATCATTCTTCATTCTTTCTTCCCTCCATTGTTCATATGATGACATTTTCAGATTTCACTCATTGTCTTCATCTTCTTCCCCCTCTTCTTGAGCTGTACACAATTCCAATGTGTCACTTTATATAATTTCCTGTAATGAATTCTTTATAATATGATCAATAATGTCGACGAAATAACAGGAATCATCTTGTTCTTTAGAATATCGCATGACATTACAGAGTTGAAAGATAATTTCTTCATCACCTATTCTCAGAGCTAGTTTACCATTACCTACATCAATAATAGCTCTAGTAATGGCTAAAAAGGGATGCCCTAAGATTAAAAGAACATTAATGTCTTCATCCATGTCTAACACAACGAAATCAATAGGAAAAATAAATTTATCAATTTTAACCAAGACATCTTCAATAATTCCCCTAGGATATTTAATAGATCTATCGGCTAATTGAATACTCATCCTAGTGGAAATTGGTTCCCCAAGATTTAGCCGTTTAAATAATTTGTAAGGCATTAGATTAATACTAGCGCCTAAGTCTGCTAATGCTTTCTTGATGTTTAAACTACCAATTAAGAAAGGAATAGTGAAACTCCCTGGATCTTTTAATTTCTGTGGTAGTCTATTTTGGAGAAGGGCTGAACATTCTTTGTTAAGCTCCACCATGGATACCCTCAAGCTTCCTTTTTTTCGCAAGAAGTTCCTTTAAGAATTTTGCATACTTCGGCATATGTGAAATAGCTTCAACGAAAGGTAAGTTAATATGTATTTATTTAAAGAGTTCGAGGAACTTACCGTATTAAGCATCCAATTGTTCTTTCTTCAATTTCTTTGGATATGAAATTTTTGTTTTATTTTTCGTAGGCAATGGATTATCGCTTTCACGTTCTACACTCTTTTTCTTGATAATTTCATGTGGTGTCTTTCTTTGTGGTTCAATTAACTCTTTGCCACTCCTTAGTGTAACTCGCTTTTACTTCTTTGTGTGCCTTTCAAAAATCATCGTCAGTATTTCACATAATATCTCAATAAGTAGTCCAACCGACGTGATGATTTCTCTTACCTGAATTTTGATTCCCTCGATCAATCTTTGTTGTTCATCGAGTGTTTCTTCAGCCTTTTGAAGACGAGAGTTTGTAGCTGTCACCATTTTTGTCAGAATCTCTTCGAGGTTTGATTCCCCTTCTTGTGGATAAGGTTGTTGAAAATTTGGAGGAAAACCCTGTCTTTGATCATTCCACGAGAAGTCGGGATGGTACCTCCATCCTGTAGTATAAGTGTCACTATAAAAATTATTTTGACATCTAGAGTAGTTACCTATATAGTGGACTTGTTCATTTTTCATGCCATATCCGTAGGGTGGGTACTCAGGATTCACCACGCCTCTCAGGTTCGAGTTATAATGCATTACTGGGTGTACCTGCAAGAGATTACTCAAACCATCAATCTTTTTATTCTAACCTGGTGACCACGTCGATGTTGAAAATACGGGTTGCTTCAGTAGGAATTGTCCCCATGCCTTGCCACTGATAATTATTCAGTGCCATTCCTTTGAAAAACTAGAATTATCTGTCGAAATTTCAATAAAAGAAAAGTTAGCAAAGTAAAATTAGTAATAATGGCTAGAGTAATAAAAATAGAGCTTTTGTAATATTTTAGAAATCCTCAGCATCGGCGCTAAAAACTTGATCGCTGCAAAACAGTCTAGTTTTAATATTTATAAAAGAGTGATCAAACCTGTAGACTGACTGCGACAACGATAGAGGCAAGCACACCTATCTAACAGTAGTATAAATCGGGCAAGAATATCTTATCGAACCCAAGGAACCTAAAAGTACTACTACTCACTTTCTTCATATTATTTAGCCTTAAATATGGAGTGATTAATTAACTTATCTAAGACTAATGAAATACTTAAACTAAATGCAAAGAAAAAAGAATAAACTAGGAAAAGACTTTGGAAAACTCAGTTGATAAAGACGATACCCTAGGGAAGAATCCACCTATGACTTCACTTATTATCTAACTTTCAATTCATATGATTTCTTTTACTTAGCTTGATTCGTGAGACTCCCTAACCTATATTAAACCTTCTCTCAAAGTGAATAACGTCTAACCTTAGGTTAACTAGTGGAACTCTCGTTCTCTTATAATAACCCCCTAAGGAAGCAGTAAATCGATCAATGGACACCCATATTAGGTTTCACCCTAATCTGGAAAAATCTCTTAACCCTATCTCTAGGTGCCCGATCAACTCCGCTTAATTATGCTATATCTACTCTTAGGCAGGGTCTATTCCTCCTCCACCTAAGCACATCAGATTAAATTAAGCTACATAATTAAGAACAAACTAAGTCTTTGTCATATAAACCAATAAATCAAATAACAAAATCCATCATAGGTTTCATCCCCTTCAGCTATCTGAAGGATCTAGTTCATAATAAAATAAGAAAACATCTCAAGAGAAAAGATAAAACAAAACATAAGAAATCCCTAAAACCCCCTGAAGGAATTAAAGGAGAGATCCTCCGTCTTGAGTAGAATTCTGACTCTTCGAGATGGATCAACTGGCTATCTTCGAGTAATTCCCTAAATGAGTAAAGCTCTGGCAGAAAACTTTGCTAAAACCTTGATGATCTTGAATTACTACCTTTGATTGTTTATATAGACATTTGGGATGCTTTACTTGGCTCCTAAGTACTCGTAATTCAAGTGAAATTCGTCCTAAGTGTTTGAGTGGGCTTAGGATTGCGTTTCTTGGGCTCTAAACATCCAATTTCGAGTGAAATTGCTCTTTCCCACGGCAGGGGCACGGCTAAGGCACGCTCATGTAAATCATGGTCCAGCCCGTGTCTCCATTCTGTTGGTTTAGGCACGGCTATGACACGCCTGTGCAATATCTGGGCATAGGCCGTGCTTTGGGTCTTCCAATTGGGGCACGACCATGTACATCAGGGTTAGACCGTGTTGGGCTTTTTGTCGACGAGGCACGGTCGTGTAAATCAGGGTGTAACCGTGTACAAATCTAAATATTGGGGCACGGCCGTGTGGCATGAAGTCCAGGCCGTGACGACTTCTTGGGTTGGCCTATTTTGGTCCGTTTTAAATCCGTTTTGTGTCCTTTTTATCCTTGGGTGCTTTCTTGATTATAAGACATGAAAAGAAAGGATTAAGAGCACCTTTTTTACATAAATTAAGGATAAATTCATCCAAAATCATACTAAATGTGGGATTAAAATATGTTACTTTTACGGTTTATCAGTTTCGAATCAAAGGTAATTATTTAGAAGAGGGGAGACACCTATGTTTTTCCATACTACAAATATATGAATTAGAATTGTTTGAATCTTTAGGAGTCTTTGAGTTAAATTATCCATGTATGAATTATCTATGAATTATGATGAGGCATTATTGATAGGAATTATGAATTATGGAAAGTTCATTATAATTGTAAGTTAAGAATTTTGCTTGAGGACAAGCAAAAGCTTAAGTGTGGGGGTATTTGATAAACCGTAAAAGTAATATATTCTAGGCCCACATTTAGTATGCTTTTGAATGATTTAGCCCTTAATTTATGTAAAAAGGTGCTTTTAATCCTTTCTTTTCATGTTTATACTCAGGAAAGTACTCGAGGACGAAAAGAATGAGAAGCAGGCTTAAAACGGGCCAATTTGGGCCAAAGAGGAAATCAACACGGCCTGGACCTAAAGCCACACGGCCGTGCATCATCAAATTACTTCACACGGCCTAATCCTTGATTTACACAATCGTGCCTCAAACAACAGAATCGAAACATGACCCAACCACAATCTACACGGGCGCGTGCCATGGCCGTGCCCTTATCGCGGGAGAGAGCAATTTCACTCGAATTTGGATACTTTGAGCCAAATAAACATATTCCAAAGTGTATTCAAACACCGAGTAAGAACAGACTTAAATTAGGACACTTAGAGGCCAAGTAAAGCATTCCAAGAGCCTATATAAACACCCTAAGTGTATCCTGAAGGGGGCGGTGAGCTAGGCCAAAGAGCCAAAGCTAGAGCAGTCAATTCAGGGAATTACTCAAAGATAGCCAGTTGATCTATCTCAAGAAGCCGAAATTCTACTCAAGACGGCGAATCTCTCCTTCAATTCCTTCAGGGGGTTTTAGGGATTTCTTATATTTTGTTTTATCTTTCTCTTGAGATGTTTTATTTTAAAGTTATGAACTAAACCCTTCAGATACCTGAAGGGGATGAAACCTAGATGAATCTTGTTATTTTTTTTCTAAATTATATGATAAATACTTAGTTTGTTCTTAATTGTGCATGTTTAATCCAAATTCTGATGTGCTTAGGTGGAGGAGGAATAGACCCTGCCTAAGAGTAGATCTAGCATAATTAAGCGAAGTTGATCGCATGCCTAGAGATAGGGTGACGAGATTTTACCGGATTAGGGTGAAACCTAATATGGGAATCCATACATCGATTTACTGCTATTCTAGAGGGTTATTATAAGAGAATGAGAGTTCCACTAATTAACCTAGTGTTAGATGTTATTTGCCTCGAGAGAGGGTTTAATATATGTTAGGGAGTCTCATGGATCAAACTATGTGAATAAATCGTATGGTTCAGTGTTAGATAACAAGTGAAGTCTAGGTGGATTCTTCCTAAGGGTATCATCGTGATCAACTGAGTTTTTCATCAAGTTATTTCCAAATTCATTCTCTTTTGTCTTTGAGTCTTTAGTTTAGTAGTCGTTAAATTAGATTAAATCAACCAATCACTCCATATTCTAGGTTAAATAATAAAAAGAAAGTTAGTATTAGTACTTTTAGTTCGTTTGGGTTCAACAATCTGGTCTTGCCTAAGCTATACTACTGTTCGATAGGTACACTTGCCTTAAATCATTGTCAGAGTTAGTCTCCAGGTTCGATCACATTCATTATAAATTTTAAAACTCGATAGACACATGATCACTGAGTCTAAGGTTTTTAAGCTAAAATTTATCTATCTTTTACCAAACCATAGCCTAGCCACGTTACAACCTTAATAAAGACCTATTATTCAAATTTCTATGCTACCTACACTAGTGGAGAGAAATTGCTAAGATCAACATATGAAGACATAAGTTAAACTTAATGATTGCAGCTTAGTCTTGAATAAGGGAATAAAAAAATCAAATTGGTAAGAATTAACATGTCTTTGTTAAAGAGGTACTTAGTCTAATTTTGCTATTATAATAGTTGTTGGACTTAAATTGACCGATATGTGTACTTAAATAGCATAATTATCAAATTTCTTATTTTTGAGCCTAAGGATATTGAATTCATAATTTTGAGAAGAAAGTTGTTCTGAAGGAGTTTTTCAAAAGTGTTTCCGAGAAATTCTTTTTGAAATTTGTGCATTACTTGGGACGAGCAATGATTTAAGTTTGGGGGTGTGGAAACAAAAAAATTTATATACTTTTCATACCTAATTTTACTTAAAATCATGCATTTTCGATAGAATTTTTGTCATAAAATAATTAAATTTTATAAAATAATTAAATTGTATTAAAAATTTGACCATGTTATTTTTTAGTCAAGTTTACAATTAGTTTTAGTGAACTTTGATTATTTTTGACAGATTCGTACAATGGGCGAAAATTGACCCGGCAAACACTGTTAGAAGAACAAAACTGAGAAGCAATTCGAAGTAACAAGGAAAAATAATTTCCAGCCTAAGACGGTCCAAATATGTGTATTAATTCATAATATAATTAATTTTAATTTATTCCCAATTTAATTTGGGCTAAATAAATTAATTTTAATTAATTATGGAAAAAAGGGCCCAGTTGAACCGCACCAGTTGAACCAAATTGAGCAAACCGAACCAGCCACCAATTGGGAAGCCCAAAACCGTTCAAATGCTGAACCAAATCAGAATTTTAGCTGATTAATTAAGCTTGCAAAGAGGCCCTTGAAGACTTGTCAAAGTTGCATTCAACCCCCTCCACAATTAGTGGCTTTGTAGATTTGCCCCAAGCCATATTTAGCAAAGTTGAAGCCATAAACTTTGCCACATAGGAGGCCGGCCAAGGGGTGGCTCTTTGGCTGATATTTTTAGAAAATTTCAGCTGCCAGATTCAGCTATAAAAACCCCATTGGCTGATCATTCAAGGCATCCCTCATTCACATCTATTCTCTCACAACTATTCTCCCCTCTCTCACTTTTTCTCTCATTTACCCATTCAAAGTTCCTTGCTCTTGTGCCGATTTCTCCTCTTGGGAAAGGGGTCTTCTTCAGCCATTTTGGAGTAGCAATTGAGTGTTGATAGCAGCCTTGATCGGCGAGGACAACAAAGAAGGAGGAACGGAGCAACCTAGTCAAGCCACGAAAAACCACCGGATTTCATTCTTGTTCCCTATCTCTTTAATTTTTGTTGTTTTTATGATGAACATATCTATGAATATTTATGTTTTTGGAATGGTTAATTTAATCAGCTTAGCTTGGATATAATTCGTGTTGGGTTGATTGCATTTCGTCCAATTAATTTGTTAAATTTATGTTTATGCTGTTATAGGCCTCGATAAAAATGCTTGATTAAGTAAAATCATGCCTAAGTTATTCTGGCATTATAATTGTTTAGATAACTAAAAAATTAATTATTTAAACACATTGAAATTGTAATTAATGGACACAATACTTAATCAGTGCATGTTTAATTCTTCTAAGGTAGCTGAAGATTAGATTAGCATTGTATTTGGCGATACATATGCCTTTCATAACTTGCAAGATTATTGTGATTAAATTGTTTCAGGGCAAGGATTCTTTGTAACCTCACATAGTCTTTTATATGCTTATTAGGTTGAATTAATCATTTGAATCAACATAAGAATATGCGAGAGATTGTTTAATTTAATAAGTATGTATGTGCAATAACATGTTTAACTTTATAAATCTATTTTATCGGTCGAATTGACATAGGACTATGTACATGTAACACCCTAAATTAGGGGTTATTTATAATTTAATTAATTTCCTATGTATGTGCTTGTAGAAATAAATATTTTGATTTCTAAGCATATTTAGGCCTTGACATAACCCCTAATTAGGTCGATTTGGAATTAAAATTTCTTCTTAAGGGTTTAAAAGGAAGGAAGCTAGGGATAGGGGTTAAATAAAATTTTGGGTGAAACGTGACACAAAGAACAAGATGGCTAAGTGGCTTTCATGCGCCACTTAGGTGCCTTGGAGGTGGCGTCAAAGGGGTCTTGGGTTCGAGACTCTAAGCGGTAACAAGGGGAAATGTTTTTTCCCTTTTGGGCGTTAGAGTAAAGAAGGCTTTAAAGAAATTTTGGGCAAGGTTTGAGCATGAAAGTCGGGTGGTGGAGTGGCTTGGGGCGCCACTTAGGGCCTCGGTTTAAGGTCTCGGGTTCGAGACATAAAGGACTATAAGGGAGCTTTATTTTTGGCTTTGGCGTTAAAAGGAAAAAGGGCCTGGTATGAAGGCTTTATAAATAAATGATGAGGATAATTGACATGAAAGTCAATTGGGAGAGTTGGTCTGGGGTGCTTAAAGGGGCCTGCGGCAGTTGCCTCCAGCAGGTCTTGGTTTCGAACCCCAGGAGCTGCACTTTGGGTTTTTATTTTTTTTTTTTTTTTTTTCATGCAGCTGGCGTGAAGAAGGGTAAGTTAGTGACTTAAATTTGGACTCTTGAATTGATAAGAATGAGCTTAATTTTTGCTCTAGATTTCGGCTGGAAGGGATTGTTATTAGTAGTTTAATTGCTATTAAATTGTTGAAGAAGATTAGGAGATTGAATGTAAGATAAGTCTTGCATTATTTCTTTGATAATGGAAGCTGAAATTATCAGCATATGGGGGGAGAAGTTGGCCGAATGAAGGACTCTTCAAGGCCATCCATATTCGGTTTTGGGCAGCAAAGAAGTGCCAAAAATTCTGCACATTGTTCTTTTCTTTCTCTCCATTTAGTTGCTGCCAAATTTCCCTAGCCTCTCTTGCCAAATTCTTCCAAAAGTTCTCTTCTTCTTTTCTTCTACTAAGCTAAACTACCACCACTTCCCTACATCTTTTCTTTTTCTTTTTCTTTCCCTAGTAGCCGAAGCTACCTCCTTTTCTTCTCAAAAATTCCAGCCTAAGTCCTAGTGGTTTGGTACCACCAGTGGTTTTGACCACACTTGATTATTTGTGACCTATGGTCATCAGTGGTTTTGACCAGACGATGGGTTGGCCCCATCATTTAATTTGTGACTTTAAGTCATCAGTGGTTTTGACCACACGGGGTAGAAAAGGAGTATGGATGGCTAGTTGGGTTGCATGTGCATGTTTATTAATGAATTATGTATGAGTTGTATTTTCCGGGTAGGGATTTACACTTTGAGTCTTGGTGACTCACCCTTCCCTTAACATTTTGAGATGAGTAGATCATGGAGATGGGCGGAGAGGACTCGAGGCGGCCATGCATATTGTTGGAGTTAAATTTATTTTCGTTAAGTTTAATTATTTTATTTCCTAAGTATTTTTAATTTGGGATGTAATAAGGCCGCTATTATTATTTTGGATGTTGATTTTACTGTTTTATTTTACTTATAATATATTACAAATGAAATTTACAATTGTTAAAGTAAACCGGTTAAAAGTGACCTTTTCCAACTTAATAACTTTTACGAGTTTTCAAAGTCGTTACCATCGGGTAACCAAAAGTAAACTAAGTCAACTACAACTTTGATGATTTTAAAATGTACATGATCAAGTGTTTTCAAAAGGGTTTATCAGCCCAACTGTATTTACTAAAAAGGCCCAACTGAGTTTTCAAACTCCGTTTTCATACCTTAGCCAAATTTTTGTCAAGTTTTTCAAAAGCTTTTACTCCGTGACATACCAGATCCGGTCAGGACTCGTGGGTCGGGTTTGGGGTGTTACATTTTTGGTATCAGAGCCCGGTTCAAAACTCGGCTGTGGGGGGCCCACGACCCAAAATGTTTGGTTTTTGGATAGTAGGCCTTATTGAAATATTTTCGGAAAGTGTTTGTGGTTTGAACAGCATGGCACCGAGTCTTGACACCTATCTCGCCTGTGTAAGTACTTCTATCCATTTCTGTGAATATTTGATGTGGGGTAGAAGGGTAAATTGGGGAACGTAGACTATTAGAATAGAAATTGTTGAACCCTAGGGTTAGCTTACCCCAACAACAGTGCGTAAGATTTAATAATTACTTAAACAAACCCTGTGAGTTGTCACTGAGCAAGGGATGTGGCAATCGTTATACGCATGTCTAGGATTGGATTCGGTGGGGGCCTGGTATTTAAGCAGTCCTCGTGACTCACCTCCTACTCACTCGAATCCTACCTGGTGCGTAGTAACGGTTCATCCTAGCTGAGACGACACACTCACAGGCTAAACTTGCTAACTAAAACCCGAAAGGGACTAGCCGTTTTATTTTTGAAATAATTAAAACTTTAGTTTAAAAAAAAGTTTGAAAAATGACCAAAATACCCCTGGTTTGTAAATTACCAAAATACCCTCCGTATGAAATTTTTCAAAAAGAAATTTTCAAAATATCCTTCTTTTGTGAAATCACGTAGAATCCAATTTTTGAAACATTTTGTGAAAATGCCCGAATTATGTGAAATTACTAAAATACCCTTAGGGGTAAAATTATATAAGCATACTTGAATTATGAAATTCCAAAATACCCACGGTTTTAATCAAAAATTTCATCACATAAAAAGTGCCCAAAAACCTTAAATTGCAAAAACATCATGATTTTAGAAAATTACAAAATTGCCCCTAACCGATAAAATTACCAAAACGACCCTGATTTCAAAATTTTTGCAACACCATCAACTTGGAAAATAAATTCTTAAAAAGAACCCCAAAGTTTTACAACTCTTAAAATATCTCTGATTTATTAAATTTTACAAATTCACCTTGATTTGTGAAAAATTACCAAAATGCCCCTGAACTTCAAATCACCAAAATATCCCCGAATTTCAAAATTTTTCAGAATACCCCTGGAATTTAAGAGTTCCAAAATACTTTTTGACAAAATCATCTGAGAACCTGTATTTTTGAAAAATTACAAAAATACCATGTAGGACAAATTACGAAAATACCCTCGGGTAGTGGAAAAACAATCACAACGAAACTACAACGTCTATTTGGAATGAATGAATGAAAGACTATGTGCTTGTTTGATTACGAAAGAACCACTTCTAAAACTCCTATCATAAAATTTCTTCGCGGATAACCAAGTGAAATACTAATGCACAAAATTCTTAAACAGATAAACGCGATCGTTAGAATGAGTTTAAGAGGTCCTGGACGTCTGCCGCGTGGCCGTGGTAGAGGTAGGATGACCCTGTCGGAGCCCGCGAGGTCTGGTCATGGGTCCGAAAATGAGATGCCGGATCTGCCGGCGGTGGAAACTGAGTTCCAAGATCAGACGGGTGGTAATGATGTCGTGTCTCAAGCTGTATTACGGGTATTAGAACGGGTTGTTGAAATTTGTGCAGTGCGAGAACCGTAAATTGTATTGAACGACTCTGCTAACTATGAATGAGGTGTTTAGAGGAGTTTCAGTGGCACCCAGTCTTGGTGAGTGTTGGTTGGAATCCTTTGAAAGGATTATGGGTGACTTAGATTTCACAGCTAAGGAGAAGTTGAAGGGTATAATTTCTTTGCTTCGAGATGAGTCATATCAGTGGTGGCTCACCGTAAGGGATGGAACGGTGGCGAAAAATCTCACTTGGGAATTTTTCAGGGATGCCTACCAAAAGAAGTATATCGGAACCAGTTACGTGGACGCACAGCGAAAGGCTTTCTTGAACCTAGTTCAAGGCAATAAGACGGTGGCAGAGTATGAGGTCGAATTTCTCCGGTTGAGTAGGTATGCTCGTGGTATTGTGGGTACCGAGCATGAACGCTGTGTGAGATTCGAAGATGGGCTTAGAGATGAGCTGAGGATGATGATAGCTCCACAACAGGAACAGGAGTTCGCTGTCCTAGTGGAGAAATCGAAGGTTGCTGAAGGGGTAAGGCAGTCGGTTAGACAAAATCAAGATAGAAATTGGAATAAGAGGAGCTCAGAACCTTCAAAGTTCTCGGGTAATGAGCAGAAGAGGACGAGGTTTGGTGGGTCAGATCAAGCTGCTAGGCCTGCTGCTGTTGCTAATCCTCAATGGCCTCCACGGTGTGCTCGGTGTGGCAAGTCTCACACGGGGGAATGTTGGAATGGTAATCGGGGATGCTTCGAGTGTGGGTCCTTGGAGCATCGAGTTAGAGACTATCTGAAAAAGACAACTAGACCGAGATCGGAGGTCGGGGATCGACTGCGAACAAGAGGGATAACCAACGACCACGGAGGGTCGAGGTGCGATCGGGGTAATGGAAATGGTAATCAGGCGTGGCGAGGTCTTTGAAGGTGCAGAGGCGAGGCAACCAAGGTTGGTTTATGCAATTGGCCGTCATGAGGAGGAAGATGTGCGGATGTGACAATGGGTATGTTCCTTATTTCTGGAATACCTTTTATTGCTTTGATTATTGTAGAGTTTTCTTGTTTTGATAGGAAGTGCACGAAACTTGGTGAGAACTTAAAGATTGTGCCTAGGAAGTAAGATAATTTTATTAAGATCGAGTCTTGCGACATAAGCGTAGTATGGTGAGTTAAGATGTCGACTATTAGTTAGTAAGTAATTTTAGTAGAAGCGTAACACCTAAATTAG
Source organism: Gossypium rotundifolium (assembly GCA_025506655.1). Classification (NCBI taxonomy): domain Eukaryota; kingdom Viridiplantae; phylum Streptophyta; class Magnoliopsida; order Malvales; family Malvaceae; genus Gossypium; species Gossypium rotundifolium. The sequence continues at coordinate 23,617,092 of CP106730.1, forward strand.
GGGTTATTTGTAATTTAATTAATTTCCTATGTATGTGCTTGTAGAAATAAATATTTTGATTTCTAAGCATATTTAGAACATTGACATAACCACGAATTAGGTCAAATTTGGAATTAAAATTTCTTCTTAAGGGTTTAAAAGGAAGGAAGCTAGGGGATAGGGGTTATATAAAATTTTGGGTGAAGCGTGACACAAAAACGGCATGGCTAAGTGGCTTTCATCGCCACTTAGGTGCCTTGGAGGTGGCGTCAAAGGGGTCTTGGGTTCGAGACTTGGCGGTAACAAGGGAAATGTTTTTTCCCTTTTGGGCGTTAGAGTCAAGAAGGCTTTAAAGAAATTTCGGGCAAGGTTTGAGCATGAAAGTTGGGCTGGTGGAGTAGCTTGGGGCGCCACTTAAGGGCCTAGGTTTAAGGTCTCGGGTTCGAGACATAAAGGACACAAGGGGAGCTTTATTTTTTGGCTTTGGCGTTAAAAGGAAAAAGGGCCTGGTATGAAGGCTTTATAAATAAATGATGAGGATAATTGACATGAAAGTCAATTGGGAGAGTTGGTCTGCATGATTGCTTAAAGAAATTTGTGTCATTGCCTCCACCGTGTCTTGGTTTTGAACCCCGGAGCGCACTTTGGGTTTTTTATTTTTTATTTTTTCATCATGCAGCTGGCGTAAAGAAGGGTAAGTTAGTGACTTAAATTTGGACTCTTGATAAGAATGAGCTTAATTTTTGCTCTAGATTTCGGCTGGAAGGGATTGTTATTAGTAGTTTAATTGCTATTAAATTGTTGAAGAAGATTAGGAGATTGAATGTAAGATAAGTCTTGCATTATTTCTTTGATAATGGAAGCTGAAATTATCAGCAAAAGGGGAGAAGTTGGTCGAATGAAGGACTCTTCAAGGCCATCCATATTCGGTTTTAGGCGCAAAGAAGTGCCAAAATTACGCACATTGTTCTTTTCTTTCTCTCCATTTAGTTGTCTTAGAATTTCCCTAGCCTCTCTTGCCAAATTCTTCCAAAGTTCTCTTCTTCTTTTTCTTCTACTAAGCGAAACTACCACCACTTCCCTACATCTTTTCTTTTCTTTTCTTTCCTAGTAGCCGAACCTACCTCCTTTTCTTCTCAAAAATTCCAGCCTTGAAACTTGAGTTAGCCAAATCTCTTCCATTCCCCTTTTTGCCGAAATCTTTCCTCCTTCATTAGAGTTACTTTGGCCGAATAAGCAAGGGGAACACAAGTTTCTTTTCGGGATTTATTTTTCCAAAGGTGAGTTGGTAAGCACATTCGGCCAAGGGCCCTTGATAAAAGTTTATTGTTTAAATCTTAGAACTAATGTGTGTGCCAGTTTAGGGGCTAATTAAGGCTTGGATTTGTTTGGAAATCAAATCTGTTCAAGGTAAGTCCGCAAAGAGCCCTTGGTATGAATTTGGTTTGGCGAATAGGCCTTTGATACTAACAGTGATGAATGGCCGAATATAGGGTCAAGATCTAGCGTTGTAGATCGGATCTTCGGGATCTAGGAATTTCGGTAGTGTCAGGTGTGTAGAAACTCACTATACACTTTATTAATTTACATGATTTAATTGTTTGCCTTTAATCTTTTGGTTGTGACTAGCTTGTGGCATAATCATGGTTTAGGATAAGTCCCTAACTTGTAATTTTGATATCGATTTGCATGCCATCACATGATATTAAATGCTATGACATGAAATATGATAAGCGATGTATAAGCATGTGATGGTGGGGTTGATGAGAGGAGGGGATGATTTTACGGGATGCCGCCATGGTTTTGACCACAAGATGGGTTGGCCCCATCAGATTATTTATGACCTATGGTCATCAGTGGTTTTAACCACAAGATGGGTTGGCCCCATCAGATTAGTTGTGACCTATGGTCATCCGTGGTTTTGACCACACAGATTGATAATTTGCGACTAAGTCCCAGTGGTTTGGTACCACCAGTGGTTTTGACCACACTTGATTATTTGTGACCAATGGTCATCAGTGGTTTTAACCACACGATGGGTTGGCCCCATCATTTAATTTGTGACTTTATGTCATCAGTGGTTTTGACCACACGGGGTAGAAAAGGAGTATGGATGGCTAGTTGGGTTGCATGTGCATGTTTATTAATGAATTGTGTATGAGTTGTATTTTCCGGGTGGGGATTTACTTTGAGTCTTGGTGACTTACCCTTCCCTTAACATTTTGCGAGATGAGTAGATCGCGAGAGATGGAGCAGGAGAGGACTCGAGGCTGACCATGCATATTGTTGGAGTTAAATTTATTTTCGTTAAGTTTAATTATTTTATTTCCTAAGTATTTTAATTTGGGATGTAATAAGGCCGCTATTATTATTTTGGATGTTGATTTTCTGTTTTATTTTACTTATAATATATTACAAATGAAATTTACAATTGTTAAAGTAAACCAGGTTAAAAGTGACCTTTTCCAACTTAATAACTTTTACGAGTTTTCAAAGTCGTTACCATCGGGTAACCAAAAGTAAACTAAGTCAACTACAACTTTGATGATTTTAAAATGTACATGATCAAGTGTTTTCAAAAGGGTTTATCAGCCCAACTGTATTTAGTAAAAAGGCTCAACTGAGTTTTCAAACTCCGTTTTATACCTTAGCCAAATTTTTGTCAAGTTTTTCAAAAGCTTTTACTCCGTGACATACCAGATCCGGTCAGGGCTCGTGGGCCGGGTTTGGGGTGTTACAGTACAAGAGATGAATGGATTTTTGATTTGTAAATATGTTCATATGTTAGCAAATTACCGAGTTTCCATGATTTATTCGTAACAAGTATAAGAATATGTTTAATAATTCTAAGGTAAGGAAATATAATTAATCCAACACAATTATATCATCTTGATTAAAATCAGCTTTTGAAATCGTGCATTAGAAATTTATTTTATTTTATTTTACTTTATTTTCTAGTTTTTAATCATTTCTCAAATCCAAATTTTTTTCACCAAAGTCTTTAAAATTAATTTCATAAATAATTCTTTTTGATCCTTTGTGGGTACAATAACTCGTCATTTACTTGTCACTTTATTACTTGTTGCAATTGTGTACACTTTCACATTTCCATCGTTCTAGCCACTCCTATTTTTTTTTCCAATTATTGTTATTTGATTCTACTGGTTGTTCTCCTTTCCTATATTCCCTTTCGTTGCTACCGAAATATTGTTGTTTTTCTCTCTTTGATTTTTGATTTGTCCATCCTTGCTACCAGAATCGTGTGTTCCTTCTCTTCTATTGGTTTTGTTTGTTATCATCTGCTCCACGTTCCTTAGCACTCTTTCGGTAAGTATTCAATTCTTCACCGCTCTGTTACTTGAAGTTAGTTTTTAAAGGGTTGTGTATTGTTTTGATTAGAAGTTGACTGAGGGACTGGGGACCGTTGTTGACGCGTTGAGGGAAGGGAATATCTTGTTTTGGTTTAGATTAATTCGGCTGTATAATGATTAATTGAATGGAAAATTGATCAATTATTAGGTACTTGAAGTGTTAGCGTATGGTTAGGTGACAAAAATAGACCAGGTGTGTAAACACAACTCTGCAAACAGAAATCAGTGAAAAGCCAAAAACTGAGACTGTCGACACAACACGGGCATGTGACAGGCCGTGTAACCGAACACAGGTGTGTGGTCGATGAGGCAGGTCGTGTGCGACACATGGGACAGGCCAAATTGGTCCGTGTGGGCCACACGAGCGTGTGGGATTATTGGGCCAAGCTGTGTGACCCACACAGCCAATGCCATTTAGGGCCGTACGAGCCACACGGGCATGTGGGTCCATACAGGCCGACAATATGGGCATGTGGGCCCAATTTTCACTGTTTGATTGCTAAGGTTGCACAGGTCACTCGAGTCGACTGTAGACCTACTGTAGGATCTAAGATTACCTAGATCCCTAAATTACTGAATGCCTGTTATATCCATGTACTTTATATATATACATGTACGACTGTATTTTGAGCATGCTATTAAAACTGTACTAAATACAATAATGATACCATGATTTGGCATGACATGATTGAATGATACATTGCATGGGGATGGGTTTATATGGATTGGAGGAAGTGTGCTGAAAGGCTTCGAGCCTAACTTACTGGCAGCTCAGCTGCAAACTACTATTTAGTGCCGCATTCAGTACTTTTTGGACTGTAAGGATGGGTGGTTTGATTATATCCCCACATGGAGTGTAGGGTTGGACGGAGATGGAGTGTAAAGGCTGGTTGGGTAGGACTTATATACTACATATTTTGATATTGTACTGATTATTGATACTGTAATGGGCCAAGGCCCAAATGCTTGACTGGCTTTGTACTGAGATGGGCTAAAGCCCAAACCGATCATCCTTGATTACGAAAGATCTTAGGCCCAGACTGTGATTGCCTTCTATCTGTCTGTTTGTTCTCTATGGGATTACACACTGAGTATTCGAAAAATCAACAGAAGGGTGAGTTTTCAAAAACTCACCATTCTATTTTAACTGTACAGGTAATCCCCAAACATAGGCGGTCGATGAGGCGGAGGACTCAGCGGTGGCCACACGACCCATTTTGTTCTATTTTAGTACTTAATTGTAATGTTGATTTTATTTTGGGGTACTTGATCGTGTTCGTGATAAGTCTTAATATTTATATAATGAATGATCAAGCCTAGAAACTAACTATCACCATCATTGAGGCAAGCACACCTATCGAACAGTAGTATAGCTTAGTGGCAAGATCGGAATGTCGAACCCAAAGGAACCAAAAGTACTAGTACTGACTCTCTTTTTATTATCTAGCCTAAAATAAAAGTGATTAATTTTTATTTAACTAATAACAAAGCTAAGGATGCCAAGACACAGAGAATGAATAGGGAAAAACTTTTAGGAAAAATCAATTGATCAAGACAATACCCGAGGAAGAATCCACCTAGACTTCACTTGTTATTTAACTCTGAACCAGATGATTTATTCACTTGACTTGATCCGTAGGATTCCCTAATTTATATTAATGCCTCTTTAAAGGCTACTAACGTCTAACCCTAGGTTGATTAATTGAAATCTCTTTCTAATTAAAACCCTTAGTTTTGCATTAACTCAATCTATGGACTCCCATATTAGGTTTGACCCTAATCCAACAGATTTTTGTCATCCTATTTCTAGGAGTGCGATCAACTCCGCTTAATTATGCTAGATCCACTCTTAAACAGGGACTTTTGCTCCACTGCCTAAGCACATCAATACTTGAATCAATATCCTAAAATATCAAAACAAGAATAAAGAACACATAATCAAGAACAAATCAAATATTTATCATATAGTTTAGAAAACAATAACAAGATCTGCCTTAGGTTTCATCCCCCTTAGGTTTTTAAGGGGTTTAGTTCATGCTTATAAAAGAATACATCTCAGAAGAAGAATAACAAAACATAAATAAAACCCTAAAACCCCCTGAAACACCCCACACCCGGCCCACGAGCCTGAACCGGATCTGGTATGTTCCTAAAGTAAACCGGTTTCAAAGATTTTCGTTACTTAGAGAATTTGAAAATTTTTAGAAAAATGTTGTTGTGAATTGGGCTCAGATTGGGAACCCATTTAATTTATTTGTAAATCCAATTTAAGTAAGGTGTCAAAATAATTTTAGGGTTCATTTTAAAGAAATAATTTTTTGTACTTACTTACATCCAAAATAGTTCTTAGCACAATATTTAAAAGTAAAGCAAAAATAAAGAAAATCCTTTGGGCCTTATGGCCTTATTACATCAAGTAAAACCCAATAATAAAATTAAAGGTACTAAGCAGAAATAAAGTCCAAATTTAAATAGAATCTTCAAATGGAACATGACCACCTCAAGGTCTCACCGTCTGGGTCAAAATCCTTGTTCATCACTTGAAAATAGTTCCCACAATGGGGTGAGTCAGCAGACTCAATGTGCACACAAGATACTAACATTCAACAAATCGAGCATACATGTTCATATCAAATTCATATTCATATAAAATGAATGATGATGCAACCCAAACCCAAGCCTATTTGTCCATCCGCTACACACCACCGTACACGCTTGATCCACAAGTGGGACTACTAAGTCAACCCTCATCCGCTACACACCATCGAAGGTCGTCATTGCGATCGGCGTGCTCATCGCCCATATAATTTGTGTCATTAGACACCATATTCAAATAATGTAACCGAAGTTACCAAATTCAGATAATGTAAGGAGTTACCATATTCAAAATGTTGTGACCGTAGTCACCATATTAGATTAGTGAGACCAAGTCAACACCTTCTTCCCTTACACATAGATCCCGAATGCCCATAAATTTTATATCATGCACAACATACTTATTTCCATATTCATATATATATTTTCACATGTTATAAAATAACATATTTCATAATCCTATCAGTAGGAAATTACATGAGTACTTTTTGTACCACATTTGGGTACTTAGCCATATTCACATTCTTACGTATAATCATATAATTAATATTTTCCATATAACGTATTGAAGGTTAGTATGGGTACACACCTGATTCGTTTAATGGACTCTTTGAGATCCGAAAATCGATCTAACTTTAGATCCTATATTCGCCCATCATACAAAAACACATTAATAGCCTTTTTGCTTTTAAAACCAAATCCTAATAGGAATCGTATTACTAATACTTACCTTGTTTGCCGATTTGATTGATGATCAAATCCCAAAAATTTGTGTTCTTCTTCCTTGAAATCGGCTAACCATTAAATCCATTGATTTGATTAGTCTCTTGATTATAACAAATAGATCTAGACATTTAAGAGAGAACCTTGGCGATTATAACCACTTACCTTATGATGAGATTCCCAAAATCGATTCCTTGCTCCCTAAGTGATGTCAAGTTCCTAAAATTCACATGTTAGATCGATCTAACTTTAATAAATAAAATTTTACCTTTGGCGATTGTGCCTCACCTTAAATTCCTTGAATCAAATCCGAAACTCTTCCTTTGATATTCTACCATGAGACATAAAAGGGTTATTTCTTAGATCTTGATTAAAGGAATTAGAATAACAAGAATTAATTGTTCTTACCTTAGATCCTTGATCCTTATATTTGGTAATTGTAGAAACCTGAGAGATCCTTGTCGATTCGGCCATGAACAAGAATAGGGATTAGGCCATTCACTTTCGGCAAATAGAAAAGAAAGGAAATTGAATAGCTTAACCTTACCTTGATGCCTTTAATCGATTGCTTCCTTGCCTAGAGTTACGAGAGATTGACTATGGAGATTTAACGAGGATCAAAGAGAAGAGTTTTGGCTTAACAATGACAGAGGAGAGGAGAAGAAAAGATGGAGTCTTTGCTTAGTAAAATTTCGGAGAGAATAGGGCTAGGGAATTTTGGCACACTTAAGAAAAGATGAGAGAAAATCCTTTAACTCTCCCCTTTAGCCGAAATTATCAATAGGAGAGTCAGATTTGGCCACTACTCCTCATAGGTGATAATATTGTCTCTTTTATTTAAAATAAAAGTGTTTGATCCATCACTTATCTCCTCAATTAATAATCCTTTATTTATCACTTAATTTATCAAGTTTTAACGAAATAAAACTCCCTTTCTAGGAATAGGTGCCGTCCACCTCGATATACGGAAGCAAAATTAAAACCTTCATTATTTGCTTCCCAAGTGACTCGAACTCGGGCCCATTCCTCGTACACATGGCGCCATTTCCATAGGCCTTAAGTGACACCTTCAGGCCACTTTCCCAAGCCTGTTTGTGTGTCAAATTTCACCAACTTTTTCTTTTAAGGCCCTCTTGCCCTTATTTCCTATTTTGAACTTTAAAATTTGACATTCCTGCATCATTTCTAAGTTTCCTAAAATTTTCGATCGGCTCTGTAACTTGCCATTTTTCTTACATGTTCAAGTTTCCAAAATGTTCAAGTTTACAAAATGTTCAGGTTTCCAAAATGTTCAAGTTTCCAAAATGTTCAAGTTTCCAAAATGTCCAGGTTTCCAAAATGTTCAGGTTTCCATTTTCATGCATTTCCGGGTTTCCAAAATATCAAAATTTTATTAAGTAGTGCCTAAACTTGTCATTTCATACAATTAAACTGAAAATGCATGTGCCCTTTTCGAGGATGTTACGCTTCTACCCCTTAAACAAAATTTCATCCCGAAATTTCCTAACTAAAATAGTTGAGGTATTGCTATCGCATGGTCTCTTGGCTCCCACGAAGCTTCTTAGATCCATGATTAGCCATAACATTTTGACTAGAAGCCTTCGTCTTCCTTCGTAGTACTTTCACATCTCGTTCCAAAATCTGAATCGATTCTTCCTTATAAGATAAGTCTAGCCTTAGCTCCACTTCTTCAACAGATACCACATGCGACGGATCCGATCGGTAGCAACGTAGCATGGATACATGAAATACGTCATGCATCTGCTGCAATTCTCGGTGGCAACTCTAATTGGTATGCCATCGCCCAACTCGTTCGATTACTCGGTAAGGCCCTATAAACCTTGGGCTTAACTTCCTTTTTAGAACCTCATTACCTTCTTCCAAGGCGAGACTTTCGAAATACTTGGTCTCCACTTCAAACTCTATTTCCTTCCGTTTAAGGTCTGCGTACAACTTTTGCCTATCAGAGGCTTCCTTCAACCGTGCCCGAATTATCTCAACCTTCTCTTCAGTTTCTGCCACTAATTCTGGACCCAAAATTCGACGTTCTCCTAACTCGGTCCAACAAGTAGGTGTTCTACACTTCCTTTCATACAATGCTTCGGTATGGTGCCATCCGAATGCTAGCTTGATAGCTGTTGTTGTGGCGAACTCAGCTAAAGGCAAGTAATCTTCCCAACTTCCTCGAAATCCATTACGACCTCTCAACATATCCTCCAACACTTGTATAACCCGTTCAGACTGCCCGTCCGATTGTGGATGAAAAGCCGTAGTGAAGACTAACCTAGTGCCTAAAGCTTGATGAAGTGCCTTCCAAAATCGAGACGTAAACCTTGGGTCTCTATCAGAGATGATCGACATTGGTACTCCATGTAACCTCACAATCTCTGCCACATATAACTTAGCCAACTTTTGTAGAGAATAATCCATTCTTACTGGGATAAAGTGTGCGGACTTGGTCAACCGATCCACTATCACCCATACCGAGTCATTCTTAGTAGGCGTAAGGGGAAGCCCACTAACAAAGTCCATGGTAATTCTCTCCCACTTCCATTAGGGAATATCGATTGGTTGAAGCAATCCCGATGGGACTTGGTGTTCAGCCTTAACTTGCTGACACGTCAAACATTTCCCCACAAATTGGTCACCTCTCGTTTGGATCGGACCACCAAAGCTGTTCCTTAGATCTCTATCTGACTTGATGCCTACGGGATGCATAGCATAAGGGCTACCATGCGCTTCTAGAAGAATCCTTTGTCTCGACTCCTTATCTTTGGCATCTGAGACTTTTCCCTTGTAGCACAATACTCCTTCATCATTGATGCCATAGTCCTTTAATCCACCTTGTTGTACTTGTCGTGACTTAGTACTTAAGTCCTTATCGATAGCTTGTCCCCTTTTCACCTCCTTGACCATGTGGGCTTGACTTGCAATCGCATAGCAGGCTTCCATCGTCATCTGAGACTTAAGTGGCGAACAAAGCCCATAGATCCGACACAACCTTCCTACTCGGGGCATTAGCTACCACATTCGCCTTGCGGATGATATTCTATCGAGCAGTCATGGTCCTTGACAATTCCACCCACCTTCGTTGCCTCAAGTTCAACTCCTTCGAGTCAGCAGATACTTAAGGCTCTTGTGGTGCGTGTAGATAATTGACCTTTCTCCATAAAGGTAGTGCCTCCAAACCTTAGGCGAAAACCCTCGCTGCTAGTTCCAAGTCATGAGTGGGGTAGTTAACCTCATGAGGCCTTAGGCTGCCGTGGACGCATAGCGACTACTTTGCCATCTTGCATTAACACATTCTAACCCCGTATCGAAGTGTCACAATTCACCACAAAATCTTTTCACCTCCATTTGAATTAACACTGGAGCTTAGTCAACACCCTTTTAAGCTTTTCAAAGCTCTCTGCTGCTTATTCGTCCATTCAAAGGTACTTCCTTCCTTAGCAACTTTGTTAAAGGCGGCTATTGACGAGAATCCTTCCACAAACCTTCTCACGTAATAGCACCTTAAGCCTAAGAAACTTGGATCTCACCACGGACCTAGGTGGTTTCCAATCCAACCTTTGCTTGATCTTTCTAGGATCCACTCTTATTCCTTCTGCGGATACCACATGTCCTAAGAATGCCACCTCCTTAAGCCAAAATTCGCACTTCTGAATTTGGCATGAAACTTCTTCTCCTTAACACTTCCAACACAACTCGGAGATGCTCATCATGCTCCTCCTCCGACTTGAGTACACCAAAATATCGTCGATGAACACAACGACGAACCTATCAAAGTAGGGTTGGAAAACCCGATTCATCATGTCCATGAGCGCGGTGGGCGTTCGTCAACCTAAACGGCATCACTACAAACTCAAAGTGGCCATATCTTGTCCTAAAGGCGGTCTTATGGATGTCACCTCCTTCACTTTCGGTGATGATATCCCGACCTTAAGTCGATCTTTGAAAACTCTGCGGCTCCCTTGGTGATCGATGTGTCATTGATCCTTGGCAAAGGATACTTATTCTTAATGGTCACTTATTTAGCGGCGATAGTCTATGCACATACGCATAGTTTAGTCCTTCTTCTTCACAAATAAGACCGGTGCTCCCCACGGAGACACCTTTGGTCGGATGAACCCACGATCCAACAGGTTCTTGGATTTGAGCCTTGAGCTCTACTAACTCCTTTGGCACCATTCGGTATGGGCGATTGACACAGGGAGCTGTTCCTGTAGCAAATCTATCCCAAATTCCACCTCCACATGCAGGGGTATTCCATTAATTCCTCTGGAAACACATCTACGAAGTCCCTACCGCCCTAACTCCATTAATACCTTCTTCCTTCCCACCTATCACATTTACGAAGGCTAGGAATGCCTTGCAACCTTTCTTAACCATCTTCTCAGCCTTCAGTGCCAAAACTACGTTAGACAAGTAGTTCCTCCTTTCTCCGATCATTACTACCACTTCATCCTCCGGGGTTCTTAGTTCCATCTGTTTAGCCGCACAATCCAACACGACTCGATGTTCTACTAGCCAATCCATTCCGAGTATAAGTTCAAATTCTCCGAAGGGTAACTCCATCAAGTCTGCCCGAAAGTTCACTCCTTGAATCTCTAAGGGTACATTTCGAAAGATCTTGTCTACCACAACAGTTTGGCCTAATGGGCTTACTACAGTCATCATCTCATCGAAGCTCGAGTCTAGGCCTAGTGTTTCCACTACACTACTTGCAACATAGGAATGGGTGAGCCCACATCAATCGAGCAAAATAGGGTTTGTAAAAATAAAGAACGTCTGGGTTATTACATCCGGTGCGTCACCATCTTCCCTCGATGAACCGCATAAACCAAACACAGTTGCACAGTATCGGCATTAGTAGTACCTCTACCGTGTTCCACGACCTCTGCAAACACCACTACACGGGTTACGAACCATGACCCCGTTGAGGTGCACATGCGCCTCTACCGACTGGCTAGCATTACGAGCTCACGGTCGGCTCTCATCAGTTGCTTGGGACAATCCTTAAGCATATGGTCCTTGGACCCACACTTGAAACATCCTCCGTCTTTCTCCAACACTCTCCCATGTGCTTCTTTCCACAATGCTCACAAAGGCGTCTTGCCGGCCCGTACCGACCTATTGATTAGTGGGCCCGTCAACCCTAGGCCTCTTGTGACCTTTTCCAGATGGTCCAAAACCTCTCTTGGCCTTATTCCTATCCACGGTCTACTTAGTAGCGTCCTTAATCCCCTCGGCCACCTTGGCCTTTTCCACCAAAGCCGAGAATTCCCGCTCCTGATGCGGTGCTATCAACAGTCTCAGGTCGTCTCTCAGTTCGTCCTCAAAACGGACACAACGTTCATGCTCAGTTGCTACTACCCCTCGAGCATAGCGGCTCAACCTCAGGAATTTCGCCTCATATTCTGCGACAGACTTACTTCCTTGTACCAACCCTAGAAAAGCCTTCCTTTGTTCATCTGTATACCTGGTTCCCACATACTTCTTCTGAAATGCCTCTCTAACATACTCCCAGGTCAAATTTTTAGCCGTGGTACCATCCCGAACAGTTAACCACCACTGATACGCTTCATCGCGTAACAACGCCACCATCCCTTTCAACTTCTCCTCAGGGGTCAAGTCCAACTCATCCATGATGCGCTCAGTTGCTTCCAACCAGTACTCAGCTGTACTGGGTGCCACACTAGATACTCCTCGAAACATTTCAGCTCCATTAGCTCGGAGCCGTTCAGGTACAGACTTACGATTTCCTGAATTTCCTCCTGCACCTGCCACCAATTCCAAAACTCGCGGCCTGACTGCGACACAAGACATCTTCCCGCCCGAGCTGGCGCTCAACATTAACGATTGGGGGTGGTGGTGGCGGTGGCATTTCATTATCGGACCCTTGACCCGATCTAACGGGTTCCGACACGGTCATCCTTCTTCTACCTCGACCGGGCGACCATGTCCTCTAAAGCTCATTTTCTAGCGTCGAGATCTGATTAAGAAATTTTATGGATTAGTCATTGTTCCACTTATTTACCAGCGAAGGAGTTTTATGAAAAGGGATTTAAGAGTGGTTCTTTCGTTTTCATACAAACACATAGTCTTTTCCATTCATTCATTCATCCATCAGACATGTATGAACTTTCATTCATTCAGAGAAACGTTGTAGTTTTCGTTGTTGTTGTTTTCCACTACCCAGGGGTATTTTCGTAATTTTGTCCTACAGGGGTATTTTTGTAATTTTTCAGAAGAAAAATGTTCCTTGGTGTTTTTGTCAAAAATTATTTTGAAAAATTTGAAGTCTAGGGGTAATTTGGAAAAATTTTGAAATCAAGGGGTATTTGGTAATTTTTGACCTCGGGGTATTTTGGTAATTTTTCACAAATCGAGGTAAATTTGTAAAATTTAATAAATTAGGGTATTTCAAAAGTTGTAAAACTTTGAGGTTCTTTCAAAATTGTTCCTTCAAAAATGGGGATGTTGCAAAATTTTAAAAATGAGGTCATTTTGGTAATTTTGTAAGTTAGGGCAATTTTGTAATTTTTCCAAAATCAAGGTATTTTGATATTTTACAAGTTAGGGTTTTGAATGTTTATAAAATAGTAAAATTTTGGTAAAAGTGTTGAGTAGTTGAATCATTTTATAAAAGCGAGGCACTTTGGTAATTTTACCACTAAGGGCATTTTGTAATTTTCGCAAATCGGGAGTTTTGAGGAAAATGTTGTAAAAATAATTTTCTGATTTAAAAGAAAGTTTTAAAGTTTGAAAAACTAGGGTTTGTTGTTTTGTTCTCTCTCTCTTTTTTTTTTAAAACATGGCTAGTCCACTTTCGGGTTTTAGTCATTGGGTTTAGCTTTATGAGAGCCTTCTTGGTCAGGGGTGAACCAAAGCTACGCACAGCGGGATTCGCATGGAGAGGAGGTTAGTCTTGATTTGCTTAAATACCAAGCTCCCAGAAACCATTCCTAGACATGCGCACAGAGGTTACCACACCACCGAGCCCTCGAGTTAGGGTGAACCAAAGCTACGCACCGGTGGGATTCTGCAAGAGGAGGTGAGTCACTAGGATTGCTTAAATACTAGGCTCTTCGGATCCAATCCTAGACATGCGTGCTGGGGGTTACCACACCCTAGCTCGGTGACTTAGCCATAGGTTTGTTTAGTGCATTAAGTCTTATGTATTTGTGTTTGAGTAGACTAGTCAGGGTTCAAGTTCCTATCATTCTATTCTCGTTCCATGCCTTTTCTACCCTTATACAATTCATAAATCACGAATCACACATAGAGTTAGGGTACTTACCTAGTGGACGTGGGTGTGGAGACTTAGGGGCCATGCCGAAGCCGCTTATTTCCAAAGAAAATCATTTGGGCTCGAGTTCAAAATGTTTTGGGCCTTAGCCCCTGGTCGAGAGTTTAAAATTGGGCTCGATACCAAGTGAAACACCCACACCCTACCACGAGCACTGAGCAGGATCTGGTATGTTCCTAAAGTAAACCGGTTTCAAAGATTTTCGTTACTTAGAGAATTTGAAAATTTTTAGAAAAATGTTGTTGTGGATTGGGCTCAGATTGGGAACCCATTTAATTTATTTGTAAATCCAATTTAAGTAAGGTGTCAAAATAATTTTAGGGTTCATTTTTAAAGAAATAATTTTTTGTACTTACTTACATCCAAAATAGTTCTTAGCATAATATTTAAAAGTCAAACAAAAATAAAGAAAATCCACTTTGGGCCTTATGGCCTTATTACATCAAGTAAAACCCAATAATAAAATTAAAGGTACTAAATGAAATAAAGTCCAAATTTAAATAGAATCTTCAAATGGAACATGGCCACCTCAAGGGTCTCTAGTCACGGTCAATCCTTTGTTCATCACACGAAAATAGTTCATGCATGGGGTGAGTCAACAGACTCAATGTGCACACAGATACTAACATTCAACAAATCGGGCATACATGTTCATGTCAAATTCATATTCATATAAAATGAATGATGATGCAACCCAAACCCAAGCCTATTTGTCCATCCGCTACACACCACCGTGCACTGCCGGTCCTGCAAGTGGGACTACTAAGTCAACCCTCCATCCGCTACACACCATCAAAGGTAGTATTTGCGATCGGCGTGCTCATCGCCCATATAATTTGTGTCATTAGACACCATATTCAAATAATGTAACCAAAGTTACCAAATTAGATAATGTAGCAGGAGTTACCATATTCAAAATGTTGTGGTAGTAGTCACCATATTAGTTAGTGAGACCAAGTCAACACCTTCTTCCCTTTCACATAGATCATGAATGCCCCATAAATTTTCTATCATGCACAACATACTTATTTCCACATTCATATATATATTTTCACATGTTATAAAATAACATATTTCATAATCCTATCGAAGTAGGAAGCGTGCACAGTACTTTTGTACCACATTTGGGTACTTAGCCATATTCACATTCTTACGTATAATCATATAATTAATATTTGCCATATAACGTATTGAAGGTTAGTATGGGTACACACCTGATTCGTTTAATGGACTCTTTGAGATCCCAAAAATCCCGATCTAACTTTAGATCCTATATTCGACCCATCATACAAAAACACATTAATAGCCTTTTCGCTTTTAAAACCAAATCCTAATAGGAATGGTATTACTAATACTTACCTTGTTTGCCGATTTGATTGATGATCAAATCCTTAAGATTTGTGTTCTTCTTCCTTGAAATCGGCTAACCATTAAATCCATTGATTTGATTAGTCTCTTAATTATAACAAATAGATCTAGACATTTAAGAGAGAACCTTGGCCGATTATAACCACTTACCTTATGATGAGATTCCCAAAATCGATTCTTTGCTCCCTAAGTGATGTCGAAGTTCCTAAAATTCACATGTTAGATCTGATCTAACTTTAATAAATAAAATTTTGCCTTTGGCCGATTGTGCCTCACCTTAAATTCCTTGAATCTGAAATCCCGAAACTCTTCCTTTGATATTCGGCCATGAGACATAAAAAGGGTTATTTCTTAGATCTTGATTAAAAGAATTAGAAGAACAAGAATTAATTGTTCTTACCTTAGATCCTTGATCCTTATATTTGGTAATTGTAGAAACCTGAGAGATCCTTGTAGATTCGGCCATGAACAAGAATAGGGATTAGGCCATTCACTTTCGACAAATAGAAAAGAAAGGAAATTGAATAGCAACCTTACCTTGATGCCTTTAATCATTGCTTCCTTGCCTAGAGTTCTGAGATTCGACTATGGAGATTTAACGAGGGATCAAAGAGAAGAGTTTTGGCTTAACAATGACGAGAGGAGAGGAGAAGAAAAGATGGAGTCTTTGCTTAGTAAAAATTTCGCGAGAGAGAATAGGGGCTAGGGAATTTTCGGCACACTTAAGAAAAGATGAGAGAATATCCTTTAACTCTCCCCCTTTAGCTGAAATTATCAATAGAAGAGTCCCTTACTTGGCCACTACTCCTCATAGGTGATAATATTGTCTCTTTTATTTAAAATAAAAGTGTTTAATCCATCACTTATCTCCTCAATTAATAATCCTTTATTTATCACTTAATTTATCAAGTTTTAACAGAAATAAAACTCCTCCCTTTCTAGGAATAGGTGCCGTCCACCTTAGCCTTCTGGAAGCAAAATTAAAACCTTCATTATTTGCTTCCCAAGTGACTCGAACTCAGGCCCATTCCTCTTACACATGGCGCCATTTCCATAGGCCTTAAGTGACACCTTCAGGCCACTTTTCCAAGCCTGTTTGTGTGTCAAATTTCACCAACTTTTTCTTTTAAGGCCCTCTTGCCCTTATTTCCTATTTTGAACTTTAAACTTTGACATTCCTGCATCATTTCTAAGTTTCCTAAAATTTTTGATCGGCTCTGTAACTTGCCATTTTTCTTACATGTTCAAGTTTCCAAAATGTTCAAGTTTCCAAAATGTTCAGGTTTCCAAAATGTTCAAGTTTCCAAAATGTTCAAGTTTCCAAAATGTCCAGGTTTCCAAAATGTTCAGGTTTCCATTTTCATGTATTTCCAGGTTTCCAAAAATATCAAAAACTTATTCGTAGTGCCTAAACTTGTCATTTCATACAATTAAGCTGAAAATGCATAGGCCCTTTTAGGATGTTCTGATTCTACCCCTTAAACAAAATTTCATCCCGAAATTTCCTAAGCGAAATAGTTGAGGTATTCTTTGTCGCATGGTCTCTTCGGCTCCCCGAAGCTTCTTTCGATCCATGATTGCGCCATAACACTTTGACTAGAGGCCTTGTCTTCCTTCGTAGTACTTTCACATCTCGTTCCAAAATCTGAATCGATTCTTCCTTATAGGATAAGTCTAGCCTTAGCTCCACTTCTTCAACGAGATACCACATGCGTGGATCCAATCGGTAGCAGCGTAGCATGGATACATGAAATCGTCGTGCATCTGCTGCAATTACGGTGGCAACTCTAATTGGTATGCCCTTTGGTCCAACTCGTTCGATTTTCGGTGAGGCCCTATAAACCTTGGGCTTAACTTCCCTTTTGACCGAACCTCATTACCTTCTTCCAAGCGAGACTTTCAAAATACTTGGTCTCCACTTCAAACTCTATTTCCTTCCGTTTAAGGTCTGCGTCGACTTACGCCTATCGAGGCTTCCTTCAACCGTGCGAATTATCTCAACCTTCTCTTGGTTTCTTCCACTAATTACGGACCCAAAACTCGGCGTTCTCCTAACTCGTTCCAACAAGTAGGTGTTCTACACTTCCTTCCATACAATGCTTCGTATGGTGCCATCCGAATGCTAGCTTGATAGCTGTTGTTGTAGACGAACTCAGCTAAAGGCAAGTAATCTTCCCAACTTCCTCGGAAATCCATTACACAGCCTCTCAACATATCCTCCAACACTTGTATAACCCGTTCAGACTGCCCGTCCTATTGTGGATGAAAAGCCGTAGTGAAGTCTAACCTAGTGCCTAAAGCTTGATGAAGTGCCTTCCAAAATCGAGACGTAAACCTTGGGTCTCTATCAGAGATGATCGACATTGGTACTCCATGTAACCTCACAATCTCTGCCACATATAACTTAGCCAACTTTTGTAGAGAATAATCCATTCTTGCTGGGATAAAGTGTGCGGACTTAGTCAACTGGTCCACTATCACCCATACCGAGTCATTCTTAGTAGGCGTAAGGGGAAGCCCACTAACGAAGTCCATGGTAATTCTCTCCCACTTCCATTGGGGAATCTCGATTGGTTGAAGCAATCTCGATGGGACTTGGTGTTCAGCCTTAACTTGCTGACACGTCAAACATTTCCCCACAAATTCAATCACCTATCGTTTCAGATCAGACCACCAAAACTGTTCCCTTAGATCTCTATATAGCTTGATGCCTCCGGGATGCATAGCATAAGGGCTACCATGCGCTTCTCGAAGAATCCTTTGTCCCAGCTCCTTATCTTTCGGCATCTGGACCTTTCCTTGTAGCACAATACTCCTTCATCATTGATGCCATAGTCCTTTAATCCATCTTCTTTGTACTTGCTGTGACTTAGTACTTAAGTCCTTATCAGCCAACTGTCCCTTTTTTACCTCCTTTAGCCATGTGGGCTTGACTTGCAATTCTACCAACCGGCTTCCATCGTCATACAGACTTAAGTGAGTGAACAAAGCCCGTAGATCTGACACAACCTTCCTACTGGGGCATCGGCTACCACATTCGCCTTGCGGATGATATTCTATCGAATAGTCGTAGTCCTTGACAATTCCACCCACCTTCGTTGCCTCAAGTTCAACTCCTTACGAGTCAACGAGATACTTAAGGCTCTTGTGGTGCGTGTAGATGGCGACCTTTCTCCATAAAGGTAGTGCCTCCAAACCTTAAGGGCAAAAACCACTGCTTGCTAGTTCCAAGTCATGAGTGGGGTAGTTAACCTCATGAGGCCTTAGCTATCGTGGCGCATAGCGACTACTTTGCCATCTTGCATTAACACACGCCCTAACCCGTGTCTGAAGCGTCACGAGACACCACAAAATCTTTTCACGCCTCTAAATTTGAATTAACACTTGAGCTTAGTCAACACCCTTTTAAGCTTTTCAAAGCTCTTCTGCTGCTTATTCGTCCATTGAAGGTACTTACTTCCTTAGCAACTTTGTTAAAGGCACGACTATTGGCGAAATTCTTTCACAAACCTTACGTAATAGCTGCTAAGCCTAAGAAACTTGGATCTCGACCACAGACCTAGGTGGTTTCCAATCCAACACCGCTTCGATCTTTCTAGGATCCCTCTTATTCCTTCTGCGGATACCACATGTCCTAAGAATGCCACCTCCTTAAGCTAAAATTAGCACTTCTGAATTTGGCATGAAACTTCTTCTCCTTAACACTTCCAACACAACTCGGAGATGCTCATCATGCTCCTCCTCCGACTTCGAGTACACCAAAATATCGTCGATGAACACAACAACGAACCTATCCAAGTAGAGTTGGAAAACCCGATTCATCATGTCCATGAACTCGGCTGGAGCGTTCGTCAATCCAAACGGCATCACTACAAACTCAAAGTGGCCATATCTTGTCCTAAAGGCGGTCTTATGGATGTCAGCCTCCTTCACTTTCAGCTGATGATATCCCGACCTTAAGTCGATCTTTGAAAAGACTGCGGCTCCCTTCAGCTGATCGAACAGGTCATCGATCCTAGGCAAAGGATACTTGTTCTTAATGGTCACCTTATTCAACTGACGATAGTCTATGCACATACGCATAGTTCCGTCCTTCTTCTTCACAAATAAGATCGGTGCTCCCCACGGAGACACACTGGGTCGGATGAACCCACGATCCAACAGTTCTTGGATTTGAGCCTTGAGCTCTACTAACTCTTTTGGCGCCATTCGGTATGGAGCGATTGACACAGGAGCTATTCTCGGTAGCAAATCTATCCCAAATTCTACCTCCCTGTCTGGGGGTATTCCCGGTAATTCCTCTGGAAACACATCCACGAAGTCCCTTACCGTCCTAACTCCATTAATACCTTTTTCCTTCCCACCTATCGCACTTACGAAGGCTAGGAATGCCTTGCAACCTTTCTTAACCATCTTCTCAGCCTTCAGTGCCGAAACTGCGTTAGACAAGTAGTTCCTCCTTTCTCCGATCATTACTACCACTTCATCCTCTGGGGTTCTTAGTTCCATCTGTTTAGCCGCACAATCCAACACGGCTCGATGTTCTACTAGCCAATCCATTCCGAGTATAAGTTCAAATTCTCTGAAGGGTAACTCCATCAAGTCTGCCCGAAAGTTCACTCCCTGAATCTCTAAGGGTACATTTTGAAAGATCTTGTCTACCCCGAAGTCAACACCTTCTTCCCCTTTCACATAGATCCCGAATGCCCCATAAATTTTATATCATGCACAACATACTTATTTCCACATTCATATATATATTTTCACATGTTATAAAATAACATATTTCATAATCCTATCAGAAGTAGGAAACGTACCTGAGTACTTTTTGTACCATATTTGGGTACTTAGCCATATTCACATTCTTACGTATAATCATATAATTAATATTTGCCATATAACGTATTGAAGGTTAGTATGGGTACACACCTGATTCGTTTAATGGACTCTTTGAGATCCCGAAAATCCCGATCTAACTTTAGATCCTATATGCGGCCCATCATACAAAAACACATTAATAGCCTTTTCGCTTTTAAAACCAAATCCAAATAGGAATGGTATTACTAATACTTACCTTGTTTACCGATTTGATTGATGATCAAATCCCGAAGATTTGTGTTCTTCTTCCTTGAAATCGGCTAACCATTAAATCCATTGATTTGATTAGTCTCTTGATTATAACAAATAGATCTAGATATTTAAGAGAGAACCTTGGCCGATTATAACCACTTACCTTATGATGAGATTCCCAAAATCGATTCCTTGCTCCCTAAGTGATGTCGAAGTTCCTAAAATTCACATGTTAGATCTGATCTAACTTTAATAAATAAAATTTTGCCTTTGGCCGATTGTGCCTCACCTTAAATTCCTTGAATCTGAAATCCCGAAACTCTTCGTTTGATATTCAGCCATGAGGCATAAAAAGGGTTCTTTCTTAGATCTTGATTAAAAGAATTAGAAGAACAAGAATTAATTGTTCTTACCTTAGATCCTTGATCCTTATATTTGGTAATTGTAGAATCCTGAGAGATCTTTGTAGATTCGGCCATGAACAAGAATAGGGATTAGGCCATTCACTTTCGGCAAATAGAAAAGAAAGGAAATTGAATAGCTTAACCTTACCTTGATGCCTTTAATCGATTGCTTCCTTACCTAAAGTTCTGAGAGATTGGCTATGGAGATTTAACAGGATCAAAAAGAAGAGTTTTGGCTTAACAATGAGAGAGGAGAGGAGAAGAAAAGATGGAGTCTTTGCTTAGTAAAAATTTTGGCAGAGAGAATAGGGGCTAGGGAATTTTCGGCACACTTAAGAAAAGATGAGAGAAAATCCTTTAACTCTCCCCCTTTAGCCGAAATTATCAATAGGAGAGTCCCTTACTTGGCCACTACTCCTCATAGGTGATAATATTGTCTCTTTTATTTAAAATAAAAGTGTTTAATCCATCACTTATCTCCTCAATTAATAATCCTTTATTTATCACTTAATTTATCAAGTTTTAATGAAATAAAACTCCTCCTTTCTAGGAATAGGTGCCGTCCACCTCGTATACGGAAGCAAAATTAAAACCTTCATTATTTGCTTCCCAAGTGACTCGAACTCAGGCCCATTCCTCTTACACATGGCGCCATTTCCATAGGCCTTAAGCGACACCTTCGGGCCACTTTTCCAAGCCTGTTTGTGTGTCAAATTTCACCAACTTTTTCTTTTAAGGCCCTCTTGCCCTTATTTCCTATTTTGAACTTTAAAATTTGACATTCCTGCATCATTTCTAAGTTTCCTAAAATTTTTGATCGGCTCTGTAACTTGCCATTTTTCTTGCATGCTCAAGTTTCCAAAATGTTCAAGTTTCCAAAATATTCAGGTTTCCAAAATGTTCACGTTTCCAAAATGTTCAAGTTTCCAAAATGTTCAGGTTTCCAAAATGTTCAGGTTTCCATTTTCATGCATTTCCAAGTTTCCAAAAATATCAAAAATTTATTCGTAGTGCCTAAACTTGTCATTTCATACAATTAAACTGAAAATGCATAGGCCCTTTTCAGGATGTTACACCCCCTGAAGGAATTGAAGGAGAAATCCTCAGTCTTGAGTGTGATTCAAACTTCTAAGATGGATCAACTGACTTTCTTTGAGTAATTCCAGTATTCACCCTCCCCGATCAGATCGAGCTATCTCCCCCTTTAGGATACACTTAGGGTGTTTATATAAGCTTTCAGAATGTCTTTCTTTACCTCTACGTATCCTTTTTCGAGTGGAATTAAAACAGGTCACGGCAGGGACACGCCCGTGTAACACACCCGTGTGATTCGAGCCAAGGCCCGTGTTCGAGCTTGCTAAAGAGGCACGGCCGTGTGGTGAGCTCCAGGCCGTGTGGATTTTATACTTTGGCTTATTTCCTTCATTTTTTCCCGTTTCTCGTTCTTTTCATCCTCCTATTCTCTCCTTAGTATAAAACATGAAAACAAAGGATTAGGAGTATCAAATTCAACAATTAAAGGGATAAATAATCTAAAAGTATGTTAAATACGGGTTTAAAATATGTATATATTACGGTTTATCAAATACCCCCACACTTAAGATTTTGCTTGTCCTCAAGCAAAAATCTCAACTCACAATTGAAATTAACTTCCCTCGATTCATAATTCTCATCAACAATGTCTCACCATAATTCATAGATAATTTATATATAGATAATTTAACTCAAAGAGCCCTAAAAATTCAAACAATCTGAGTCATAAATTTTTATAGCACGAAAAATATAGGTGTTTCCCATTATCCGAATACTTATCTTTTATTCAAAACTGATAAGGATTGACATCCTAACTAAAGACTCACTCAAATCACTCGAAATATTTAAGGTTCCAAAAAAGCACTCATAAGTCAAACATGAAAGTTAATCCCATAGGCTTGCCTGAAAATCAAGTCTCCACGACTATAATATTAGATGATACACAAATTAAAAGGTCTTTAAAGGGTTGTAATGGGGTTTGGGTTAAAGGTGTGGATAAAGGCTGAATTAGAGGGTTAAAATCGAGATTGAATTGACAAATTACCTAACTAGAAACAATGAACTGATAATGAATAATTATATCAATAACACGAGCTTCTTCTAAAGATGTGAATTTAACTGTTTAAGCTTATAGAACTAATGATGAATAAATTTTATAACATTTTTTGAAAGAACAAATCAAATAAATAGAATTTAACAATTGAAATAAAGAATGTAGTTAGGCAACTGATCAAATCAACTCTCGATATAAAGGGTAGTCAAAAGAAATAGTGATAACAAATACAAGATAGATTTTAGGTTAATATTAATGGGTGAGTCAAGAAACGATTTGTCAAGATCAAAAGGGTTCACTAGGGGTTAATTACGAAGGTAGGCTTCTTAGTGGAATGAGTGGGTTAAATCCTAAGTGCCTTTATCATCTCTGTATATCAAATCAAAGACGTAGTCTCAACATGTATAATTGAAGCAAGTTCTAGAATAACAAATCAATGTTGACACACTCATAATCAACAAAGTGAGCACGAAAAATGTATGCTCTTAAGGCTCAAAATCTCACAAAAAATTATTGTTTTTGATGACAACCTTGCAAATTTCAAACTTCAAGGTGATATTCAAATTTAGGTCAACAACCTAGCAAATTTTTAATTCTGAAAAATAGACTTATCATGCTTGATTCTCTGGTATCTTATAGTTTAAATCATCAATGCACAATTAACTATGACTTAATACAAAACATATCAATAAAAATCATAAATCAATAGAAGTTTCATTCTAATTAGTGATATGAGAAAATTACTTAAGACAAAATATCATTAGGGAGAGTATTGTTGACACCTCTCTACACTTAAAAATAAGAACTAATTTAGGGATTTGAGAATAATGCAAAAAGTTAGGAACTTTTCTAAATAAACTTCACCCCCACACTTAAGATGTACATTACCCTCAATGTACAAAGATAGATAATAATCATATAGTAAGAAAATCAAAAGATAGGGAGAGAAGTGAAACTTCTTGAATTTTGGATGGAGTCAAAGAAAAGAAATGGGGGAAATTCGAGTCGAGTTGGAGGAGAAGGCGTCAGTGGCGCTGGTTACTAGGGTCGTGGTGTTGTGATTCCCAAGCAGCTTGAAGTACCTGACTAAACAAAATCAAAATATAATAATATAGATTTAGCATAAGAGAGATAAAGAGGAGTAAAATAAAGGAGAAGAGAAAAGAAAAAGAAAAAGTAAATGGACTTAAAGGTCCTTGTCCTATTGAGTTAATAAAGCAGCCAGCATGAACTTATGTAGATCGATTTTGCACAGGGAAACTATGCTCGGATCCTTTCGCTTCTTCGACATGGTGACGACGGTGTAGATAAAGAGTAAGGGGAGGAGAAAAATGAAGGACAATGAGAGGGGAAAGCTTTAAGGGGTATGGAAGAAGAGGAAATTGGGGAGTAGATGAGAAGAGGGGGTTTTAAATAGAAATCTGAGATCTAGTACATCCCCACTCCTGTGTGTCATGGACGTTTTAGTTCGCACGGTCGTATCACACGGTCGTATCACACGGTTGTGTTGTGGCTTGTTCGTTTCTCGCACACCTGTGTGGAGGTTTCTATCCCGTGTGGTTTAATCAGTGTCGGCCACGGTTGCGTCGTACGGCCGTGGCATTTTACCGTAGCATGTGCTTGGGGAAAATTTTGTCCTATTGCCACATGGTTATGGCCACACCCATCTACCTACCTGTGGTGCCCACACGGCCACGGCCATAGCCGTGTGCAAGGCCGTGGGGGTATGGAAACATGCGCTTCATTAACTTGGTTAGTTTGTAGTTAGGTGCTAAAAGTATAAATAAAAATATGAAAATTAATGGGGTTAGTGTTTGGGTTGCCTCCCGAGAAGTGCTCGTTTAAAGTCTTAAGCTAGACTTACCTCTCATTCGCATGATCATGGTGGTTTGAGAAGTTAAAAATCTTTTCTCATGCTATCATTATATAGGTTGAGTCGAGTGGCATTTACCTTAAAAGTGCCGACTTTAGAGTGAGTTACCTCAACCATTATGTATGGAAAGACCTTAAGTATTGTAAAAGAAGTCGCACCGTTTGTATTTTTCTCTGAAGTGGTTATTCGAGGGCGGTTGTATTTAACAGCACTTGGTCCCCGACCTTGAAGTGATTTGTTCCACCTTTAAACTCGTCTAGTGGTTCCCTCAGTTTTGCTTCGTGTGTTCTTAGTTTCTCTTTGAAATGTGTCTTCCACTCGTCTAGTTCATCAACCTGAAGCCTTCATTCCTCATGAATTATTTCTTTATTGGCACGAGGTCTAGGATCTGGTTTAGTTGTGTAGCTTCGTGGTGTTTCCTGTAAAGAAGGTTTAACCAAATGGTCATTAATAGAATTTATGTCTTCACCTTGATTGTTCGATGTCCTACCCGAGTCAAGAGCTTGAAGAGTGATCGTTTCGTCACTTACACGAAGTGTGAGTTCACCTGTACTGACATCAATTTTAGAACTGACAATTGCTAAAAAGGGCCTTTCTAAGATTAAAAGGGACTGTATTATCCTCATCCATGTCTAAAACAACAAAGTCTACTGGGAATATGAATTTGTCAAATTTTACTAGCATATCCTCAATTATACCCCTAGGAATTCTAATAGTTTTATCAGCCAATTGAATGCTCATCCTAGTTTATTTGGGTTTCCCTAGACCTAGCTATTTAAACATTTTATAGGGCATAACGTTTATTCTTGCCCTTAAATCAGCTAAAGCGTTATTAACAGATAAACTACCAATTAAACATGGAATTGTAAAACTCTCTGGATCTTTTAATTTTTGTGGTAGTTTATTTTGCAAAATTGCTGAGCACACTGCATTTAGCTCCACAAGCAATGCTTCATCTAACCTCCATTTGTTCGTCAAGAGCTCTTTTAAAAATTTCCTTGAATCTGGCATCTACGAAAGAGCTTCAAGAAATGGTAAGTTAATATGTAATTTCTTCAGTAGTTTAAGAAACTTACCAATTTGTTCGTCTGCGTTGTCTTTCTTCATCGCATTGGGGTATGGTATTCGAGGTTGGTACTCTTTAATTACCGATTTTGGTGTTTCCTGGCTTACCTCAACCGTACCTTCCTCTACCACATTCTCTTGCCTTGGCTTAGGTTCAGATTCTACTATCCCTTCACTATTTTGAGCGGTAATGACATGAAGTTGCTCCTTTGGATTTGTTTCAGTGTTGCTTGGTCAGCTACCTTGCGATCATTCAGAGATAAGTTTAGCAAGTTGTCCCAATTGGTTCTCGATCCCTTGGATTGATGATTACTGATTTTTGAGTGTTGTTTCGATGTTTTGGAAACGAGTTTCTAACACCGCGATGAATTTTGTCAGCACCTCCTCAAGGTTCGGCTTTTTCTCTTGTGGGTAGGGTTACTGTTGAAAGCCTGGGAGGGGTTGTTGTCTTTGATTTCCTTGGCCACCCCACGAAAAATTTGGGTGGTTCCTCCAACCTGGATTGTAAGTGCTGCTATTAGGGTTATTTTGAGGTCGAGGTTTATTACCCATATAATTTATCTACTCATTTTCCATGTTGTGTCTGTAGGGTGGGTACTCATGATTCGCCAGACCTCCTAGGTTTGAGTCACAATGCATTACTGGGCGTACCTGCGAAGAACACAAACCATCAATATTTTAATTTAACATCTCTACCTGATTTGATAGCATGGTTACTGCGTCGAGGTTGAAAACTCTTGCTGCTTTTGTTGGCCTTGTCCTTGTAACTTGCCATTAATAGTTGTTCAGTGACATCTCCTCTATAAACTCATAGGCCGCCTCAGGAGTTTTGTTATTCAGGGTTCTACCGGCGGCTGAATTGATTAATTGCCTAGTTGAGGGGTTCACACTTTTGTAAAAGGTTTGAACCTATAGCCATAATGGTAACCCGTGGTGAGGAACCTTCTCAAGAGATCCTTGTATCTCTCCCATGCATCGTAAAGTGTTTCTAAATCCATTTGCACAAAAGAATAGATATCATTCCTCAACTTAGCCGTTTTAGCCGGCGAAAAATATATTAATAAAAATTATTCGGTCATTTGTTCCCATATAGTGATTGATCCTCATGGAAAAGAATTCAACTACTGTTTGGCTTTATTCTTTAATAAAAAGGGAAATAACCGAAGACGAATAAAATCATTAGAAACGCCATTTATTTTGAAGGTATCACAGAATTCTAGAAAATTTGCTAAATGAGTATTTGAGTCTTCGTCCTACAAACCATCAAATTGAACAAATTGTTGAATCATTTTAATAGTGTTAGGTTTTAATTTAAAATTATTAGCAGCAATAACAGGCCTAACAATACTCGATCCAGCTTGATCGTTGTTTTGTCGAGTTTTAAAATTATAAAGAGAATGATCGAACACGAAACTAACTTTGACAACGACTTAAGGCAAGTGCACCTATCGAGCGATAGTATAGCTTAGGCAAGACCAGTTTGTCGAACCCAAAGGAACAAAAGTACTAATACTAACCTTCTTTCTATTATTTAGCCTAAATATTAAGTGATTGGTTGTTTAATCTAAAACTAGCGATTCTTGATCTAAGATTCAAAGACAAAAGAATGACTTGAAGAAATAACTTTAGGAAAACTCGGTTGACTAAGACGATACCTTTAGGAAGAATCCACCTAGACTTCACTTGTTATCTAACACTAAAGCGGCGATTTATTCACTTGACTTGATCGTAGGATTGCCTAATTTATATTAAACCCTCTCTCGAGGCAAATAACGTCCAACCCTAGGTTGATTAATTGAAATCTTTTTCTAATTAAAACCACAAGAATCACATTAAGTAGATCTATGGACCCCCATATTAGGTTTCACCCAAATCCGGCAAAATCTTGTCACCCTATCTCTAGGCGCGCAATCAAGTCTACTTAATTATGCTAGATCTACTCTTAGGCAGGGACTTTTTCTCCACCACCTAAGCACATCCAACTTGAATCAATACCCCAGAAATATT
The DNA here is from genome assembly GCA_025506655.1 of Gossypium rotundifolium. Taxonomy (NCBI): domain Eukaryota; kingdom Viridiplantae; phylum Streptophyta; class Magnoliopsida; order Malvales; family Malvaceae; genus Gossypium; species Gossypium rotundifolium. The sequence continues at coordinate 23,644,942 of CP106730.1, forward strand.
AACACAAGAATTAAGCTCACATAATTAAGAACAAATCAAGTATTTATCATATAGTTCAGGAAACAATAACAAGATCTATTTTAGGTTTCATCCGCTTAAGGTATCTGAAGGGCTTAGTTCATAATAATAAAAGAAAACATCTCAAAAGAAAAGATAAAACAAAACATAAGAAAAGATCTTGTTATTGTTTCACGAACTATATGATAAACATAAGAAAAGGGCTTAGTTCATAATTATAAAAGAAAATAACTTAGAAGAAAAGATAAAACAAAACATAAGAAATCCCTAAAACTCCCTGAAGGAATTGAAGGAGAAATCCGCTGTCTTGAGTAGAATTCTAGCTTCTTAAGATGGATCAACTAGCTATCTTCGAGTGATTCCCACAAATTTGACCTTTCTGGCTCGGCTCCTTGGCCTAGCTAACTGCTCTCTTGAAGGTTATGCTTAGGGTGTTTATATAGGCTATTGGAATGCTTTATTTGGCCCCTGAGTATCCTAATCTTAGTGGAATTCCTACTAGGGTGTTTGAATAGGCTTTGGAATGTGTTTCTTTGCCTTCACGTATCCAAATCCGAGTAAAACTCCTCTTGGCGAGCGAGGGAACACGGTAGTAGCACACGCCTTAGTGTGAATCGATTTCTGTCCGTGGTCGAGTCTACTAAAGAGACACACCCGTGTGTTTTGGGGTCCAGGTCGTGTTAGAGTAAATTAGGGAGGCACGGCTGTGTGGTCTTGGGCCCAGGCCGTGTCGATTTCTTCTTTGGCCTAATTTTGTTTGTTTTAGGCCCGTTTCTCATTCTTTTCATCCGTATGTGTTTTCCTGAGTATAAAACATGAAAAGAAAGGATTAAGAGCATCTTTTTACACAATTCAGGGAATAAATCATCCAAAAGTGTGCTAAATGTGGGATTAAAATATATTCTTTATTACGATTTATCAAATACCCCACACTTAAGCTTTTGCTTGTCCTCAAGCAAAATTTTCAACTTACAATTAAAACAAACTTTCTACAAGTCATAATTGCCATTAACAATGCCTCATCATAATTCGTAGATAATTTTTACATGGAAAATTTAACTCAAAGACTCCTAAAGATTCAAACAATTCTAAGTCATATATTTGTAGTATGAAAACATAGGTGTCTCCCTTTATATAATTAATTACCTTTAATTCAAAACCGAAAAGGATTGACATCCTCATTAAAGATTCACTTAAAGCACTCGAAGTGTTTAAGGTTTAGGAAAAAGCACTCATAAGTCAAACCTGGAAAGTTAATCCCATAGGCCTGCCTGAAAATCAAATCTCCACCATTGTAATATGAGATGATACACAAATCAAAAGGTCTTTTAAGGGTTGTAACAGGGCTTGGGTTAAAGGTGTGGAAAAGGCTAAATTAGAGGTTAAAATCAAGATTGACACGACAAATTATCTAACTTTAGAAAAAGAATTGAACTAATAATCAATAATTACATCACATGAAAATACTAATAATCGAGCTTCTTCTTCAAGATATTGAAATTAAACATATAAGCTCACTTAATTACGAAATAATAATGAATATACTTCAATTTTTTTAATTAATTAACACTAGCACAGATTAGATAAGAAAGAACTTTTATAACTGAAATAATATAATTGAGCAACTTATCAAATAAAGTCTCGATAGAAGGGTAGTCAAAAGGAATGGTGATAACAAATAAGAGCGAGGTTTTGGGTTAATATTTGTGGGTAAATCAATAAAAAGGGTTCTTAGGATCAAAGAGGTTCACTAGGGGTTAATTATGAAGGTAGGCTTTTAGTGGAGCGAGTGGGTTAAAACCTAGGTGCCTTTATCATCTCAGGATATCAAATAAAAATGTGGTCTTGACATGTATAATCGAGGCAAGTTCTAGAATAACAAATCAATGTTGACACACTCATAATCAATAAAGTGAGCACAAAAAAAATATATGCTCTATAAGGCTCAACATCTCACAAAAATTATGGGTATTTGATATCAATCCCTGTAATTTTCAAACTTCAAGGTAATATTCCAATTCGGTAGGCAACCTAGAAATTTTTTTATTCATGAAAATAGACTTATCATGCTTGATTCTCCATATCTTAAAGTTTAAATCATCAATGCACAATTAAATATGACTTAATCTAAGACATATCAATAAGAATCATAAACCATCAGAAATTTCATCCTAATTAGTAATATGAGAAAAATACTCAAGGTCAAGATATCATTCAGGGATTTGAGAATAATGCAAAAAGTTAGATATTTTTCTCCCCCCACAATTAAGATGTACATTGCCTTCAATGTACAAAGATAGATAAATAATCATGTGATATTGAAATCAAAAGGGAAGGGGAGAAGTGACACTTCCTGAATTTTTTCTAGGATCACTATTTACGGCCCGATTTGGAGGAGAAGGTAGTGGTGCTGTGGTGGATGCCAATAGTCACTGTGCTAGATGAAAAAAATTGGGAAACTCGTGACGGATTAGACAAGAATTATTAAGACACATTTAAAATAAACTAATTATGTATTTAAGGACAAGAAAACTAAAGGGAAAGAAGGAAGAAAGTAAGATAAAATTAACATAAAAGATGAATGGACTGAGGAGTCCTTATTGTTGGATGGTTCGTGAGGTGGATGTGATTCCTAAGACTGCGTTGAGCCGGTGGCCATGGTTTGGGGAAGAGACAGTGAAAAGAATCGGTTAGGGTTACGATTTTAGGGAAGATGAGAGGTTAAGTTTTTTAAATAGTGGTAAGGGCACGGGCAAGAGCCACGCCCGTGCTTGATTTTAATTAGCCCGTGTTTTTTAGGATTTTTAATTTTTGGGCGCGTTCAAGGGTTTGGCCATGGCCGTGGTTGAGGTGACACGCCCGTGTTCTTCTTCACACGGTCGTTTAGAACATGCATGTTCCTCTCATGTTCAACAAGTCAGTGTAGTCCACGGTTGTCAGGCACAGGCGTGTTTTGCCCGTGTTTAGGAAAAATTTACCTCTTGTCATGCACGGCTACAAGTACGCCCGTATTTTGTTCTTATCGCTTCTACACAGACATGGGCATGCCCATGTGCTAGGCCGTGTGGTCTGAAAACCTGTGCTTAATTGGATTAGTATGAAGTTAGATGCTAACAATTAAGAGTATAACGTCAGTGAAGTTAGTGCTCGGGTTGCCTCCAAAGAAGCGCTCGTTTAAAGTCTTAAGCTAGACTTACCCTGTTTTCATTTCTAAAAGAAGGTTCACAGAGCTAAAGCTCCTCTCTCATATCCCTAAAATCTTCACCAGTATAAATTTTGAGTCGGTGACCATTTACCTTGAATGTGCCCTTAGTGGGGTGAGTTACCTCGATTGTGCCATAGGGAAAAATTGTTTTGATCATGAATGGACATGACCATCTTGATTTCAGCTTCTTAGAAAATAGTTTAAGCCTTGAGTTGTATAGCAGGGCCTACTTCGAATTGTTTCGATTTCTTTAGACGAGTATCATGGCATCGCTTTATTTCCTCCTTGTATAGTTTCGAGTTCTCGTAGGCCTCAGCTCTCCATTCGTCTAGTTAGTTCATCTGCATCATTTTTTTCTCTCCTGCAGTTTTAAGATCGTAATTTAAAAATTTTATAGACCAAAAAGCTTTGTATTCTAACTCGAATGGTAGATGACAGCTTTTCCCGTATACAAGTTTGTATGGGGATGTTCCTAGGGGGTTTTAAACGCTGTTCTATAGGCCCATAGGGCATCATCTACTTCAATGCCCAATCTTTTCTGTTTGATTGAACCATTTTTTCTAGGATGCATTTGAGTTCTCGGTTTGCTACTTCAACTTGCCCACTGGTTTGAGGGTGATATGGGGTAGCTATCCTGTGGTGTACTCCATATTTTTTTAAAACTTTGTCAAATTGAGTATTGCAAAAATGAGTACCCCTATCACTAATGATAGCTCTAGATGTTCCAAATCGAGAGAACAGTTTCTTGAGAAACTTAACTACTACTCTAGCATCATTGGTAGGTAGAGCTTGGGCTTCCACCCATTTTAACATGTAATCAACTGCCACTAGGATGTATTTATTTCCAAATGAACTAGGGAATGGTCCCATAAAATCAATACCCCATATATCAAATATTTCATATGATAGCATATATGTTTGAGGCATTTCATCGTGTTTAGAAACATTACCTGTTCTTTAGCATTTATCACACAGAGCGACATACCTGTTGGCATCTTTGAATAAAGTGGGCCAATAAAAACCTGATTCGAGTATTTTATGTGTTGTCTTAATACCACTGTAGTGTCCTCCTGAAGGTCCTGAATGGCAATGTTCCAGGATTTTGCTTGCTCCCGCCCTTGTAACGCATCTCTGAATTACTTAATTTGCACATATGTGAAAAAGAAAAGTATCTTCCAAAAAATAGTTTTTCACATCAGCAAAAAATCATTTCTTTTGATGGTGTGTTAATCTTTTTGGTAAAATGTTAGTAGCTAAATAATTCACAATATCTACAAACCATGGTACCTCGAAGTTTGTTATAGAAAAGAGTTGTTCTTTAGGGAATGAGTCGTTTATCTCACTTTTGTCGAGCTCTTGATATGTGGGTTCTCAAGCACGGAGAGGTGATTTCTTGCAAGGTTTTCAGCTCCCTTTTATCCTGTATTTCCAAGTCAAATTCACGTAAAAGTAAAATCCATCTTATGAGTAGAGGTTTTGCATTGGGTTTAGTTAAAAGATAACGAAGAGCGAGTGGTCAATGTAACGACAACTTTAGATAATACTAAATATTATGCGAATTTATCAAATGCAAAGACCACATCTAGTAATTCTTTTTAAATGGTGGTATAATTTTCTTGTAATTTGTTAATGTCTTGTTGGCGTAATAGATCATTGGAAGTGCTTGTCTCTTATTGTCCTAAAGCGCACCCTCTTGCAAAATCACTTGCATCACACATTAGTTCAAAGGAAGATTCCAATCGGGGCAATTACAATTGGGGCATTTATTAATTTTTCTTTAAGGATATTAAATGCATCTAAACATTCCTAATCAAACTTAAAAGGTGTATCTTTTCTAGCAATTTCATTAGAGGTTTAGCTATTTTAGAAAATATTTAATAAATCTTCTATAAAATCTGCATAACCTAAAAAGCTTCTAATAGCCTTAAGCGAGCTAGGAGGAGGTAATTTTTCTATGGTTTCAACTTTTGCTTTATCTACCTCGATTTCCTTACTAGAAATTTTATGTCCCAATACAATTTCCTCTTGTACCATAATGACATTTTCCCAATTTAAAACAAGGTCTGCATTTCCTCGCATCTCATTAGAACTCGTTTTAAATTTTTAAGGCAAAGATGGAAAGAATTCTTGAATACCGAGAAATCGTCCATAAATACCTCCATAATGTCTTCCACAAGTATCATGAGCATTACATAATCCAAAAGGCATTCTACGATAAGTAAACATACCATATAGGCATGTGAATATTGTCTTCTCTTGATCTTCAAGTGCTCTTGGGATTTGAAAATAGTCGAGTCTATCTAGGAAGCAATAGGACATATGCCGGATAACCTTTCTAGCATTTGATCAATGAAAGGTAAAGCAAAGTGATCTTTTCTAGTGGCGTCGTTTAGCTTCACGTAATCAATACAAACTCTCCAACCTGTGACTGTTCTGGTGGGAATTAGTTCATTCTTTTCATTGGCTACCACCGTCATGCCTCCTTTCTTTGGAACAACTTGCACAGGACTTACCCAATTGCTGTCAGAAATAGGATAAATTATTCCAGCATCTAGAAGTTTAATTACCTCAGCTTTCACAACTTCTTTTACGTTGGGATTCAATCGTCTTTAAGGTTGCACACATGGCTTGTATTCCTCTTCCATTAAGATTTTGTGGGTGTAAAATGATGGGCTTATTCCTTTAATGTCGAGATTTTCTAAGCTATGGCTCTTTTATGCTCTCTTAGTACTGTATCTTTTCCTTGGGTTCTAGTTCTGAGAGATAATTCTTGGTAGCGTAGAATTGTCCCCAAGGAATGCATATTCTAAGTGTTTGATGACTATTTTAATTCTAATTTGAGCGGCTCATCAATGGAAGGCTTTTGTTTTAGATCGTCATTGATTTCAATGATTTTTTTTCCATATATCTAGATGAAGATGTATTCTAATTCAGCTTGTCGACTTCATCTTCTTCCCCCTCTTCTTGAGTAAGGCACAGTTCCATCGTGTCATCATGTGTGATTTCCTGTAATGAGTTTTGAATGATATGATCAGTAGTATCAACAAAATAAAAGGAATCATCTTGTTCTCTATAATATCGCATGACATCAAAAATTTGAAAAATAATTTCCTCATTGCCTATTCTTAATGCAAGCTTACCATCTTCTACATCGATAACAGCCCTAGTAGTAGCTAAAAAAGGGCGCCCTAAAATTAAGGGAGCCTCAAGGGCGCCCTAAAATTAAGAGAGCCTAAATGTCCTTATCCATGTCAAGCACAACAAAATCAATAGGGAAAATAAATTTATCAATTTTTACCAAGACATCTTCGATAACTCCTCTAGGATATTTAATAGATCTATCACTATCGAATACTCATCCCGTGGGTTTTGCTTCCCCAAGATCTAGTTGTTTAAATATTTTATAAGGCATTAAATTAATCTGGCACCTAGATCGCCTAATGCTTTCTTAATATTTAAACTACCAATTAAACAGGAATAGTAAAACTTCCCGGTCTTTTAATTTTGTTGGTAACTTGTTTTGGAGGATGGTTGAACATTATTCATTAAGCTCCACCGCTTATATTTCTTCAAGCTTCCTCTTATTTGTCGGGAGCTCTTTAAGAACTTTGCGTATGTAAATTATCTATGAAATGGCTTCAACAAAGGGTAAGTTAATATGTATTTGTTTCAAAAGTTCAAGAAATTTACCGTACTGGGCATCTAATCGGTCTTTCTTCAACTTTGCTGGATATGGGATTGGTGGTTTACTTTATTTGCGGACATCCTCAACTCCCTCATCCTTTGCTTTGTTAACTTCGTGTGGTATTTTTTTTCTTTAGTTCAACTAACTCCTTTCCACTTCTCAGTGTAACTGCCTTTACCTATTTTGTTTCTTTAGAAAGAATCTCTGATCGAAATTCAAAAACCATCTTAGTAAGTTGTCCAACTGACTTAGTAAGTTCCCCAACTGACTTAGTAAGTTCCCCAACTTGGTTCTTGATCCCTTCAATCGATGTTTGTTGGTTTTTAAGTGTTGTCTCAGTGTCTTGGAAATGGTTTTTTTGTGGCTGCCATGAATTTTGTCAGCATCTCTTTAAGGTTCAGCTTCTTTTCTTGTGGATATGTCTAATTCTGGAAATTTTGAAGAGGTTGTTGTCTTTGATTTCCTTGATTTCCTTGACCTCCCCATGAAAAATTTGGGTGGTTCCTCCAACCTGAATTTTAAGTATTACTATAAGGGTTATTATTAGAACTGAAATTATTACCTATATAGTTCACCTGTTCACTTTCTGTGCCCGGTTGGTAGGGTGGGTACTCAGGATTCGCCACAGTTCCACTTGCATCGCACTGCATTACTGGATGTACCTATGAAGAACATAAACTATCAAGCTTTTTATTCATCATCTCTACCTGTGTTGATAGTATGGCTACTGCGTCGATATTGAAAACTCCAGCTGATTTTGTTGGTTTTGTCCTTGTAAGCTGCCACTGATAGTTATTTAGTGGCGTCTCTTCAATAAACTCGTAGGCTACCTTAGGAGTTCAATTGTTCAGGGTTCTACCGGCGGCTGAATCAATTAGTTGTCTCATTGAGGGGTTTACACCGTTATAGAAAATTTGGACTTAGATCCATAAGGGTAAACCATGGTGCGGACACCTTCTCAATAGATCCTTGTATCTCTCCCATGCGTCGTACAATGTCTCTAAATCCATCTCGCACAAAGAAGAGATATCATTAGTAATTTGGCCGTTTTGGCGGTGGGAAATATTTTAATAAAAATTTTACGTCATTTGATCCCATGTGGTGATTGACCCTCGTGGTAACAAGTTTAACCTTTGTTTGGCTTTATTCCTTAATGAAAAGGGAAATAATCGAAGATGTATGACATCATCAGAAACGCCATTTATTTTGAAGGTATCACAGAACTCTAGCTATATGAGTATTTGGGTCTTCGTCCTGCAAACCATCAAATTAAACAAATTGTTGAATCATTTGTATAGTGTTAGGCTTTAATTCAAAATTATTAGCAACTATAGCAGGCCTAATAATACTTGATTTTGCTCCTGTTAAATGAGGTTTAGCATAATCATACATAGTACATGGAGCTTTGTTTTCTGCCACATCTTATGGTGGTGGGTTATTCTCGTCCCTCCCTTCAGTAGGATTGGATCCACCTTGTTGTTCTTCTTCTCTATAATTTAGGGCTCGCCTAATTTCTTTGCGATTTCTGCGAGCGGTAGCTTCAATATCACTGTTGTATACTAGTGGTCCTTTCGGGTTCCTTCTAGTCATAAACTAGAGGTACCTGCAAGGAAAAGAAAGAAAATTTAGCAAGACTAAAAATAAAAGTAAATTACAGAAAATAAAAAATGGCTAAAGTAATAAAAATTAAGTTTTCTTAATATTTTAGTTCTCCGGGAACGGCGCCAAAAAGTTGATCGTTGTTTTGTCGAGTTTTAAAATTTATAAAGAGAATGATCGAACCTGGAAACTAACTCTGACAACGACTTAAGGCAAGTGCACCTATCGAACAGTAGTATAGCTTAGGCAAGACCGGATTGTCGAACCCAAAGGAACTAAAAGTACTAATACTAACCTTCTTTCTATTATTTAGCCTAAATATTAAGTGATTGGTTGTTTAATCTAAAACTAACTGATTGCTAAGCTAAGATTCAAAGATAAAAAGAATGAATTGAAGAAATAAATTTAGGAAAACTCAGTTGACTAAGACGATACCCTTAGGAAGAATCCACCTAGACTTCACTTGTTATCTAACACTAAACCAGACGATTTATTCACTTGACTTGATTTGTAGGATTCCTTAATTTATATTAAACCCTCTCGAGGCAAATAAGTCTAACCCTAGGTTGATTAATTGAAATCTCTTTCTAATTAAAACCCTAGAATCGCATTAACTCGATCTATGGACTCCCATATTAGGTTTCACCTAATCAAGAAAAATCTCGTCACCCTATCTCTAGGCGCGATCAACTCCGCTTAATTATGCTAGATCTACTCTTAGGCAAGGACTTTTGCTCCACCACCTAAGCACATTGATAAACCGTAAAAGTAACATATTTTAACCCCATATTTAGTATGATTTTGGATGATTTAGCCCTTGATTTATGTAAAAAGGTGCTTTTAATCCTTTCTTTTCATATTTATACTCAAGAAAGCACCCGAGGGTGAAAAGAACAGGAAACGAGCTTAAAACAGGCCAATTTGGGCCAAAGAGGAAATCAAAATGGTATGTACTTCAAGCCATATGACCGTGCCTCGATAATTAACTAAGACACGACCATGCCACGATTTACATGGCTGTGCCCCAATGGATAGAATCGAGACACGACCTAAAAACGATTTACACGAGCGTGTGCCATGGTCGTGCCCCTGTCGTGGAAAAGTGGAATTTCACTCGGAGAAGGATACTTAGGGAGAAAGAATCACATTCCAAAAGCCTATATAAAGGCCCAAGAACCACCTTTGAAGGTGGCGGTTAGCTAGGCCAAGGCCAGAGCGGAAAGGTCGAATTATGGGAGTTACTCGAAGATAGCCGATCGATCCATCCCGAAGCGAATTCTACTCAAGGCGGCGAATTCTCCTTCAATTCCTTTTAGGGGTTTTAGGGATTTTGTATGTTTTGTGTTATCTTTTCTCTTGAGATGTTTTCTTTATTTCTTATGAACTAAACCCTTTAGATACAGAAGGGATGAAACCTAGATGAATCTATTATTATTTTTGAATTATATCATAAATACTTAGTTTGTTCTTAATTATGCATACTTAATCCAAATCTGATGTGCTTAAGTGGAGGAGGAATAAACCCTACTTAAGAGTAGATCTAGCATAATTAAGCGGAGTTGATCGCACGTCTAGAGAAAGGGTGACAAGATTTTATCGGATTAGGGTGAAACCTAATATGGGAGTCCATAGATCGATTTAATGCTAATCTATGGGGTTATTATTCGAGAAAGATATTTTCGTTAATTAACCTAGGGTTAGACATTATTTGCCTCGAAGAGGTTTAATATATGTTAGGAGTCTTACGAGATCAAACTAAGTGAATAAATCGTATGGTTTAATGTTAAATAACAAGTGAAGTCTAGGTGGATTATTCCTGAGGGTATCGTCATGATCAACTGAGTTTCCCTTCAAGTTATTTTCCAATTCATTCTTTCTGTCTTTGCATCTTTAGTTTAAGTAGTCGTTAATCTAGATTAAAGCAACTTCACCTATTTTAGGCTAAATAATAAAAAGAAAGTTAGTATTAGTACTTTTAGTTCCTTTGGGTTCGACAATCCAGTCTTTGCCTAAGCTATAATACTATTCGATAGGTACACTTGTCTTAAGTCGTTGTCAAAGTTAGTTTCTAGGTTCGATCATTCTCTTTATAAATTTTAAAACTCGACAAAACAACGATCAAGTTTTTGGCGCGATTCTTCGGGAAGCCTGCGCCTCTGCCACCACCATGTTCACACTGCAACCTCACACCATGGTGCTCAACTTGTGTCCAAAGAAAACCACCACCATCACCCTGGTTTAGTCCATTATTTCACTTTCATTTGCTAAATTTTATATTATTCATTTAATTTTAAGTATGATTTTTCTCATGTTTATTACATTATTGTGATAATGCTATTAGTTATTTAATTGTTATTTTTATATTTTTGTTTAGTTTAAGTGTGATTTTTCTCATGTTTTATTTCAATATTTCATTCATATCATATATATTTGCGATAGTGCTATTAGTTATTTCTCATATATGCTATTACAAATCCTATCTTGAATTGGTTGCTTATTGAATATCTTGAACGAGGATTACATTTTGGTACAAACCTTTTACTTTTCGGTACCATGTCATCATCACGACCCAAATGATCCACAGCCGCCTTAAGCAAGAAGAAAAAGGGGCCTGGATCATCCTCAGCAAGTGCTTCTTCCAAGCTATGACACCAGTTCCTCAGATTTTCTCAGGATGCTCAGGAAGAGCGTTACAAGACAATCCGGGATAGGCCCCTCAGCACCGGTAGGTGCATCAATTTGGACGTACTGGAACAAGTCGGGCTCGTAGCCGATGTTCGAGCCCTCATCTCGACTGACCCGTGGGAACAGTTTTTCTCAATCATCAAACCCATATACTTGGAGCTCACACTAGAGTTCTGTACCACTTTCATGCTGCAGACAGTGATGGCATAGTTCGACGACCAGATGCAGTCCAATTACATTTAGGGGCATGGTACGTCGATTGAGTGTATCACAATTTGGCTCGGCACTTTCGAACTCTATCGCTGAAATTTATAGAAGAAAATCCACTCTCTCGAGTTAGACCGACAACTCCATCGCACTCCCTCCACTCTCGGCCCGACCTACATCCCACCAGCGGCTACGACTCTAGCCGCTCCAAGCGGCTCTCAACCCATACTTGAGGTACATTCACGCCATTCTCGCTCACACCATTACTGGTCATCACGAGAACCTTTGGTGTGGTAAATCAACACGATGTGTACTACTTATTTCGCATGTCGAAGGACACGTGTTCGACCTTGCATACTTTATCGTCGGATGTAATGCAAACATCAAGCAGAGGTGCACGAAGGGATTCTATCAATGGGCCCATATATAACACGGTTGGCTCGACACTTGGCCTCCTTAACACCGACGACCAGAGATCCTCCCTCACGATGATTGGATAGATGGCACCTCAAGGCATTTAGACGATCGACACATGAGGATGATTAAACATCGTCTAGGGACCGACCCCCCTCAATACCGATTAGTGGCACCTACAGACGAGGGGGAGCCCATGGATATTACTGATGATGTCCCACCACCATCACAAGAGGCCCCAACTCTGAGCCAGCGACCATCCCATGCAACAAACTCATTGGCGGATATCTTCGAATGCCTCGACCAATTCGAGCAATATTTCGTTGACAACACTTGACACTTTGATAGGATAGAGGCCACCCTCCAATTGATATGCCAGCACCTCCATATCTCATCACCAGCACCACCACGGGATCCAGCCAATGATGAGGACCTTTGAGTCCTTTTATCTAGATTTTCTTTTCCTTATTTTAAAATTTTACTTTATTTTTCTCGTTATTTTTTTTATTTGTCTTACGTTTGAACATTTTCCTCATACATTGACAACTTTTATCATGATTATCATCCACATCTAACCTTCGAGTATTCCTAACATTTATTTAATTACGCCTCCAAGATTTCTCATTGATAAATTAATGGTATCAAACACATCACTAGGAGCACTTCACTACTATATAAGTCATCCGTAACCACGACATCTACCATCCTCCAAGGAAATCATCCAAAATTCATGAAGTGTCACTTCTCTCCTCTCTTTTAATTTCATTGTCATATACATGATTATCTATCTTTGTACATTGAGGGCAATGTACATCTTAAGTGTGGGGGTAAAAGTACCTAACTTTTGTATTATTCTAAAATCTGGAATTTTAGTCTTGTTCTAAGTAATTTTCTCATATTATTAATTAGGGTGAAATTTCTAATGATTTATGATTTTATCGATATGTTTTGAGTAAGTCATTGATAATTGTGCATTGATGATTTATACTTGAAGAATAATTGAGAATCAAGCATGATAAGTCTATTTTTCAAGAATCAAAAAATTTCTAGGTTGTTGAATTGAATTTGAATATTACGTTGAAGTTTGAAATTCTGAGGATTGATGTCAAATGCCCATAATTTTTGTGAGATTTGAGCCTTATAGAACATATATTCTTTTTCATGCTCACTTTATTGATTATGAGTGTGTCAACACTGATTGTTATTCTAGAACTTGCCTCGATTATACAAGTCAAGACCACATTATTGATTTGATATACTGAGATGATAAAGACACCTAGGTTTTAACCCATTCACTCCACTAAAAAGCCTACCTTCACAAATTAACCCCTAGTGAACCCCTTTTAATCCTAACAACCCTTTTTTATTGATTTACCCGCTAATATTAACCCAAAACCCTTTGTATTTGTTATCACCATTCTTTTAACTACCCTTTTATCGAGAATTGATTTGATCGATTCTTTGAATTAGTTTATTTCAATTGACAAAGTTCTTTCTTTATTATGTTTCTACTTAATTTGTTCTTAAAATGTATATATAATAATCAAAGTATATTCAAGTATTAGTAAATGATTATAGGACCTTATGCATTTAATTTCCAATTGTTGAAGAAGAGCTCGTATTATTAGTTTCAAAGTTTCAATTGATGTAATCATTTACTTTCTAGTTCGGTGTTCTTAGTAGGTAATTTATCGGTCAATCTCGATTCTTAACCTTCTAATTCAGCATTTATCCACACCTTTAACCTAAGCCCGTTACAACCTTGATTAAAGACCTTTTGATCATTTATCATCTCATATTCGATGGTGGAGATTTGATTTTAGGCAAGCTTATGGGATTAACTTTTCGTGTTTGACTTATGAGTGCTTAATTATGAACCTTAAATACTTTCGAGTGAATTATATAGGTTGAGTCGAGTGGCATTTACCTTAAAAGTGCCGACTAGAGTGAGTTACCTCAACCATTATGTATGGAAAGACCTTAAGTATTGTAAAAGAAGTCGACTGCTTGTATTTTTCTCCAAGTGGTTATTCGAGGGCGGTTGTATTTAAAGACTTGGTCCCGACCTTGAAGTGATTTGTTCCACCTTTAAACTCGTCTAGTGGTTCCCGCTTTGCTTCGTGTGTTCTTAGTTTCTCTTTGAAATGTGTCTTCCACTGCCTAGTTCATCAACCAAGCCTTCATTCCTCATGAATTATTTTTTATTGGCACGAGGTCTAGGATCCGCTTTAGTTGTGTAGCTTCGTGGTGTTTCTAGAAAGAAGGTTTAACCAAATGGTCATTAATAGAATTTATGTCTTCACCTTGATTGTTCGATGTCCTACCCGAGTCAAGAGCTTGAAGAGTGATCGCTTTCATTTACATATGTGAGTTCACTTGCATCGACATCAATTTTAGAACCGACAATTGCAAAAGGGCCTTTCTAAGATTAAAAGGATCGATTATCCTCATCCATGTCTAAAACAACAAAGTCATTGAATATGAATTTGTCAAATTTACTAGCATATCCTCAATATATACCCCTAGGAATTCTAATAGTTTTATCACCAATTGAATGCTCATCCTAGTTTATTTGGGTTTCTAGACCTAGCTATTTAAACATTTTATAGGCATAACGCTTATTCTTGCCCTTAAATCCAAAAGCGTTATTAATGATAAACTACCAATTAAACATGGAATTGTAAACTCTCGATCTTTTAATTTTGTGGTAGTTTATTTTGCAAAATTGTCGAAAGCACACGCATTTAGCCACAAGCAATGCTTCATCTAACCTCCATTTGTTCGTCAAGAGCTCTTTTAAAATTTCCTTGAATCTGCATCTACGAAAGAGCTTCAAGAAATGGTAAGTTAATATGTAATTTCTTCAAGAGTTTAAGAAACTTACCAATTTGTTCGTCTGCTGTCTTTCTTCATCGCATTGGGGTATTCGAGGTTGGTACTCTTTAAATTTTTGGTGTTTCCTCGCTTACCTCAACCTACTTCCTCTACCACATTCTCTTGCCTTGGCTTAGGTTCGATTCTACTATCCCTTCACTATTTTGAGCGGTAATGACATGAAGTTGCTCCTTTGGATTTGTTTCAAGTTGTTGGTAACTACCTTACATCATTCGTAGATAAGTTTAGCAAGTTGTCCCAATTGGTTCTCGATCCCTTGATTGATGATTACTGATTTTTGTTTTGATGTTTTGGAAACGAGTTTCTAACACCGCTGATGAATTTTGTCACACTCCTCAAGGTCGGCTTTTTCTGTGGGTAGGGCGTTGAAAGCCCGGAGGGTTGTTGTCTTTGATTTTGGCCACCCCACCTAAAAATTGGGTGGTTCCTCCAACTGGATTGTGTGCTGCTATTAGGGTTATTTTGAGGTCGAGGTTTATTACCCATATAATTTATCTACTCATTTTCCATGTTGTGTCAGTAGGGTGGGTACTCATGATTCGCCAGACCTCCTAGGTTTGAGTCACAATGCATTATCATGCATCGCAAGAACACAAACCATCAATATTTTAATTTAACATCTCTACCGATTTGATAGCATGGTTACTGCTACGAGGTTGAAAACTCTTGCCGCTTTTGTTGGCCTTGTCCTTGTAACTTGCCATTAATAGTTGTTGACATCTCCTCTATAAACTCATAGGCCGCCTGTGGAGTTTTGTTATTCGTGGTTCTACGCGGCTGAATTGATTAATTGCCTAGTTGAGGTTCACACTTTTAAAAGGTTTGAACCTATAGCCATAATGGTAACCCGTGGTGAGGAACCTTCTCAAGAGATCCTTGTATCTCTCCCATGCATCGAAAGTGTTTCTAAATCCATTTGCACAAAAGAATAGATATCATTCTCAACTTAGCCGCTTTTAGCCATGAAAAATATATTAATAAAAATTATTCGGTCATTTGTTCCCATATAGTGATTGATCCTCATGGAAAAGAATTCAACTACTGGCTTTATTCTTTAATAAAAAGGAAATAATCAAGACAATAAAATCATTAGAAACGCCATTTATTTTGAAGGTATGAATTCTAGAAAATTTGCTAAATGAGTATTTGAGTCTTCGCCTACAAACCATCAAATTGAACAAATTGTTGAATCATTTTAATAGTGTTAGGTTTTAATTTAAAATTATTAGCAAAGAATAACAGCTAACAATACTCGATCCAAATTTTGATCGTTGTTTTGTCGAGTTTTAAAATTATAAAGAGAATGATCGAACACGAAACTAACTTTGACAACGCATTAAGGCAAGTGCACCATCGAACAAGAGTATAGCTTAGGCACCAGATTGTCGAACCCAAAGGAACAAAAAGTACTAATACTAACCTTCTTTCTATTATTTAGCCTAAATATTAAGTGATTGGTTGTTTAATCTAAAACTAACGATTCTTGATCTAAGATTCAAAGACAAAAGAATGACTTGAAGAAATAACTTTAGGAAAACTCAGTTGACTAAGACGATACCTTTAGGAAGAATCCACCTAGACTTCACTTGTTATCTAACACTAAAGCAGACGATTTATTCACTTGACTTGATCTGTAGGATTGCCTAATTTATATTAAACCCTCTCGAGGCAAATAACGCCCAACCCTAGGTTGATTAATTGAAATCTTTTTCTAATTAAAACCACAAGAATCACATTAAGTAGATCTATGGACCCCATATTAGGTTTCACCCAAATCCAAGAAAATCTTGTCACCCTATCTCTAGGCGCCAATAATCAAGTCTACTTAATTATGCTAGATCTACTCTTAGGCGGGGACTTTTCTCCACCACCTAAGCACATCCAACTTGAATCAATACCCCGTAAATATTAACACAAGAATTAAGCTCACATAATTAAGAACAAATCAAGTATTTATCATATAGTTCAGAAACAATAACAAGATCTATTTTAGGTTTCATCCGCTAAGGTATCCGGGGCTTAGTTCATAATAATAAAAGAAAACATCTCAAAAGAAAAGATAAAACAAAACATAAGAAAAGATCTTGTTATTGTTTCTAACTATATGATAAACATAAGAAAAGGGCTTAGTTCATAATTATAAAAGAAAATAACTTAGAAGAAAAGATAAAACAAAACATAAGAAATCCTAAAACTCTCAAGGAATTGAAGGAGAAATACTGTCTTGAGTAGAATTCTAGCTTCTAAGATGGATCAACTAGCTATCTTCGAGTGATTCCCACAAATTTGACCTTTCCTGGCCCTTGGCCTAGCTAATCGCTTCTCTTGAAGGTTATGCTTAGGTGTTTATATAGGCTATTGGAATGCTTTATTTGGCCCCCGAGTATCCTAATCTTAGTGGAATTCCTACTAGGGTGTTTGAATAGGCTTTGGAATGTGTCTTTGCCTTCACGTATCCAAATCCGAGTAAAACTCCTCTTGGCCGAGGTGAATGGCACACGCCTGTGAATCGATTGTCCCCGGGTCGAAGTCTACTAAAGAGACACACCCGTGTGTTTTGGGGTCCAGTGTGTTAGAGTAAATTAGGGAGGCACTGCCGTGTGGTCTTGGGCCTGTGCCGTGTCGATTTCTTCTTTGGCCTAATTTTGTTTATTTGCTTTCTCATTCTTTTCATCCGTATGTGTTTTCCGAGTATAAAACATGAAAAGAAAGGATTAAGAGCATCTTTTACACAATTCGTGGAATAAATCATCCAAAAGTGTGCTAAATGTGGGATTAAAATATGTTATCTTTAATATTTATCAAATAACCCCACACTTAAGCTTTTGCTTGTCCTCAAGCAAAATTTTCAACTTACAATTAAAACAAACTTTCTACAAGTCATAATTGCCATTAACAATGCCTCATCATAATTGTAGATAATTTTTACATGGAAAATTTAACTCAAAGACTCCTAAAGATTCAAACAATTCTAAGTCATATATTTGTAGTATGAAAACATAGGTGTCTCCTTTATATAATTAATTACCTTTAATTCAAAACCGAAAAGGATTGACATCCTCATTAAAGATTCACTTAAAGCACTCAAGTGTTTAAGGTTTAGAAAAAGCACTCATAAGTCAAACTCCGAAAGTTAATCCCATAGCCCGCTTCGAAATCAAATCTCCACCATCGTAATATGAGATGATACAAATCAAAAGGTCTTTTAAGGGTTGTAACGCTTGGGTTAAAGGTGTGGAAAGGCTAAATTAGAGGTTAAAATCAAGATTGACGACAAATTATCTAACTTTAGAAAAAGAATTGAACTAATAATCAATAATTACATCACATGAAAATACTAATAATACGAGCTTCTTCTTCAAGATATTGAAATTAAACATATAAGCTCACTTAATTACGAAATAATAATGAATATACTTCAATTTTTTAATTAATTAACACTAGCATGGATTAGATAAGAAAGAACTTTTATAACTAATATAATTGAGCAACTTATCAAATAAAGTCTCGATAGAAGGGTAGTCAAAAGGAATGGTGATAACAAATAAGAAGTAGGTTTTGGGTTAATATTTGTGGGTAAATCAATAAAAGGGTTCTTAGGATCAAAGAGGTTCACTAGGGTTAATTATGAAGGTAGGCTTTTTAGCGATGGTTAAAACCTAGGTGCCTTTATCATCTCAAGATATCAAATAAAAAATGTGGTCTTGACATGTATAATCGAGGCAAGTTCTAGAATAACAAATCAATGTTGACACACTCATAATCAATAAAGTGAGCACAAAAAAAATATATGCTCTATAAGGCTCAACATCTCACAAAAATTATGGGTATTTGATATCAATCCCTGTAATTTTCAAACTTCAAGGTAATATTCCAATTCAGGTAGGCAACCTAGAAATTTTTTTTTTATTCATGAAAAATAGACTTATCATGCTTGATTCTCAAAGATCTTAAAGTTTAAATCATCAATGCACAATTAAATATGACTTAATCTAAGACATATCAATAAGAATCATAAACCATCGAAATTTCATCCTAATTAGTAATATGAGAAAATACTCAAGGTCAAGATATCATTCAGGATTTGAGAATAATGCAAAAGTTAGATATTTTTCTCCCACAATTAAGATGTACATTGCCTTCAATGTACAAAGATAGATAAATAATCATGTGATATTGAAATCAAAAGGAAGGGAGAAGTGACACTTCCTAATTTTTCTAGGATCACTATTTACGGCTCGATTTGGAGGAGAAGGTAGTGGTGTGTGGTGGATGCCAATAGTCACCGTGCTAGATGAAAAAATTGGGAAACTCGTGACTGATTAGACAAGAATTATTAAGACACATTTAAAATAAACTAATTATGTATTTAAGGACAAGAAAACTAAAGGGAGAAGGAAGAAAGTAAGATAAAATTAACATAAAAGATGAATGGACCGAGGAGTCCTTATTGTTGGATGGTTCGTGAGGATGTGATTCCTAAGATGCGTTGAGCGTGGCCATGGTTTGGGGAAGAGATGTTGAAAAGAATCGTTAGGGTTACGATTTTAGGGAAGATGAGAGGTTAAGTTTTTAAATAGGTAGGAGGGCACGGCAAGAGCCACGCCTGCGTTTGATTTTAATTAGCCTGTTTTTAGGATTTTTAATTTTGCTGCTCAAGGGTTTGGCCATGGCGTGGTTGAGTGACGCGCGTGTTCTTCTTCACACGGTCGCTTAGAACATGCATGTTCCTCTCATGTTCAACAAGTCAGTGTAGTCCACGGTTGTCGTGCACGTGTTTTGCCCGTTTAGGAAAAATTTACCTCTTGTCATGCACGGCCACAAGTACTCAGTATTTTGTTCTTATCGCTTACACGCATAATGGCATGCCCATGTGCTAGCCGTGTGGTCTCAAAACCTGTGCTTAATTGGATTAGTATGAAGTTAGATGCTAACAATTAAGAGTATAACGTCATGAAGTTAGTGCTCAAGGCTCAAAGAAGCGCTTAAAGTCTTAAGCTAGACTTACCCTGCTTTCATTTCTAAAGAAGGTTCACGAGCTAAAGCTCCTCTCTCATATCCCTAAAATCTTCACCAAGATAAATTTTGAGTCGGTGACCATTTACCTTGAATGTGCCCTTAGTGGGGTGAGTTACCTCGATTGTGCCATAGGGAAAATTGTTTTGATCATGAATGGACATGACCATCTTGATTTCAAATTTTTAGAAAATAGTTTAAGCCTTGAGTTGTATAAAGGTACTTCAATTGTTTCGATTTCTTTTAGACGAGTATCATGGCATCGCTTTATTTCCTCCTTGTATAGTTTTAGTTCTCGTGAGGCCTCACTCTCCATTCGCTAGTTAGTTCATCTCGATCATTTTTTTCTCTCCGCAGCTTTTAAGATCGTAATTTAAAAATTTATAGACCAAAAGCTTTGTATTCTAACTCGAATGGTAGATGACACTTTTTCCCAGATACAAGTTTGTATGGGGATGTTCCTAGGGTTTTAAATGCTCTATAGGCCCATAGGGCATCATCTACTTCAATGCCCAATCTTTTCTGCTTGATTGAACCATTTTTCTAGGATGCATTTGAGTTCTCTTGCTACTTCAACTTGCCCACGGTTTGAGGGTGATATGGGTAGCTATCCCGTGGTGTACTCCATATTTTTTAAAACTTTGTCAAATTGAGTATTGCAAAATGAGTACCCCTATCACTAATGATAGCTCTAGATGTTCCAATCGAGAACAGCTTGAGAAACTTAACTACTACTCTAGCATCATTGGTAGGTAGCTTGGGCTTCCACCCATTTTAACATGTAATCAATCGCCACTAGGATGTATTTATTTCAAATGAACTAGGAATGGTCCCATAAATCAATACCCCATATATCAAATATTTCATATGATAGCATATATGTTTGAGGCATTTCATCGTGTTTAGAAACATTACCGTTCTTTAGCATTTATCACATGAGCGACATACCTGTTGGCATCTTTGAATAAAGTGGGCCAATAAAAACTCGATTCAGTATTTTATGTGTTGTCTTAATACCACCGTAGTGTCCTCCTGAAGGTCCTGAATGGCAATGTTCCAGGATTTTGCTTGCTCCCGCCCTTGTAACGCATCTCTGAATTACTTAATTTGCACATATGTGAAAAAGAAAAGTATCTTCCAAAAATAGTTTTCACATCACAAAAAATCATTTCTTTTGATGGTGTGTTAATCTTTTGTAAAATGTTAGTAGCTAAATAATTCACAATATCTACAAACCATGGTACCTCGTTTGTTATAGAAAAGAGTTGTTCTTAGGGAATGAGTCGTTTATCTCACTTTTGTCGAGCTCTTCGATATGTGGGTTCTCAAGCTCGGAGAGGTGATTTGTCGCAAGGTTTTCAGCTCCTTTTATCCTGTATTTCCAAGTCAAATTCTCGTAAAAGTAAAATCCATCTTATGAGTAGAGGTTTTGCATTGGGTTTAGTTAAAAGATAACGAAGAGCAGAGTGGTCAATGTAAACGACAACTTTAGATAATACTAAATATTGTCTGAATTTATCAAATGCAAAGACCACATCTAGTAATTCTTTTTCAGTGGTGGTATAATTTTCTTGCGCGGCTGTTAATGTCTTGTTGGCGTAATAGATCGACTGGAAGTGCTTGTCTCTTCGCTGTCCTAAAACTGCACCTACTGCAAAATCACTTGCATCACACATTAGTTCAAAAGGAAGATTCCAATCGGGGGCAATTACAATTGGGGCATTTATTAATTTTTCTTTAAGGATATTAAATGCATCTAAACATTCCTAATCAAACTTAAAAGGTGTATCTTTTTCTAGCAATTTCATTAGAGGTTTAGCTATTTTAGAAAAATATTTAATAAATCTTCTATAAAATCCTGCATAACCTAAAAAGCTTCTAATAGCCTTAACTGAGCTAGGAGGAGGTAATTTTTCTATGGTTTCAACTTTTGCTTTATCTACCTCGATTTCCTTACTAGAAATTTTATGTCCCAATACAATTTCCTCTTGTACCATAAACCGACATTTTTCCCAATTTAAAACAAGGTCTGCTTTCTCGCATCTCATTAGAACTCTTTTAAATTTTTAAGGCAAAGATGGAAAGAATTATCAATACCTAGAAATCGTCCATAAATACCTCCATAATGTCTTCCACAAGTATCATGAGCATTACATAATCCAAAAGGCATTCTACGATAAGTAAACATACCATATGCATGTGAATATTGTCTTCTCTTGATCTTCGCTACCGGATTTGAAAATAGTCGTGGAGTCTATCTAGGAAGCAATAGGACATATGCCCGGATAACCTTTCTAGCATTTGATCAATGAAAGGTAAAGCAAAGTGATCTTTTCTAGTGGCGCGCTTAGCTTCCCGTAATCAATACAAACTTCCAACCTGTGGACTGGTGGGAATTAGTTCATTCTTTTCATTGGCTACCACCATGCTCCTTTCTTTGGAACAACTTGCAGACTTACCCAATTGCTTTAAATAGGATAAATTATTCAAAGATCTAGAAGTTTAATTACCTCACTTTCACAACTTCTTTTACGTTGGGATTCAATCGTCTTTAAGGTTGCACACATGGCTTGTATTCCTCTTCCATTAAGATTTTGTGGGTGTAAAATGATGGGCTTATTCCTTTAATGTCGAGATTTTCTAAGCTATGGCTCTTTTATGCTCTCTTAGTACAGATCTTTTTCCTTGGGTTCTAGTTCTGCAGAGATAATTATGGTAGCGAATTGTCCCCAAGGAATGCATATTCTAAGTGTTTTACGACTATTTTAATTCTAATTTGAGCTGCTCATCAATGGAAGGCTTTTGTTTTAGATCGTCATTGATTTCAATGATTTTTTTCCATATATCTAGATGAAGATGTATTCTAATTCAATTGTCGACTTCATCTTCTTCCCCTCTTCAGTAAGGCATACCCATCGTGTCATCATGTGTGATTTCAGAATGAGTTTTGAATGATATGATCAGTAGTATCAACAAAATAAAAGGAATCATCTTGTTCTCTATAATATCGCATGACATCAAAAATTTGAAAATAATTTCCTCATTGCCTATTCTTAATGCAAGCTTACCATCTTCTACATCGATAAATTTCTAGTAGTAGCAAAAGGCGCCTAAAATTAAGGGAGCCTCAAGGCGCCCTAAAATTAAGAGCCTAAATGTCCTTATCCATGTCAAGCACAACAAAATCAATAGGAAAATAAATTTATCAATTTTACCAAGACATCTTCGATAACTCTCTAGGATATTTAATAGATCTATCACTAATCGAATACTCATCCCAAGGTTTTGCTTCCCCAAGATCTAGTTGTTTAAATATTTTATAAGGCATTAAATTAATATCGCACCTAGATCGCCTAATGCTTTTTAATATTTAAACTACCACCAAAACAGGAATAGTAAAACTTCCGGTCTTTTAATTTTGTTGGTAACTTGTTTTGGAGGATGGTTGAACATTATTCATTAAGCTCCACCGCTTATATTTCTTCAAGCTTCCTCTTATTTGTCGAGCTCTTTAAGAACTTCATGTATGTCGGTATTCATGAAATGGCTTCAACAAAGGGTAAGTTAATATGTATTTGTTTCAAAAGTTCAAGAAATTTACCGTGACGGCATCTAATCGGTCTTTCTTCAACTTTTCTGGATATGGGATTGGTGGTTTACTTTATTTGCGGACATCCTCAACTCCCTCATCCTTTGCTTTGTTAACTTCGTGGTATTTTTTTTCTTTAGTTCAACTAACTCCTTTCCACTTCTCGGTAATCGCTTTTACCTATTTTGTTTCTTTAGAAAGAATCTCGATCGAAATTCAAAACCATCTTAGTAAGTTGTCCAACTCGATTAAGTTCTAACCGACTTAGTAAGTTCCCCAACTTGGTTCTTGATCCCTTCAATCGATGTTTGTTGGTTTTAAGTGTTGTCTCGGTCTTGGAAATGGTTTTTTGTGGTCGCCATGAATTTTGTCGACATCTCTTTAAGGTTCAATTTCTTTTCTTGTGGATATGTCTAATTCGAAATTTTGAAGAGGTTGTTGTCTTTGATTTCCTTGATTTCCTGACCTCCCCATGAAAAATTTGGGTGGTTCCTCCAACCTGAATTTTAAGTATTACTATAAGGGTTATTATTAGAACTGAAATTATTACCTATATAGTTCACTGTTCACTTTCCTGTCTTGGTAGGTGGTGGGTACTCAGATTCGCCAGGCCCACTTGCATCGCACGACATCGGATGTACCTATGAAGAACATAAACTATCAAGCTTTTTATTCATCATCTCTACCTGTGTTGATAGTATGGCTACTGCGTCGATATTGAAAACTCCAAATTGATTTTGTTGGTTTTGTCCTTGTAGTCGCCACCGATAGTTATTTAGTGCGCCTCTTCAATAAACTCGTAGGCTACCTTAGGAGTTCAATTTCGTGGTTCTACCATTTGAATCAATTAGTTGTCTCATTGAGGGTTTACACCTATAGAAAATTTGGACTTAGATCCATAAGGGTAAACCATGGTGCGACACCTTCTCAATAGATCCTTGTATCTCTCCCATGCGCCGTACAATGTCTCTAAATCCATCCGCACAAAGAGATATCATCCGTAATTTGGCTGGCTTGGGAAATATTTTAATAAAAATTTTCTCATTTGATCCCATGTGGTGATTGACCCTCGTGGTAACAAGTTTAACCAATGCTTGGCTTTATCCTTAATGAAAAGGAAATAATCAAGATGTATGACATCATCGAAACGCCATTTATTTTGAAGGTATCACGTAACTCTAGCTATATGAGTATTTGGGTCTTCGCCCGCAAACCATCAAATTAAACAAATTGTTGAATCATTTGTATAGTGTTAGGCTTTAATTCAAAATTATTAGCAACTATAGCGGGCCTAATAATACTTGATTTTGCTCTGTTAAATGAGGTTTAGCATAATCATACATAGTACATGGAGCTTTGTTTTCCGCACATCTTATGGTGGTGGGTTATTCTCGCCCCTCCTTGAGGATTGGATCCACCTTGTTGTTCTTCTTCTTCTCTATAATTTAGGCTCGCCAATTTCTTTCACGAGCGGTAGCTTCAATATCAAGTAGATATTAGTGGTCCTTTCGTTCCTTCTAGTCATAAACTAGAGGTACTGCAAGGAAAAGAAAGAAAATTTAGCAAGACTAAAAATAAAAGTAAATTACGTAAAATAAAAAATGGCTAAAGTAATAAAATTAAGTTTTCATTTTTAGTTCTCTGAACTAGTTTATTTTGTTTTAAAATTTTGATTGAAATGTATTCTGGGGAATTAGTACCAATACTAACCTTCTTTTCTATTATTTAGCCTAAATATTAAGTGATTGGTTGTTTAATCTAAAACTAAATCGATTGCTAAGCTAAGATTCAAAGATAAAAGAATGAATTGAAGAAATAAATTTAGGAAAACTCAGTTGACTAAGACGATACCTTAGGAAGAATCCACCTAGACTTCACTTGTTATCTAACACTAAACCGCACGATTTATTCACTTGACTTGATTTGTAGGATTCCTTAATTTATATTAAACCTCTCTCGAGGCAAATAAGTCTAACCTAGGTTGATTAATTGAAATCTCTTTCTAATTAAAACCCTAGAATCGCATTAACTCGATCTATGGACTCCATATTAGGTTTCACCCTAATCCAAAAATCTTCACCCTATCTCTAGCGCGATCAACTCCGCTTAATTATGCTAGATCTACTCTTAGGCAAGGACTTTTGCTCCACCACCTAAGCACATTGATAAACCGTAAAAGTAACATATTTTAACCCCATATTTAGTATGATTTTGGATGATTTAGCCCTTGATTTATGTAAAAGGTGCTTTTAATCCTTTCTTTTCATTTATACTCAAGAAAGCACCCGAGGGTGAAAAGAACAGAAACGAGCTTAAAACAGCCAATTTGGGCCAAAGAGAAA
Organism: Gossypium rotundifolium; assembly: GCA_025506655.1. NCBI lineage: Eukaryota > Viridiplantae > Streptophyta > Magnoliopsida > Malvales > Malvaceae > Gossypium > Gossypium rotundifolium. The sequence continues at coordinate 23,670,597 of CP106730.1, forward strand.
TCAAAATGGTATGTACTTCAAGCCATATGACCGTGCCTCGATAATTAACTAAGACACGACCATGCCACGATTTACATGGTCGTGCCCCAATGGATAGAATCGAGACACGACCTAAAACGTTACATGCAGCTGCATGGTTATGTCCTTCGCCGTGGAAAAGTGGAATTTCACTCGAGAAGGATACTTAGGGAGAAAGAATCACATTCCAAAAGCCTATATAAAGGCCCAAGAACCACCTTTGAAGGTGGCGGTTAGCTAGGCAGGCAGGCGTAAAGGTCGTAATTATGGGAGTTACTCGAAGATAGCCAATGATCCATCCCAAGAAGGAATTCTACTCAAGACTGCGAATTCTCCTTCAATTCCTTTTGGTTTAGGGATTTTGTATGTTTTGTGTTATCTTTTCTCTTGAGATGTTTTCTTTATTTCTTATGAACTAAACCTTTAGATACCAAGGGGATGAAACCTAGATGAATCTATTATTATTTTTGAATTATATCATAAATACTTAGTTTGTTCTTAATTATGCATACTTAATCCAAATGGTGCTTAAGTGGAGGAGGAATAAACCCTACTTAAGAGTAGATCTCATAATTGCTTGGAGTTGATCGCATCGTCTAGAGAAAGGGTGACAAGATTTTATCGGATTAGGGTGAAACCTAATATGGGAGTCCATAGATCGATTTAATGCTAATCTATGGGGTTATTATTCGAGAAAGATATTTTCGTTAATTAACCTAGGGTTAGACATTATTTGCCTCGAAGAGGTTTAATATATGTTGGGAGTCTTACGATCAAACTAAGTGAATAAATCGATGGTTTAATGTTAAATAACAAGTGAAGTCTAGGTGGATTATTCCCGAGGGTATCGTCATGATCAACCGAGTTTCCCTTCAAGTTATTTTTCAATTCATTCTTTCTGTCTTTGCATCTTTAGTTTAAGTAGTCGTTAATCTAGATTAAAGCAACTTCACCTATTTTAGGCTAAATAATAAAAAGAAAGTTAGTATTAGTACTTTTAGTTCCTTTGGGTTCGACAATCCAATTTTGCCTAAGCTATAATACTATTCGATAGGTACACTTGTCTTAAGTCGTTGTCAAAGTTAGTTTCTAGGTTCGATCATTCTCTTTATAAATTTTAAAACTCGACAAAACAACGATCAAGTTTTTAAGCTTGGAACTGCACGCCAACCACCATAACTCAACACCACCGCTGTGCTCAACTCAGGTCCAATCAAAAACCACCACCATCACCCCTGGTTTAGTCCATTATTTCACTTTCATTTGCTATATTATTCTATTAATTTTAAGTATGATTTTTCTCATGTTTATTACATTATTGTGATAATGCTATTAGTTATTTAATTGTTATTTTTATATTTTGTTTAGTTTAAGTGTGATTTTTCTCATGTTTTATTTCAATATTTCATTCATATCATATATATTTGCGATAGTGCTATTAGTTATTTCTCATATATGCTATTACAAATCCTATCTTGAATTGGTTGCTTATTGAATATCTTGAACGGATTACATTTTGGTACAAACCTTTTACTTTTCAGTACCATGTCATCATCACGACCCAAATGATCCATGTACGCTTTAAGCAAGAAGAAAAAGGCTGGATCCTCAAGAAGTGCTTCTTCCAAGCTATGACACCGGTTCCTCGATTTTCTCAGATGCTAAGAGCGTTACAAGACAATCCGGATAGGCCCCAAGACCGTAGGTGCATCAATTTGACGATGGAACAAGTCGGGCTCGAGTCGATGTTCGAGCCTCATCTCACCGACCCGTGGGAACAGCTTTTCTCAATCATCAAACCCATATACTTGGAGCTCACACTAGAGTTCGCACCACTTTCATGGCGTGATGATGGCATAGCGACAATCTGCATGTACCCATTTTTGGGGCATGGTACGTCGATTGAGTGTATCACAATTTGGCTCGGCATCGAACTCTATACGCTGAAATTTATAGAAGAAAATCCACTCTCTGAGTTAGACTGACAACTCCACTGCACTCCCCTCCACTACTGGCCCAGCCTACATCCCACCACTGGCATCTACGACTCTAGCCGCTCCAAGGCGACAGCTCTCAACCCATACTTGAGGTACATTCACGCCATTCTCGCTCACACCATTACAGGTCATCACGAGAGCACTGGTGTGGTAAATCAACACGATGTGTACTACTTATTCTGCATGTCAGAAGGACACGTGTTCGACCTTGCATACTTTATCGTCGGAGTAATGCAGCATCAAACAGAGGTGCACAGAAAGGGGATTCTATCAATGGGCCCATATATAACACGGTTGGCTCGACACTTCGGCCTCCTTAACACCGACGACCAGAGATCCTCCCTCACGATGATTGGATAGATGGCACCTCAAGGCATTTAGACGATCGACACATGAGGATGATTAAACATCGTCTAGGGACCGACCCCTCTCAATACCGATTAGTGGCACCTACAGACGAGGGGAGCCCATGGATATTCCGATGATGTCCCACCACCATCACAAGAGGCCCCAACTCGAGCCGCCAGACCATCCCATGCAACAAACTCATTGGCGGATATCTTCAATGCCTCACCAATTCGAGCAATATTTCGTTGACAACACTTGACACTTTGATAGGATAGAGGCCACCCTCCAATTGATACAAGACCTCCATATCTCATCACCAGCACCACCACGGGATCCGACCAATGATGAGGACCTTTGAGTCCTTTTATCTAGATTTTCTTTTCCTTTTTTAAATTTTACTTTATTTTTCTCGTTATTTTTTTATTTGTCTTACGTTTGAACATTTTCCTCATACATTGACAACTTTTATCATGATTATCATCCACATCTAACCTTCAGTATTCCTAACATTTATTTAATTACGCTCCAAGATTTCTCATTGATAAATTAATGGTATCAAACACATCACTAGAGCACTTCACTACTATATAAGTCATCCAGTAATCCACGACATCTACCATCCTCCAAGGAAATCATCCAAAATTCGTGAAGTGTCACTTCTCTCCCTCTTTTAATTTCATTGTCATATACATGATTATCTATCTTTGTACATTGAGGGCAATGTACATCTATACATGTATAATTTATGACATGACATCTTGTATTGGGGTTGGGATTACGATTGGAGAAAATATTTTCTAGTGGCTCGCCTTGCGTATTTCTTATTCTAGTGGCTTCACCACGTATCCTAATTCTAGTGGCTTGGCCCGCGTTCGTTATTAGCGACTTTGTTGCGTTACTATTAGTAGGTATGCTGCGATATTAGTGTGTTGGCTGGGTGGGTCGACCTAGTCCCCCCATGGTGTGTTGGTTGGTATGGGTGGTGTGTTGGCTGGATTGGGTTGGGTTGCATCTCTATTCTGCACTATTATGACTTTGGGCTTAGACCCACTCTGTTACTATATAGGGCTAAAGCCCAGAAAGATATGTTACTGAATAAGGCTCGGACCCAGACTATTACTGCATGATAGGGGATTACACACTGAGTTCTCGTAACTCACCCTTTTTCTTTTAACTGTACAGGTAATCCCCAGCCTTAGTTGATTTGGAGCTGCGAGGGACTCGAAAGTGGCCACATGTTCGCGAGTATTTTAATTTATATCTACCCTTTTTAATATTTCATTTGGGGTTGATATTTTTGTAATAAGGCCATTTGAGGTTTTAACATTTATTTGGTGCTTTCTTTTTATTTCAACCTGCTAGACTAGGAAACACGAGTTTTTAAAACGATGACTATTTCTAAAGAAAGTCACGATTTTCAAATCTTAAAGTTTACAACTAGAAATGGCTTCTAATGTAACACCCCAAACCCGCCAATACGTCATGACCGGATCTAGTATGCTACGGGTTGAATGTTGAAAACTTTACTTTAAAGGGGTTTTAAAAATCTCAGTTTATTTGAACCGACTAATCATTAATTGTGACATTTTTTGAAAGGAACCTTAACATTAGCATTGAATGTACTTGAAAAGCCCATTTTCATTTTACTTATAATTAAGACTTTGAAAACATAAGCTTATAAATTGTAACATAAAAAAATAGATCGATAACCTAAGTTATGGAGGCCTTATTACAAAAATAATCCCAAAATTAAAACTTAATGAAAAGCTGAAAGCAGTCTATGAAAATAAAAACTTGATGGCCCTCGAGTCGCCTCGGCTCCCATGTCCACGATCTCACGCTCATCCGAAAAGTTGGGAAAAATAAAGGGTGAGTCACCAAGACTCGGTGTGCAAATCCAAAAACACATAAAAGCCTTGAGGCCCACAAACACATTATGGTCCTCAGCCCATACACAATGGAAACAGATTATTTTCATGCAACATGGTCCATCCTAAACCTAAAAGTCCATCCTCTACACACCCCCGTACCAACCATCACACCGTGAGGATTTCTACAATCAACCCTCCATCCGCTACACACCATATCGACCAATTTGTCTTTTGTCATAAAGACCGATCACTATGTGACCTATGTGGCAAAGCCACCGATCGCTATCGACCTTAATAATATATCAACAATTTGTCTTTGTCATAAAGACCGATCCTTTGTGTGACACTGTGGTAAAGCCACCGATCGCTATCGACACTGCTCCCCTTCATCATATCAATACCATCCCATGCATACATACATGTAAGAATCGAACATTAAACTACCTAAACAGATCACATACTTTCACATACTTGATACACATAGAAGTTTCTATGATTACGCACAGCAACCCTTGCCTACCCTTTACGGGTAATATGGTATTCATACAACCTCATTTCTGACTTTTAACCCATAACATGCATATAATCTGATTAACTAGTGTGGTAGAGATCTACTGGCGATTCTTGATAAGGCGATCTTGCCTAAGTCAACACTATCGATGAGTCGCTACATTGATAATGATCTAAGGTTTTGTTCTGAAGCCGGTCCACAACCCGACGGCCAATCCCGTGCTACTAACACTACGGGTTTCTTAAACTTTGGGGCTGGGACTACAGATCCAACCCCTTCCTTCGATTTCCTAACATTCGAGTCCATGAATGACCTTAGTTAGGGGACACTATAATGATTGCTTAACGAGGCATTAGGTTAAGGCACAATAAGGAAAAGAAACCGATTGAACACTTAGGGAGAATCGAAACCCTTACCTTGAAATCCTGAAAAAATAATGCAGTTCGAAAGCTAACGATTTCTGGCTTAGAAACCTAGGCAATTAGATCTCCTTCAAATCCCGAAATGTCACCCCAAAAGAACACGAGATCAGTGAAAACGTCAAACTAAAGATGGCCTAACAACCAACTAGCCATTCGGCTATGGTCTCAAAAATCGAAAGAGAAGAAAAAAATAGAAGAAATCGACACTTACCTTAACATAGAGGATTTGGCAACTCCTAGGGAATTTCGGCTTTTGAGAAGGTCAGCAAGAAAAGATGATCTTAAGAGATCTATGATGAAACACCCCAAACCCGACCCAAAAAGCCTAACTGGATTTGGTATGCTCCTCGAGTAAAACTTTAGCGGAATTTCATTGTAAAGAAATTTTGTCTTTTAAAACATCATTTTTAGGAGGAATTAATAAAATCAAAAGGAAACCAAACTTAAGAAAATTTCCTTGAAAACATTTATATATTAAAGACAAAAACCTTTTTAAATAATTATTAAAAAGCAATTTAGTTATTAAATGGATATTTATTCATGGCAAAATAAAAGTAAATCCAAACACGAAAATAAAGATAGTTTATAATGGCCTTATTACATAATATTGGCAACCCAAATTAAAGTCTAAGTAATAAAGTTTAACTTAAAGAGTTTAAGTTGGAAAATCTCCACAATACTTAATACGAGCACTGGCCACCTCGAAATCCTTCTTGTCTCCGATCCATCGCGACTACGAGTTATCGAAAAGTTATCCCATAAAAATGGGTGAGTTATAAACTCAATGTATAACACATACACTAAAAAGCCCATTTTATGAAATGCTTTCAAACCCAAAATTTCACATATGGCCATAGGCCCATTTAATCAATTATTTGGCCCAAAGGCCCATTTTAGCTCAAATTTAGCCCAAAGGCCCATTTTACTCAAATTTAGCCCAAAGGCCCATTTTACTCAAATTTAGCCCAAAGGCCCATTTCATAGCAGATCAAATAATAGTCATACAATGTTACATGGATATACTTATGAAATGAGATGCAAGCCCTACCAACCTAAATATCCATCCGCTACACACCCCGCATCAACCAACACACCGTGGGATTACTAAATCGACCCTCCATCCGCTACACACCATCAAGGCGCTTTGCGATCAACATGCACATCGCCCTTATTGTGGCAAAGCCACCAAAGCAGATGTGACCAAGTCACCGATCAAGTCAAATTTCAAATACGTGACCAAGTCACGAGCCAAATATGTGACCAAAGCCACCGAGTCAAATATGTGACCAAGCCACCGAGTCAAATATGTGACCAAAGCCACCGAGTCAAATATGTGACCGAAGCCACCAAATTCACATATGTGACCGAAGTCACCAGAATTGTGGTAAAACCACCAGAATACTTCCTCCTTTATTAAACATACCCATATGCCCATGCACATACATATCAAATCAGATTTTCATGCTATGTACCCACAAATCATAATATAGTCATGCTTATTTCATATTGATGCATATATCAAAATAAACGGAATATTGGGTAACATACGAATTTTGTATACCAATGATTGGTATCCATAAACAAACATATTATCATATAATCACTTTTTAATAATATAAATCTATGGAAATTTTAATGTATGGTTACACACCTAGTAGCAGTGAGAACAATACTCTAGCTCGTCCACACCTAAATGATTAACACACTCGGTTAGTATAAACTATTGTTAGCAAAAACTATACTTATAAACGATGGATCTAAATCCTTACCCTGATTCACGAATGCGGTTATTTGCGGTTTTCTCCACTAGATGGATCAAAACCCACCGATATTCCACCAACGTAAAGTGGTTCGGTTATACGCACTACTTGAATAACCGATCTTCGTTTGCGAAGGTCCACAACCGGTGGAAAGTCTCTAACCCCGACATCGCTTCTTCATTTGTAGTTCGATGGTAAAGGAATACCTCTCTTCCAAACACTTGAACGGCTCTTTTCTTACCTATCTTGACGATCTTAGATCGCTCTAAAAATAACTTAGATTAGTAACCCATCTAAAGAAATTGATATAATCTAAATTAGTAATCTTACCTTGATGATTCGAATGGTCACTTAAGGTTGTCTTCAACAAAGATCTTTTCAAAATCTTTTCAAAAGATTTGGCCTAGAGAGAAATAAAAGATTATGATTTTGAGTTTGCTAAAGTAAAAAGGAATAATGAAAATAATTGATAGCATCTTACTTTGATCACTTGGAGGTTCGGCTTTGAAAAAGAAGAAAAGAATATGATGATTCGGCCTTCACAAAATAAAAGAATAAAAATGGTGGTTTCTATATGATGGTTTCGATTTTGAAGGGAAAGAAGAAAGAGAATGAAAAGAGAAGGAAGTAAAGAGAAAGAGGAGAAGAAAATGATAATGGTGATTTCGGCAATGAGAGAAAGATAAGAGAAAAATAAGATGAAAAGAAAAAGAAAAGAGAATAGGATCAAAGAGAAGAGAGATTGACTATGGAACTTAGATGCATTCTTGCAAGAGGAGAGAAAATGAAGAAGAATAATGATGCTTAATCTTTGTGGTTTTTGGTTTCAAAATGAAAACTAAATGAGAGAAAGAAGGTTGTATTAGGTTCAAGCAATTGAGGCTAAATCAAAAGAGAAAATGTACCAAAATGTCTAAGGTACATTCGGCCAAAATGAAGAAAATTGGTCAAAAGATGAAAGCTAAAACAAAGAGAGTTTTACCTAAACTCTATGGCAAATTCAACTAGGAGAGAATTTTTGGAGAAAATGAGAAAAGATGGACAAACAAAAACTTTTGGCTAACTTTTCCCCCCTAATGGCAAAGCATAAATTCGGCCACATCAATGCCAACATATCCCCCTTTTTCCTCCTTGTTTCTTCCCCATCATATCCAAAGAATTTACTACACAACTAGGCCTCTCCCTTTAGCCTTCATGCCGTCTAGGTTCATGGTCAATTGACCATGAACACATCCCCAAAACATAGCCCTATTTCATGCCTTTGTCCCCCCTTATCTTATCACCAACTTATCCTTTCATGCCTTAAGCTTTTAACTTCCTTTTCCACATGGTCAACTAGCCAAAAATGGATGAAAGCTCATCCACTCTAGAATATTCTTGGCCGACACTTACAAGGAAGAAGACAAAAAAATTAAAAATCTCCCTAATGTTAGCTAGGAGATTCGAACCTTTCACCTTAAGCACACATCCATGCATCTTAACCACTTTGCCAATTACTTAACTTATGCTAGAACTTCTTATCATCAATTCTTAAGGCCTTATTAGCTTAGTTCTCTCTCTAATTAATAGAAATTAAAAGTTTAGCAAAGCATTCACCCAATAAATGAAGCTCAAATAACTTCCAAAATTGCACTTAATAATGATTAAGCATGCAACATCATTCAATTATGTAAATTGCATAACCCCTAATTATCAGGATGTTACAGTTCTACCCCCCTTAAAATAATTTCGTCCTCGAAATTACCTGTCTGGAATAAGTGAGGGTATTGCTGTCGCATCGCTTCCTCCGGTTCCCACGAAGCTTCTTCAGATCCATGATTTCGCCATAATACCTTAACGAGAGGAACTGATTTTCTCCGTAAAACCTTTACATCTCGCCTCGAATTTGAATTGGCTCTCTTCATATGACAAATCGATCTTAATTCCACTTCCTCAATCGGTACTATATGAGATGGATCCGATCGGTAACGGCGTAACATTGAAACATGAAACACATCGTTCATTTGCTTCAATTCCAAAGGCAAATCTAACTGATATGCCATAGATCCGACCCGCTTCACAATCCGATAAGGTCCAATGAATCTGGGACTTAGTTTCCCTTTGCGACCAAATCTCATCACCTTTTTCCAAGGTGAAACCTTTAGGAAAACTTGATCTCCCACTGCATATTCTATTTCTTTCCGCTTTAAATGCTGCATTTTTTTTGTCATCGACGCTTCCTTTAACCGAGCCCGGATTACCTTAACCTTTTCTTCGGATTCAGACACTATCTCTGGACCCAAAATCTGTCGTTCCCCTAATTCTGTCCAACACGTAGGAGTGCGACACTTCCGTCCATATAGTGCTTCATACGGTGCCATCCGTATACTGGATTGGAAACTGTTGTTGTACGCAAATTCTGCCAATGGTAAGAATTCCTCCCAACTTCCCTTGAAATCTATCACACAACCCCTTAACATATCTTCTAAGATCTGGATTACTCTTTCGGACTGACCGTCAGATTGAGGATGAAATGCCGTACTGAAATCCAATCTGGTGCCCAAAGCTTGATGCAATGCTTTCCAAAATCGCGACGTAAATCTCGGATCTCTGTCTGAAATTATCGACAACGGCACTCCATGCAGCCTCACAATCTCAGCCACATATAATTTTGCCAATTTCTGCAAAGAATAATCAATCCGAACTGGGATAAAATGTGCAGATTTCGTCAATCGGTCCACTATCACCCAAATGGAGTCTTTCTTAGTAGGCGTAAGAGGAAGCCCACTAACAAAGTCCATGGTGATTCTCTCCCACTTCCATCTGCGGAATCTTTATCGATTGTAGCAATCCGTAAGGTACTTGATGTTCACCTTGACTTGTCGACACGTCAAGCACTTTCCTACAAATTCAAGTAACTTCTCGCTTAAGACCAAGCCACCAAAACCGATCTCGCAAATCTCGATATAACTTACTTCCTCCGGGATGCATAGCATAGGGCTACCATGCGATTCTCAAGTATCTTTTGCCTCAACTCCCGATCCTTCGCATACAAACTTTACCTTTAAAACACAATACTCGCCATCCGTTAATACCAAAATCTTCCAATTTCCCTCTGCACTGTCGAAACTTTTTACTCAGATCTTCATCTATTAAGCATCTCTCTTTACTTGACTTAACCATGTCGGCTTAACTCAAGTTCGCCAACAAGCTTCCATCATCGTAGAGACTAAGATGTGCAAACATCGCTCTCAAATCGACACCACGTTTCGACTTAGAGCGCCCGCCACCACATTCGCCTTACCGGGTGGTACTCGATAGAAACGATCGTAGTCTTTTAACAACTCTATCCACCTTCTCTGCCTCAGATTCAATTCTTTCTGAGTCAGTAGATATTTCAGACTTTTGTGGTCCGTATATATCACTGACTTTTCCCCGTATAAGTAATGTCTCCAAACCTTAAGAGCAAAGACTACAGCTGCCAACTCCAAGTCGTGCGTCGGGTAATTAACCTCGTGCGGTCTCAACTGCCGAGACGCATACGCAACTACCTTTCCGCCTTGCATCAGAACACATCCTAATCCCGTGTGAGAAGCATCGCAATACACAACAAAATCCTTTCCTGCTTCAGGCTGAATCAAAACAGGAGCTTCCGTCAAAACTTTCTTGAGCTTCTCAAAACTCTCTTGTTGCTTATCAGCCCACACAAAAGGTACTTCCTTTCTCAACAATTTCGTTAAAGGTGCGGCTAACGATGAAAATCCTTCAACGAATCTTCGATAATATCCGCTAATCCCAAGAAGCTGCGAACCTCGCCACGGACTTAGGTGGTTTCCAATCTATATGACCTCGATCTTCCGAGGATCCACCTAATCCTTCCGCAGATACCACATGTCCTAAAATGCAACTTTTTCACCAAAATTCACACTTGCTAAATTTGGCATACGACTTCTTTTCTCTTAAAACTGCAACACAATCCAAGATGCTCATCATGTTCTACTTGGACTTAGAATACACCAAGATGTCGTCTATGAATACCACGATTTAACCGATCCAAGTAGGGTTGAAAAATTCGGTTCATCATATCCATAAACGCAGCTGGGGCATTCGTCAATCCGAATGGCATTACCAGAAATTCATAATGCCCATATCTAGTTCGAAAAGCCGTCTTATGGATATCCGCTTCTTTCACTTTAAGCTGATGATACCCCGACCTTAGATCAATTTTAGAGAATACCGCAGACTCCTTTGTCGATCGAACAAGTCGTCGATCCCGGTAAAGGATACTTGTTCTTGATGGTCAGCTTATTCAACTGCCGGTAGTCTATACACATCCTCATCGATCCGTCCTTCTTCTTTACGAATAGAACCGGTGCTCCCCATGGAGACACACTAGGTCGAATGAATCCACGATCAAGCAATTCTGAATCGAGCCTTAAGCTCAACCAATTCCTTCTTGCCATTCTATAAGGAGCAATAGAAGCTGGCGCCGTCCTGTGCAATAAGTCTATCCCGAATTCTACCTCACGATCCGGAGGTAACCACGGAAGTTCTTAGGAAAAACATCTGCAAATTCATTCACCGTCTCGACTTCTTTAATGCTTGCATCCTTAGCCTCCAAAGCATTCACCAACATCGTAAAAGTTTCAGATCCTTTCCTAACCATCTTTTCCGCCTTAAGAGCGGATACTACATTAGATAAGTAGTTCCGTCTTTCGCCCATCACTACAACTTCCTTATCATCAAGAGTTCTTAAGGACATTCTCTTAGCAGCACAATCCACATTTGCACGGTACTTCACAAGCCGCCCATGCCTAAGATTAGGTCGAATTCTTCGAATGGCAACTCCATTAAATCAGTTGGAAACTGTATTCCTTGGACTTCTAGAGGCACTTCCTTAAAGAGTTTGTCTACAACTACCGCATGCATCCTAGAGGACTAAATACGTCATCTTCCTAGGTACGCTTTGAAGTCACATGCAAAGTCCCGATACTTCACTAGCAATATAGGAATGAGTTGACCTATATCTATCAAGGCAATAAAGGGCAACCTGTAAATCAAAAACGTGCAGTGATAACATCAAAAGGCCGTCGCCTTCTCTCTGATTTAACCGCATACACCAAACCTGGTTGTCTCGCCTCGAGTTTCCATCGCCTCTCGCTCAAGTTTCGCGACCTCTACCGGAACCATTTCCCTTCCATTGGGACCACGCCCTCTTATCGGTTCTTTGTACACTTCTATCAGCTTGATTAGCACCGACTTCTTTGGACGGTTCTTCTCCGAGTTCATCGGACAATCCTTGATCATGTGATCCTTCGAACCGCACTTGAAACATCCACCGATTTTCTTCCAGCATTCTCCCAAGTGCATTTTCCCACACTGAGAACAAGTACGACTTTGCACACCAGTAGCGATCTGTTGACCTCATGATCTATCATTTCTTGACTTTTACGAAAATTCCGGAAGACCCGAAGACCCAAAGCTTCTCTTATTCTTGCTCTGACCTCTGTCCCGGTTACGTCTCTCAAATCGCTTAGCTTCTTCGGTAATTCTTGCCCTTTCCACTAAGATTGCAAAATCTCTTTCACGATGTGGGGCAATCATCACTCTTAGCTCATCTCTAAGTCCATCTTCAAATCGATACACCGTTCATATTCAAGTAGCCACTATCCTCCGCATAACGGCTAAGTCGTAAAAATTCGCTTCATATTCACTATCGACTTGTTTCCTTGCACCAGATTCGTAAATGTCTTCCTCGAGAGTCGATGTAGCTAGCTCAGACATATTTTCCTCAAATTTCACTTTAAAATACCCCAATCCAGACGATCCACGGGGTACTTTCCTTGATAGTAAGCCACCACCGGTAGGCTTCATCACGAAGAAGTGAAATAGCACCTTTCAATTTCTCTTCATCGGTGCGATCTATATCATCCATGATCCTCTCGATCGCTTCCAACCAATATTCAGCTACGTTTGAGCTACTCCGGATACTCCTCCGAAAACTTCACTCCATTCGATCTAAGTCTCTCACCATGACTTCGAGATCCATTTCCGAACTAGCTTCGCTACTCGCTCCAAAACTCGCAAGACTTGTGATATCGCGTCACCACCTTCATTTTGTTCTTGGAAATCCGCCCCAACAAATCGGTGGTGGAGCTTCATTCTCGGAACCTTGACCGGTCCGAATCGGTTCAAACCGTCATCCTTCCTCTTCCATGTCCACGACGACCTCGTCCCCTAGAGCTCATGTCTACTACGTATCTTATCTGTTTTTACGAAAAGTCTTATGTATTAGAGTCTTTTCACTTCTTATTAAAAGAAAGTCTTATGAAACAGATATTCAGTGGTTTTCGTAGTAGTACACAAACACCTAAGGTCCATGTCTCTAAAGTTTCTTTAGTCTTATCAAACATTCATATCATTTATCAAATGAAGGTACATACCTGATGGATCTGGGCCGAGAATTCCTAGTGCCATGCTCTTATAAAAATCATTTAACTTAAGAAAATTTTCAAAAAGTCATTTGGGCCAAAATTTTGAAAACGTTGTGGGCTTCAAAACCCAAGGCCGAGAGTTTAAAACTGGGCTCTGATACCAAGCTGAAACACCCCAAACCCGACCCAAAAAGCCTAACTGGATTTGGTATGCTCCTCGAGTAAAACTTTAGCGGAATTTCATTGTAAAGAAATTTTGTCTTTTAAAACATCATTTTTAGGAGGAATTAATAAAATCAAAAGGAAACCAAACTTAAGAAAATTTCCTTGAAAACATTTATATATTAAAGACAAAAACCTTTTTAAATAATTATTAAAAAGCAATTTAGTTATTAAATGGATATTTATTCATGGCAAAATAAAAGTAAATCCAAACACGAAAATAAAGATAGTTTATAATGGCCTTATTACATAATATTGGCAACCCAAATTAAAGTCTAAGTAATAAAGTTTAACTTAAAGAGTTTAAGTTGGAAAATCTCCACAATACTTAATACGAGCACTGGCCACCTCGAAATCCTTGCTGTCCCGATCCATCGCACTACGAGTTATCGAAAAGTTATCCCATAAAAATGGGTGAGTTATAAACTCAATGTATAACACATACACTAAAAAGCCCATTTTATGAAATGCTTTCAAACCCAAAAATTTCACATATGGCCATAGGCCCATTTAATCAATTATTTGGCCCAAAGGCCCATTTTAGCTCAAATTTAGCCCAAAGGCCCATTTTACTCAAATTTAGCCCAAAGGCCCATTTTACTCAAATTTAGCCCAAAGGCCCATTTCATAGCAGATCAAATAATAGTCATACAATGTTACATGGATATACTTATGAAATGAGATGCAAGCCCGGCCCAACCTAAATATCCATCCGCTACACACCCCCGTACCAACCAGCACACCGTGGGGATTACTAAATCGACCCTCCATCCGCTACACACCATCGAAGCGTCATTGCAGTCAACATGCACATCGCCCTTATTGTGGCAAAGCCACCAAAACAGATGTGACCAAGTCACCGATCAAGTCCAAATTTCAAATACGTGACCAAGTCACAGAGCCAAATATGTGACCGGCCACCGAGTCAAATATGTGACCGAAGCCACCGAGTCAAATATGTGACCAAAAGCCACCGGAGTCAAATATGTGAAAGCCACCAAATTCACATATGTGACCAAGTCACCGTAATTGTGGTAAAACCACCAGAATACTTCCTCCTTTATTAAACATACCCATATGCCCATGCACATACATATCAAATCAGATTTTCATGCTATGTACCCACAAATCATAATATAGTCATGCTTATTTCATATTGATGCATATATCAAAATAAACGGAATATTGGGTAACATACCTGAATTTTGTATACCAATGATTGGTATCCGCAAACAAACATATTATCATATAATCACTTTTTAATAATATAAATCTATGGAAATTTTAATGTATGGTTACACACCTAGTAACAGTGAGAACAATACTCTCTAGCTCGTCCACACCTAAATGATTAACACACTCGGTTAGTATAAACTATTGTTAGCAAAAACTATACTTATAAACGATGGATCTAAATCCTTACCCTCGGATTCACGAATGATAGTTATTTGCGGTTTTTCTCCACTAGATGGATCAAAACCCGCCGATATTCCACCAACGTAAAGTGGTTCGGTTGTACGCACTACTTCGAATAACCGATCTTCGTTTGCAGAAGGTCCACAACCGGGTGGAAAGTCTCTAACCCCCGATACTGCTCTTCGTTTGTAGTTCGATGGTAAAGGAATACCTCCTCTCTTCCAAACACTTCGAACGGCTCTTTTCTTACCTATCTTGACGATCTTAGATCGCTCCTAAAAATAACTTAGATTAGTAACCCATCTAAAGAAATTGATATAATCTAAATTAGTAATCTTACCTTGATGATTCGAATGGTCACTTAAGGTTGTTTTCAACAAAGATCTTTTCAAAATCTTTTCAAAAGATTCGGCCTAGGAGAGAAATAAAAGATTATGATTTTGAGTTTGCTAAAGTAAAAAGGAATAATGAAAATAATTGATAGCATCTTACTTTGATCACTTGGAGGTTCGGCTTTGAAAAAGAAGAAAAGAATATGATGATTCGGCCTTCACAAAATAAAAGAATAAAAATGGTGGTTTCTATATGATGGTTTCGATTTTGAAGGAAAGAAGAAAGAGAATGAAAAGAGAAGGAAGTAAAGAGAAAGAGGAGAAGAAAATGATAATGGTGATTTGCAATGAGAGAAAGATAAGAGAAAATAAGATGAAAAGAAAAGAAAAGAGAATAGGATCAAAGAGAAGAGAGATTGACTATGGAACTTAGATGCATTCGGCAAGAGGAGAGAAAATGAAGAAGAATAATGATGCTTAATCTTTGTGGTTTTTGGTTTCAAAATGAAAACTAAATGAGAGAAAGAAGGTTGTATTAGGTTCAAGCAATTGAGGCTAAATCAAAAGAGAAAATGTACCAAAATGTCTAAGGTACATTCGGCCAAAATGAAAAAAATTGGTCAAAAAGATGAAAGCTAAAACAAAAGAGAGTTTTTACCTAAACTCTATGGTAAATTCGGCTAGGAGAGAATTTTTGGAGAAAATGAGAAAAGATGGACAAACAAAAACTTTTGGCTAACTTTTCCCCCTAATGGCAAAGCATAAATTCGGCCACATCAATGCCAACATATCCCCCTTTTTCCTCCTTGTTTCTTCCCCATCATATCCAAAGAATTTACTACACAACTAGGCCTCTCCCTTTAGCCTTCATGTTGTCTAGGTTCATGGTCAATTGACCATGAACACATCCCCAAAACATAGCCCTATTTCATGCCTTTGTCCCCCTTATCTTATCACCAACTTATCCTTTCATGCCTTAAGCTTTTAACTTCCTTTTCCACATGGTCAACTAGCCAAAATGGATGAAAGCTCATCCACTCTAGAATATTCTTGGCCGACACTTACAAGGAAGAAAACAAAAAATTAAAATCTCCCTAATGTTAGCTAGAGATTGAACCTTTCACCTTAAGCACACATCCATGCATCTTAACCACTTTGCCAATTACTTAACTTATGCTAGAACTTCTTATCATCAATTCTTAAGGCCTTATTAGCTTAGTTCTCTCTCTAATTAATAGAAATTAAAAGTTTAGCAAAGCATTCACCCAATAAATGAAGCTCAAATAACTTCCAAAATTGCACTTAATAATGATTAAGCATGCAACATCATTCAATTATGTAAATTGCATAACCCCTAATTATCAGGATGTTACATATGAGGATTTGGCTTTGATGAAGAAATGGGCAAAGAGAAAAGAATAGACAAGGGTATTCGGCTATGGAAATGAAAGCAGAGAAAATAATGGAATTTCGGCTTTTGCATAAAAGTGGAGATGAGAGAATAAGATTAGGGGTTTCAGCTTTTCAATATCAATCGGCTATGGTATGAAAGTGGAGAGGAAAGTAGAGTTAGGAGTTTTTGATTTAGGCAAAAAAGGAGAAGAAGAACCCTTAGTTGCCAAAATTAGGAGGAGAAAAGAAAAAGTGAAAGAAAATAAAAAAGCTATGCTTCAGGAAAATAATGATAATTCGGCACCCCCTTAGCCCTATCTAGCCATTTTCCCCCTTTGCACTCAGTGCTGGAATTTCGGCCACCACTGTGACCAGCAGATAAATCCTAAATTTCCTCCCTTATCTTTATTTGCCACTCATCCTCAGTGTCATGGATAACACCACCTCTTCCTTCCTTTATCAGCACATTATCATCATTAAAAATTCATAATTTCAAGAATCATTGTCGTCCCCCTCTACCCATCTAATTGCCAAAAATTAACTAGATTAAATTAAAAAGAATTGGGCTTTATGCAACTTGAATTTGGGCCTCCTCAGCTGATGCCACTACTCTGCTATCTCTAAGTGGCGCCACTTTGCCACTAGGCCACAAGCCCATTTTGTATTTTAAAACACAGATAACCTCTTTTAAGCCCTAACTTATCAGGCTTTCCACTATAGCGTCCAAACAAAAAATTTAACTAAGGCCTCGGCCCTATCCTGAGCCCAATCTGGACCCCTAACACTCTAATTAACATATTACACATAACCACACATTAAACGCATAGGCCCCTTAATTTAGGATGTTACATCTATAGTTTTATTTCAGATTGATAAACTTATAACAATTGATATGACCTATAATTGGACAACATGATTTGATTTTACAACACAACGTTTTCAACAACAATTAATTAAACGGAATTTAAAATTTAGTAACGAACTTTTATCGACAAGCTCGATTTTCAAATGACACTTCGATGTGACACTTCAGATCCAGTCATAACGTCTAGGCTAGATTTGGGGTGTTACATGCTCGATTAAGTTACTCGAACTTACCTCGACACTGGTTCGCGTATAAAATCTACTAATTTGAAACCTTTTTTTTCCTCAATCTAACCTCAAATTTGTGTTTTCCAGATCTAAATAACTTTAATCATCAATTTCACACATTTCATATTCATTTGGACTCAAATTACGTCCTAGGCAAAGTTATCATTTTGCCTCTAACTTTTCCATAAATTCCAATTTCGTCCTTAGGCTCAGAAAATGAAATTCATGCAATTTACTCCTTAGTCCAAGCCTAACCGAAATTTCAATCTTAATTTACATCACATATTTTCTATAAATTTCAAAATTTTTCATCAATTTTCACAACTTTACAATTTAGTCCTTAAATCATGTTTTCATCAAAAATCATTTTGTAAAAGTTGTTTATCTATCAACAACCTTTCATTTTCTACCATAAATTTTAAATTTTCAGCATATTCATCCATGACCTAATTTTCATACCTTGATAAATTTTCAAATTGATCCTCCAAATAGAAAGATTAAGCTATCCTGGTTTCAAAAATATCAAAATTACTAAAAACGGACAAGAAAACTTACCCAACTAAGCCATGAAAGCTTCTTCTCTCTCTCCTAGGGCTTCCATGTATTTTTAGGGAAGATGATGAGAAAATAAGATGATAATTCTTTTATCATCTTTTAATAAATTAAGTTATTTTAATTTCCAATTTAGTTCTGGCCCTTTTTTAAATTTCCATGGATGAGTCATCAAAATATCTACATACTTTTCTTTAATGGTCTAACTACCATATAAGGACCTCAATTTTGAATTATATAGCTATTTAATCCTTCTAGCCACTAGAATTAAACTTTTACATTTTATGCGATTTAGTCCTTTCCCTAATTAAGCACATAATCGATAAAATTTTGTTTTTGGGATTTTCACATGACATTTTTAATATATACGGACCATGTAATAAAATAAAAATAAATTTTATTTTCGGATCGAATTTATGGTCCCAGAACCACTGTTCCAATTTCACTGAAAATTAGGCTGTTACAGATATCGTGCCATCTCGAGTAGTGTTAGAACTTGGACTCCTCCTAGAAGGTGGATATCACGAATTTTTACCCATGTGGGGCTCATGTGCCCATTGGGCCCACATGGTCCATCTTGGCCCAACCAGGCCCATTATGACCTAAGCCCACGAGAATGCTCGTGGGGCCCTCGACAGTCTATTACCAATGATTGTGGCTCGATTTGTCCCTACGAGCATTCGCAAGCTCGTAAGCCCTCAGATGTTGACGTTTCGGCTTTTTAGCTTTAGCCGATTCCCAATTACGCAGGGGTGTGAATACACACTTTCATCCATCATTTTTATAGAAACAACATTGGGTGTACGATTACACACCTGTTATGAGTTGTAGTTTGAAGTGCTTCCAAAACACCTATGATAACAAAAGCCCCATCAATTAGTCACAAACCCTTGTTAATCCATCACATAATATTGAAAATGCTTTAATCAAACTAACGCTACTTACCACGAATCAAAAATCTCTTACAGGGGAAAAGTAATCAGCCTACCCCTTGGATAAAGAAAACGTGTCCCTAGCAACATTCAAATGAAAAATAAGGTGTTAGATAAACTTATCTCCATGGCAACTAGGGGGAAACAACCTTTCGGCCTAAGAGAAACAAAATTGATTATGGAGAAGGAAGCCAACCAAGATTCGGCTCAAGTCACCACTTACCAATAAATCGAAGAGATTAGGAAACGGCTAAGAACAAAGAGAAGAAGGTGTTTAGGCCTTAACAGATTCGGTCAACACAAGAAGAACCAAGGTTTTAAGAGAGAAAATATTCAGCTATCTTGAAAAGAAAAGAAGAGAATAGTGAGAGGGAAAAGAAGAAGTTGAGTTCAGCCAAAGGAGAAACCGAGAGGAGAAAAAGATGATTCGGTGAAGGGTGGGCAGCAATTGAGAAATAACGATAAAGGGAAAAACCCGAATGGTAAAAATTTTGCACGAGACGCCCCAAAAAGAAGTAAACCTGAAATGGAAAAGAGAAAAGAACCCAAAAATACCAGAGAAAATTCGACATCTCTATACTCTCACAAAGCTGAAAATGCACCAAAATGCCTGCCCATAGACGAATTTCCCCTTACTCTAGCTCCCCATTCGGCCAAGACTCCCCCCACATCCAATTCTTTAGAAATCTCCACAGATTCCTCCCTGATTCACTCCTAACCTCCCATTCAAATTTAATGACCAAGTCTCCAACCTCCTCTGCAGAGTTTGAATCAAACTGTACCTCTTACACCATAGAGATGTAAAATAAAATCCCATCTTTGCATGCCATGGGATTCGAACCCCAGACTCCTTCCCACACAAGTAAAGCCACACCCATCAAGCCACATGCTCTTTTTGTGACATAAAATCCCACACATTAAACATAAGTTCTAACTGCTAACAGCCAAATTCACTTAAGAGTAAAAACTAAAAATTTTCCAAAGCCTCGACTCAAACCCAGGCTTTTTAAAAACCACAAATACACTCAAATACTTATCCATTGAAACATACATGGAATTTAAGCCAAGTCATGCAAAATTACAAACCCTACATTTTTGGGGCGTTATAGAGCATGTAAATATGTTAAATTGAATGTTGTGTTTGTATGGAATGTGACTTATATTGATGTAAATTGTTTAATTTCTAAGATGAAGAATTGAATAAGTGTTTGAAACGGTGAAAAAAGGGTTAAGCTCCGTTTGAATATTGAATTCCGATGAATATATGTGCTTTCCTGAAATGAATGAGGTCTTGTATTTGTTGCTGACGGTATTTAGCTCGAACGAGTAATCCTATTTATCTCATTATAGAAAGGATTTAGCCCGGATGGGTAATCCTGATATAATCCCTTTCGAACATATGTTACAATTAGGGTTACCTGCAAGGTTAAGGGGAGAAGGGGCGAGTTACAAGAACTCAGTGTGTAATCCCATTTTCAGTCACAGTCAAAATCTTAGTCTGGGCCTAAGCCCTATACAGCATCAGTTGGGCCTATAGTCCCAAATTCATAATAATGCAAATGGAGAATGCAGCCCACCTCAATCCAGCCCTACACTGCACCCGTACTAGCCCTACACTCCATGTGGGGACCAAGTCAACCCACTGATAAGCCGTAAAAGTAACATATTTTAATCCTATATTTAGTATGCTTTTGGATGATTTATCCCTGATTTATGTAAAAAGGTGCTCTTAATCCTTCATTTTCATGTCTTATGCTCAGGAAAGAACCTAAGGATAAAAAGAACCTAAAACGGGGTTAAAATGGACCAAATTGGGCCAACCCAAGAAATCGACATGGCCTGGACTTCAATCCACATGGCCGTGCCTTGCCATTTACTTCACACGGCCTTGCCACAATTTACACGGCTGTGCCCCAATCAACTGAATCGAGACATGGCCTGAAGACGACTTACAGGCGTGTACCATGGGCGTGCCTCTCGCCATGGAAAGAGCAATTTCACTCGGATTTGGATGCTTGGAGGCAAAGAAACACATTCCTAAGTCTACTTAAACATCCTAGGAGGAATTCTACTTGAATTGGGATACTTAGGAGCCAAGTAAAGCATCTCAAAGCCTTTATAAACACCCAAGGTAGCAACTAAAAGGAGTTTGGCAAAAGCAAAGCAGAGCTTTTTGGCAGAGGCTTTAGGTCAAGCATTTATCTTTTAAGGAGTCACTTGAAGATAGCCAGTTGATCCATCTCAAGAAGTCAAAACTCCATTTAAGACGGAGGATCTCTCCTTCAATTCCTTCAGGGGGTTTTAGGGAGTTCTTATGTTTTGTTTACTCTTTTCTCTTGAGATGTTTTCATATTTAGTTATGCACTAAACCCTTCAGATACCTGAAGGGGATGAAACCTATGATGGATTTTTTGATTTCTAAATTATATGATAAATACTTAGTTTGTTCTTAATTATGTTGCTTAATTTAATCTGATGTGCTTAGGTGGGGGAGGAATAGACCCCACCTAAGAGTAAATCTAGCATAATTGAGCAGAGTTGATCGGGTGCCTAGAGATAAGGTTGCGAGATTTTGCTAGATTAGGGTGAAACCTAGTATGGGAATCCATTGATCAATTTACTGCTTTCTTAGGGGGTTATTATAAGAGAATGAGAGTTCCACTAATTAACCTAAGGTTAGATGTTATTTGCCTCGAGAGAGGGTTTAATATAGGTTAGGGAGTCTCACGGATCAAGCTATGTAAAGAAATCATATGGTTTGGGTAATAAATAATTAGTGAAGTCATAGGTGGATTCTTCCTGAGGGTATCGTCTTTATCAACTGAATTTTCCTAAAGTGTTTCTCCAATTCCATCTTTTGTCTTTGCATTTAGTCTAAGTATTTCGTTAGTTTAACAATCCAATCACTCCATATTTTAGGCTAAATAATAGAAAGAAAGTGAGTAGTAGTACTTTTAGGTTCCCTTGGGTTCGATAAGATATTCTTGCCTAAGCTATACTATTGTTCGATAGGTGCAATTGCCTCTATTATTGTCACAGTCAATATACAGGTTCGATCACTCTTTTATAAATATTAAAACTCGACTGTTTGACACGATCAAGTTTTTGGCGTCGTTGCCGGGGAACACTAAAATATTAAGAAAACTCTATTTCTATTACTTTAGCCAAAATTTTTTTATTTGCAATTTATTATTATTCTATTATTCTTTATTATTATTTCTTTTTACTTTGCCAATTTTTTCCTTTATTTTGCTTTTGGCAGAATATTTTAGTCTATGGAAAAGATGGCACTTAATAATTATCAGTGGCAAGGCGTGGGGGCAATTCCTACTAAAGCAACTAGTGTTTTCAACCTCGACGTGGTTGCCAGGTTACCTAATCAGTTAGAGATGATGAATAAAAAGATTGATGATTGGTATAGTCCCTCGTAGGTACATCTAGAAATACAATATGATTTGAATCTAAGAGGCGTGGCGAATCCTGAGTACCCACCTTACGGATATGGCATGGAAAACGAGCAAGCTCACTATACAGGTAACTATTCTAGATATCAAAATAATTTTTATAGTGACACTTATAATGTAGGTTGGAAGTACCATCCCAATTTCTTGTGAAATTATCAAAATAGCCAAAGATCGGAACTTCCTCCAGATTTTCAACAACCACCTCACCAACAAGAAGAGGAGTCGAATCTTGAAGAGATGCTGACGAGTTTCATAGTAGCCACAGATTCTCGTCTCCAAAAGACTGAAGTAGCACTTGATGAACAACAAAAATTGATCAAAGGGATCGAGAATCAAGTTGGAGAACTTAATACAAGCCATCTCGCAAAGCTAATATGACTGCTAGGACGTCTACCAAGTAACACCGAGGTTAACCCAAATGAGCAAATTCAAGCCATCTCAGCTCAAGATAGTAAGTGGTTAGATGAACCAAACTCAATACAAGAAAACAAGGTAGACGAAGGTAAGATAGAGGTAATACAAGAAAAGCAAAACTCGGTAATCAAGGAGTACCAACCTCGCATACCTTATCCCAAAGTAATAAAAATAGATGATTCAGAAGAACAGTTCGGTAAGTTTCTTAAACTCTTAAAGAAATTACATATTAACTTCCCTCTCCTTGAAGCTCATTTTTAGATACCAGAATCGAGGAAATTTTTAAGACGACTCTTGACCAACAAACGCAAATTAGACGAAGAGCACTACGTGGAGCTAAACGCAATGTGCTCAAGAATTCTACAAAATAAAGCGCCACGTAAATTAAAAGATCCGAGGATTTTACAATTCCATGTTTAATTGGTAGTTTATCTATTGATAATGCATTAGCGATTTAGAGGCAAGCATCAATGTTATGCCTTACAAAATGTTTAAACAACTAGGTCTAGGGAAATCCAGACAAACTAGGATGAGCATTCAATTATCTGATAAAACTATAGGAATTCCTAGGGGTATAATATAAAATGTTCTAATCAAAATTGATAAATTCATATTCCCAGTAGAATTTGTCGTTTTAGAGATGGATGAGGACAACACGATCCCTTTAATTTTAGGAAGACCCTTTTAGCAATCGCCGAGCTAAAATTGATATCTCTGCAGGAGAACTCATACTTCGTGTAGGCTATTTAGATAGTCACTCTTCAAGCTCTTGACTCGGCGAACATCAAGTGATAAAGGTGAGAAAGTAAATTTAGTTGATAACCAACTTGTTCAACCTTCATTGCAGGAAACACCACAAAGCTACAAACCTGAACCGGATCATAGACCTCGTACTAATAAAGAAGAATTACATGAGGAACCAGAACCACACGAAGTAAAACAGAAGGAAACCCCAGACGAGCTGATAGGAACAAAAAATCACATCAAAATAAAGGATCAGGTAATATTGAATAAGGAAGACCCTCGAATCACCAATTCAAAACTCAAGGCAAATGAAGAAATCACTTTTAAGGTACTTAATGTCTTCCTATACGGCACAGTCGAGGTAAGCAATCCTAAATTCAACACTTTTGGGGCAAACATTACTCGACTTAAACTTTATATCCAGAATTGAGTTGATCGAATGAGAAAGGATTTCCACCTCCTCATACCACCATGACCATACGAATGAGAGGCAAAGTCTAGCTAAGACTATAAATGAGCGATTCTTGGGAGGTAACCCGAACACTAACCCCATTTTTACATTTTTTTATTTTTTATTTTTTCTTTTCTTTTTCTTTTTAGCACATAACCATAGACTAACCAAAGAGCAGATTTCTAGGCCACACGGCCCTATACATGGGTGTGCCCGTAATCGTGTGGAAGCTAGGGGCTGAACCATTGGCATGCCGTTAGCCGTGCACGAATAGGGAATAAACTTCTTTCTCCAACACAGGCTGCGATACTAGTCCACGCCCGTGATGACGCCCTGTGTGAGGTTACTGGCTCTTCAAGATTGGGAAACTAACCATTGAGCAGATTTCTAGGCCACACGGCCTACACTGCAGCGCGCAGGTGGCGTGTAGAAGCTACGGGCTGAACCATGGGCGCACTGTTAGCAGGTACCCAACAGGAATAAAATTCTTTCTCCAACACAGGCTATGATACTAGTCCACGCCCTACCGACACCCGTGCATGAGGTTCTTGACTCATCAAGCACGGGATAAACACGGCCGTGCCTCCTAACCGTGCCAACATTCTAACTTATCAAACACCGGAGCAGCACGCTGGTATTGAATGACCGTGTGAAGAAAGACACGGAAGTGCCACGACACCCACGGCTATGCCCGAACACCCTGAATGCATTCAAAATTTAAAATCCCAAAACATGGGCTACATCTCTATTTAAACCTCATTCCCCATTTTTCTAGTTGTCTTTCATTTTCCATTATTTATTTTTGTTTCAATTTTATTTCATCATTATTTTTTTACTTTATTTTATTTTATTTTATTTTATTTTCTTCTTCTTATTCTTTATGATATTTAGATTTAGCTTAGGATACAATAAAACCAAACCAGATACTTCGAGGATTCAATTTCAAACGGTTCGAGACGCTTCCCTATGTTCACCTCCAATCTTATCCAGTTTCTTTTCATAGACATCATCCAAAAATTCAGGAAGTCTTACTTCTCCCCTTCTCTTTTGATTTTATTATTACATAATTGTTTATCTATCTTTGTACATCGAGGGCAATGTACATCTTAAGTGTGGGGGTAAAAGTACGACTTTTTGCATTATTCTCAAAATCATGAATTTAGTCTTATTCAAAGTATTTTCTCATATTACTAATTAGGATGAAATTTCTTATGATGTATGATTTTTATTGATATGTTTTAGAGTAAGTCAGAGTTAATTGTGCATTGATGATTAAATCTGACGGATACTAGAGAATCGAGCATTATAAGTCTACTTTCTAAAAATAAAAAATTAATAGGTCGTTGAACTGAATTTGAGTATTACATTGAAGTTTGAAATTTACAGGGATTGTGGTAAAAAACACCCATAATTTTTGTGAGATTTTGAGCCTTATAGAGCATATACCCATTTTCATACTCACTTTAATTGATTATGAGTGTGTCAACTTTGAACTATTTTTCTAGAACTTGCCTCGTTTATGCGAAACCACATTAATGATTTGATACACTAAGATGATAAAGGCACCTAGAATTTAACCCACTTACTCCATAAAAAGCCTACTTTCACAAATTAACCCCTAGTGAACCCCGTTGAATCCTAACAACCTTTTTATTGACTCACCCACTAATATTAACCCAAAACCCTTTTGTATTTGTTATCATCCTTTCTTTTGAATACCCTTTAATCGAGGTTTGATTTGATTAAGTTACCAAATTATATTAGTTCAATAGTTACATTTATCATTTATGATGTAATATCTTAGTTTGTTCTTAAAAAAGAATAAGCTTAGAGCATTTAAAACTCCAATTGTTGAAGAAAAAGCTCGTATTAAAGTATTATTAAATTTCAAGTGATGAAAATGCTCTTTATTATAGAGTAATTATCAATAGTAAGAATTATTAGTTTTCATTCGATGTAAATATTCATATTTAGTTCATTGTTTCTAGTTAGGTAAATTGTCAAGTCAGTCTCGATTCTAACCTTCTAATTCAGACTTTATCCACATCTTTAACCCAAGCCCCATTACAACCCTGATTAAAGACCTTTTGATTTGTGTATCATCTCATATACAGTGGTGGAGATTTGATTTTTAGGTAAGCCTATGGGATTAACTTTTCAGGTTCGACTTATGAGTGCTTATTCTTGAACCGTAAACACTTTGAGTGCTTTGAGTGAATCTTTAGTGAGGATGTCAATCCTTGTCAGTTTTGAATCAGAGGTAATTATTTAGATAAAGGGAGACACTTATGTTTTCATGCTACAAATATATGACTTAGAATTGTTTGAATCTTTATGAGCCTTTGAGTTAAATTATCCATGTATAAATTATCTATGAATTATGATGAGGCATTGTTAATGAGGATTGTGAATTGTGGAAGTTCATTTTAATTGTAAGTTGAGAATTTTGCTTGAGGATAAGCAAAAGTTTAAGTGTGGGGGTATTTGATAAACTGTAAAAGTAACATATTTTAATCTCACATTTAGCATACTTTTGGATGATTTATCCCTTTATTTATGTAAAAAGGTGCTCTTAATCCTTTCTTTTCATTTCTTAAGCCCAGGAAAGCACCTAAGGATAAAAAGAATGTAAAACAGGCTTAAAACGGACCAAATTGGGCCAACCCAAGAAATCGACACGGCCTGGACTTCAATCCACACGGTCGTGCCTTTCCATTTACTTCACACGGCCATGCCATGATTTACACTACTGCTCCTAAACAAAAAAATCGAGACATGGCCTGAAGACGACTTACACGGGCGTGTGCCATGGGCGTGCCCCTGCCGCGGGAAAGAGTAATTTCACTCGAATTTGGATTCTTGGAGGCAAAAAACACATTTTGAAGTCTACTTAAACATCATTGGAGGAGTTCTACTTGAATTAGGATACTTAGGAGCCAAGTAAAGTATCTCAAAGCCTATATAAACACCCAAGGTAGCAACTAAAAAGGGCGTTCGGTAGAAGCCGAATCAGGAGCTTTTTTGGCAGAGGCTTTTAGGCCGAAGCATTTATCTTTTAGAGAGTCACTTGAAGATAGCCAATTGATCCATCTCAGGAAGTCAAAACTCCATTCAAGACGGAGGATCTCTCCTTCAATTCTGTCAGGGGGTTTTAGGGAGTTCTTATATATTGTTTATTCTTTTCTCTTGAGATGTTTTCATATTTAGTTATGCACTAAACCCTTCAGATACCTGAAGGGGATGAAACCTATGATGGATTTTTTTATTTCTAAATTATATGATAAATACTTAGTTTATTCTTAATTATGTTGTTTAATTTAGTCTGATGTGCTTAGGTGGAGGAGGAATAGACCCCGCCTAAGAGTAGATCTAGCATAATTGAGCGGAGTTGATCGGGTGCCTAGAGATAGGGTTACGAGATTTTGCTGAAATAGGGTGAAACCTAATATGGGAATCCATTGATCGATTTACTACTTCCTTAGGGGGTTATTATAAGAGAACGAGAGTTCCACTAATTAACGTAAGGTTAGATGTTATTCGCTTCGAGAGAGGGTTTAATATAGGTTAAGGAGTCTTACGGATCAAGCTAAGTAAAGAAATCATATGGTTTGGGGAATAAATAATAAGTGAAGTCATAGGTGGATTCTTCCTAAGGGTATCGTCTTTATCAACTGAGTTTTCCTAAAGTCTTTCTCCAATTCAATCTTTTGTCTTTGCATTTAGTCTAAGTATTTCGTTAGTTTAATAATCCAATCACTCCATATTTTAGGCTAAATAATAGAAAGAAAGTGAGTAGTAGTACTTTTAGGTTCCCTTGGGTTCGATAAGATATTCTTGCCTGAGCTATACTATTGTTCGATAGGTGCACTTGCCTCTATCATTGTCATGATATCTCTGTGTTCGATCACTCTTTTATAAATATTAAAACTCGACTGTTTTGACACGATCACCTACCCAGCCCTACACTCCAAGAATGCAACCGAGTATAAACGCATCAAAGCTGCCAGTAACAGTATATGTGGCTAATCCACTACAATCAGTATAACGTGGCATAGCCACTAGTGCAGTACTTCCTCCATAAATAAAACCCAACCCAATGCAACATGTCATGGCATAATAATTCAGTGTATGCAATAATGTATCATCATGGAAATTAATCAAATTATACACAAACATACCAAAACTGCCCCTAAGGGTATAACAGTAATTTTGCCCAACGAGGGCATTTCAGTAATTTTACCCACCGAGGATATTTTAGTAATTTACCCACCAAGGGTATTTCTGTAATTTACCCATTGATCGTTGTTTTGTCGAGCTTTAAAATTTATAAAGAGAATGATCGAACCTGGAAACTAACTCTGACAACGATTTAAGGAAAGTGCACCTATCGAACAGTAATATGGCTTTGGCAAGACCGAATTGTCTAACCCAAAGGGAACTCAAAGTACTCATACTAACCTTCTTTCTATTATTTAGCCTAAATATTAAGTGATTGGTTGTTTAATCTAAATTAACTAACTACTAAGCTAAAGACGCAAAGACAAAAAAAAAAATGAATTGGGGAAATACTGTTGGGAAAACTCAGTTGATTAAGACGATACCCTTAGGAAGAATCCACCTAGACTTCACTTGTTATCTAACACTGAACCAGATGATTTATTTGCTTGACTTGATCCGTAGGATTCCCTAATTTATATTAAACCCTTTCTCGAGGCGAATAACGTCTAACTATAGGTTGATTAATTGAAATCTCTTTCTAATTAAAACCCCTAGAATCACATTAACTCGATCTATAGACTCCTATATTACGTTTCACCATAATCTGGAAAAATCTCGTCACCCTATCTCTAAGCGCGCAATCAACTCCGCTTAATTATGATAGATCTACTCTTAAGAAGGGACTTTTGCTCCACCACTTAAGCACATTCGACTTGAATCAATATCACAGAAATATTAACACAAGAATTAAGCACACATAATTAAGATCAAATCAAGTATTTATCATGTAGTTTAGAAAACAATAACAAGATTCATCTAGGTTTCATCCCCTTCAGGTATCTGAAGGGTTTAGTTCATAACAGTAAAACAAAACATCTCAGAAAAAAAGATAAAACAAAACATAAGAAATCCCTAAAACTCCTTGATAGAATTGAAGGAGAGATACGCCGTCTTGAGTAGAATTCTTGCTTCTTGAAATGGATCAACGGGCTATCTTCAAGTGATTCCCACAAATCTGATCTTTCTGGCTCAGCTCCTTGGCCTAGCTGCCCGCTAGCTCTGGCAGAAGGTTTCTACCGAACTCCCCATTTAAGTTGCCTCTAGGGTGTTCATATAGACTTTGAAATGCTTTTCTTGGCCCCAACATATCCTAATTCAGGTAGAATTCCTACTAGGGTGTTTGAATAGGCTTTGGAATGTGTTTTTTTGCCTCTAAGTACCTTATTCCGAGTAAAACTCCTATTTGTTGCAGTAGGGACACGCCCATGGGCATACGCTCGTGTGTTTCATGGCCAGGCCATGTGCGAGCCTGTTGATGAGGTACAACCGTGTGAATCATGGTCAGGCCATGTTCGGACTTCTCTTAAGAGGCACGGCCGTGTGGGCTTAAGTCCAGGCCGTGCTAATTTCGTGATATGGCCCATTTGGTCCGTTTTAGGCCCATTTCTCGTTCTTTTCATCATCTGGTTCTTTCCTGAGTATAAAACATGAAAAGAAAGGATTAATAGCACCTTTTTACATAAATCAAGGGATAAATCATCCAAAAGTATGTTAAATGTGAGATTAAAGTATGTTACTTTTATAGTTTATCAAATACCCCCACACTTAAACTTTTACTTGTCCTCAAGCAAAATTCTCAACTTACAATTAAAATGAACTTTCCACAATTCACAATTCTCATTAACAATGCCTCATCATAATTCATAGATAATTTATACATGGATAATTTAACTCAAAGACTCCTAAAGATTCAAACAGTTCTAAGTCATACATTTGTAGCATGAAAATATAGGTGTGTCCCTTTATCTAAATAATTTCCTCTGATTCAAAATTGACAAGGATTGACATCCTCACTAAAGATTCCCACAAAGCACTCAAAGTGTTTACGGTTCAAGAATAAGCAATCATAAGTCTAACCTGAAAAGTTAATCCCATAGGCTTGCCTGAAAATCAAATCTCCACCACTGTAATATGAGATGGTACACAAATCAAAAGGTCTTTAACAAGGTTGTAACGGGGCTTAGGTTAAAGGTGTGGGAAAAGGCTGAATTGGAATGTTAGACTCGAGATTGACCTGACAAATTACCTAACTTTATAAAAAGAATTGAACTAACTAACTGAATAATTACATCACATGAAAATTTAAAATACTAATAATACGAGCTTCTTCTTCAAGATGTTGAATTTAAACATACAAGCTCTTAGAACATAGAGCTAATAATGAATATACTTCGCTTTTTTTTAATTAACACTAGCACAGGTTACATAAGAAAGAACTTTTATAACTGAAATAATATAATTGAGCAACTTATCAAATCAAGTATCAATAGAAGGGTAGTCAAAAGAAATGGTGATAACAAATACGAGTGGGGTTTTGGGTAGATATTAGTGGGTAAATCAATAAAAAGGGTTGTTAGGATCAAAGAGGTTCACTAGGGGTTAATTGTGAAGGTAGGCTTTTTAGTGGAGTGAGTGGGTTAAAACCTAGGTGCCTTTATCATCTCAGTATATCAAATCAAAAATATGGTCTTGACATGTATAATCGATGCAAGTTCTAGAATAACAATTCAATGTTGACACACTCATAATCAATAAAGTGAGCACGAAAAAGAATATATGCTCTATAAGGCTTAAAATTTCGCAAAAATTTTGGGTATTTGACATCAATCCCTGTAAATTTCAAACTTTAAGGTAATATTCAAATTCAGTTCAACAACCTATAAAATTTTTATTCTTGAATAATAGACTTATCATGCTTGATTCTCTAGTATCTTAAAGTATAAATCATCAATGCACAATTAATTATGACTTACTCAAAACATATCAATAAGAATCATAAATCATTAGAAATTTCATCCTAATTAGTAATATGAGAAAATTACTTAAGAACAAAATATAATTCAAGGATTTGAGAATAATGCAAAAGTTAGGAACTTTTACCCCCACACTGAAGATGTACATTGCCCTCAATGTACAAGGATAGATAAATAATCATGTAATGATAAAATCAAAAGAGGAGGGGAGAAGTGAAACTTCCTGGATTTTTTCTGGGATCACTATTATCGGCCCGATTTGGAGGAGGAGATGCCAATAGTCACAGTGCTAGATGAAGAAATTGGGAAACTCGTGATGGATTAGCGAGGAATTAATAATAAAGATTCAAAATATACGAAACAAATATTTAAATAAAAGCAAGCTAAAGTGAAGGAAAATAAAAAGGAAAATAAACTTGTAAGAATAGGTAAATGGACTGAGGAGTCCTTATTGTTGGATGGTTCGCGAGGTGGGTGTGATTTTTAAGGCTGTGTTGAGCTGGTGGTCATGGTTCCGGTGTGATTCCCTAGCAGCATTTAGAACCTAAAACTAAGAAACTAAAGTAAAATAAACTAAATTAAGCAGAAGAGAAGTAAGGATAAGGAAATTGAAGCAAAAGAGAAAAGAAAAATAGAACCGAAAAGGTCTCGATGACCCTTGGCTTGTTGGAGGGTTGAAGCGACCGACATGAACTTATGTAGCTCAGTCTCTCACAGGGAGATTGTATTTGAATCCTTTCGCTTCTTTGACATCGTTATGGTAGAGTAGGGACTTTGTTAGGAGAAGAATGCTGGGGATGAAGGGTAATGAGAAAGGGGTGAAAAAAGGGAGGCGTGAGGGGTTTAAATAGAGTTTTGAATTCTGACACCTCCCCACGCCCGTGGATTGTGGGCATGTCGATTCACACGGTCACCTAGCACGGTCGTGTTGTGAGGTGTGTTGTTTCCCCACGCCAGTTTTTCAGACTGCCACGTCACTTTTTGAGAAGTCAGTGTCGACCACGGTCACGTTGCACGGCCGTGGTGTTCTATCGATGCCCGTGGGGTAGTGGTTGGGTCTGTGACTTCAAAAATTAGTTGGGTCTAATTTGTACCATCTCGACCATGTCAGTATGGAGATTTTGTACTTCCACACGGCCACGGCCACAGCCGTGTGCAAGGCCGTGTGGTTTGGAAATCTGCACATTTGGTTAGTTTAAAACTAGGTGTTTAAGATGAAGAGGAGAAAATAAAATAAATGTGAAAATAAATAGGGTTAATGCTCGGGTTGCCTCCTGAGAAGCTCTCGTTTAAAGTCTTAAGCTAGACTTTCCTCGTATTCGTAAAAATCAGGGTGGTTTAAAAGTTTAAATATCTTCCCTCATGCTATCAGTTTTATTTTCATGATAAAGTTTAAGTCGAGAAGCGTTTACCTTAAAACTGCCAAATGTTGGATTGCTTATCTCGATTGTTCCGTAAGAGAAGATTTTACGTACCTCAAGAGGAGTTTCCTCATTTGTATTTAGGTCTGATGTGACCATGCGAGGATCTTCTTTATTTAACAGTACCTGATCTCCTATTTTGAAGTGGTTTGATGTTTCTACGAGCTCTTCTAGATGCTTCTTCGGTTTTACTTCGTATTGTTTCGGTTCCTCTTTAAAGTGTGTCTTCCACTCTTCTAGTTTATCGACCCTAAGGCTTTTCTCCTCATATTCTTTTTCTTTTTGGGCACGAGGTCCATGATCCGGCTTAGGTTTGTAACTTTGTAGTGTTTCCTGTGGTGAAAGTTGAACAAGTTGGTATCAACTGAATTTACTTTCTCACCTTTATCACTTGATGTTCTGGCCGAGTCAAGAGCTTGTAGACTGATTGATTCATCACCTACACGAAGAATGAGTTCTCCTATACAAACATCAATCTTAGTCCTAACAGTTGCTAAGAAAGGTCTTCCTAAAATTAAAGGAATCAAATTGTCCTCATCCATGTCTAAGACAACAAAGTCAACTGGGAAACGAATTTATCAATTTTTACAAGAACATCTTCGATAATTCCCCTAGGAATTCTAACAGTTTTATCAGCTAATTGAATACTCATCCTAGTTTGTTTGGGTTTCCCTAGACCTAGCTGTTTAAACATTTTATAAGGCATGACATTTATACTTTCCTCTAAATCAGCTAAAGTATTGTCAACAGTTAAACTTCCAATTAAACATGGAATTGTAAAACTCCCTGGATCTTTTAACTTTTGTGGTAGTCTATTTTGTAGGATTGCTGAGTACATTGCGTTTAATTCCACAGTGGATCCTCGTCTAACTTACGCTTGTTCGTCAAGAGTTGTTTTAAAAATTTCCTCGAATCTGGCATCTGTGAAAGAGCTTCAAGAAGTGGTAAGTTAATATGTAATTTCTTTAAAAGTTTAAGAAACTTACGAACTGTTCCTCTGTATCGTCTCTCTTCAACGCTTCAGGATAAGGTATGCGGGGTTGGTACTCTTTGATTATCGATTTTGTCTTTTCTTGTGTTGCCTCAACTTTACCTTCTTCTACCTCGCTTTCTTGTATTGAATTGGGTTCATCCAACCCGACATTTTCCTGAGCTGTTATGGCTTGGATTTGCTCTTTTGGGTTAATCTCAATGTTGCTTCGTAAACGCCCTTGCTATCATTCGGACATTAACTTTGCAAGTTGTCCAACTGACTTTGTAACATCCCCGATTGATTTGGTAAGTTACCCGACTTGGTTCTTGATCCTTTCCATCAATGTTTGTTGGTTTTTCAGTGTTGCCTCAGTGTCTTGGAAAAGGTTTTCTGTGGCTGCCATGAATTTTGTCAACATCTCTTTGAGGTAAAGCCTCTTTTCCTGTGGATAAGACTGATTTTGGAAATTTTAAAGAGGTTTTTGTCTTTGATTTCCTTGATTTCCTTGACCTACCCATGAAAAATTTGGGTGGAGGAATTATAGGTATTACTATAAAGGTTATTATTAGATTTGAAATTATTACCTATATAGTTCATCTGTTCGCTTCCTATGCCCAGTTGGTAGGGTGGGTACTCAGGATTCGCCACAATTCCACTTACGTCGTACTGCATTACTGGATGTACCTGCGAAGAACACAAACTATCAAGCTTTTTATTCATCATCTCTACCTTTGTTGATAGCATGGTTACTACGTCGAGGTTGAAGACTCCGGCTGATTTTGTTTGTTTCGTCCTTGTAACCTACCACTGATAGTTATTTAGTGACATCTTTTCAATAAATTCGTAGGCGGCTTCAGTAGTTCTGTTGTTTAGGGTTCCACCGGTAGCAAAATCAATTAGTTGCCTCGTTGAGGGGTTTACATCGCTATAGAAAGTTTGAACTTGGAGCCACAAGGGTAAACCATGGTGCGGACACCTTCTCAAGAGATCCTTGTATCTCTCCCATGCGTCATATAATGTCTCTAAATCCATCTGCACAAAAGAAGAGATATCATTATGTAATTTGGCCGTTTTGGCCGGTGGGAAATATTTTAATAAAACTTTTTTGGTCATTTGATCCCATCTGGTGATTGACCCTCTTGGTAATGAGTTTAACCACTGCTTGGCTTTATTCCTTAATAAAAAGGGAAATAACCAAAGATGTATGGCATTATCAGAAACGCCATTTATTTTGAAGGTATCACAGAACTCTAAAAAATTAGCTATATGAGTATTTGGGTCTTCATCCTGCAAACCATCTAATTGAACAAATTGTTGAATCATTTGTATAGTGTTAGGCTTTAAATCAAAATTATTAGCAGCTATAGAAGGCCTAACAATACCCAATTCTGCTTCTGTTAAATGAGGTTTAGCATAATCATACATAGTATGTGGAGCATTTTTTTTCTGCCACATCTTGTGGTGGTGGATTATTCTCGTCCATCCCTTCAGTACGATTGGATCTGCCTTGTTGTACTTTTTCTATGTAATTTAGGGTTCACATAATTTCTCTGCGATTCCTTCGAGCGATAACTTTAATATCACTGTCGTATACTAGTGGTCCTTTTGGGTTCTTTCTAGTCATAAACTAGAGGTATCTGTGTTGGAAAAGAAAGAAAGAAAATTAGCAAGGTTAAAACTAAAATAAAAATAAAAATAAATTGCAAAAATAAAAAATGGCTAAAATAATAAAAATAGAGCTTTAGAAATATTTTAGTTTCCCGGCAACGGTGCCAAAAACTTGATCGTTGTTTTGTCGAGTTTTAAAATTTATAAAGAGAATGATCAAACCTGGAAACTAACTATGACAATGATTTAAGGCAAGTGCACCTATCGAATAGTAGTATAGCTTAGGCAAGACCGGATTGTCGAACCCAAAGGAACTAAAAGTGCTAATACTAACCTTCTTTCTATTATTTAGCCTAAATATTAAGTGATTGGTTGTTTAATCTAAATTAACTAACTACTAAGCTAAAGATGCAAAGCCAAAAAGAATGAATTGGGGAAATACTGTTGGGAAAACTCAGTTGATTAAGACAATACCCTTAGGAAGAATCCACCTAGACTTCACTTGTTATCTAACACTGAACCAGATGATTTATTCACTTGACTTGATCCGTAGGATTCCCTAATTTATATTAAACCCTCTCTCGAGCCGAATAACGTCTAACCATAGGTTGATTAATTGAAATCTCTTTCTAATTAAAACCCCTAGAATCACATTAACTCGATCTATAGACTCCTATATTAGGTTTCACCCTAATCTGGCAAAATCTCGTCACCCTATCTCTAAACGCGCAATCAACTTCACTTAATTATGATAGATCTACTCTTAAGCAGGGACTTTTGCTCCACCACCTAAGCACATTCGACTTGAATCGATATCCCTGAAATATTAACACAATAATTAAGCACACATAATCAAGATCAAATCAAGTATTTATCATATAGTTCAGAAAACAATAATAAGATTCATCTAGGTTTTATCCCCTTCAGGTATCTAAAAGGTTTAGTTCATAACAATAAAAGAAAACATCTCAGAAGAAAAGATAAAACAAAATATAAGAAATCCCTAAAACTCCCTGATGGAATTGAAGGAGAGATCTGATGTCTTGAGTAGAATTTTGGCTTCTTGAGATGGATCAACTGGCTATCTTTGAGTGATTCCCACAAATCTGACCTTCCTGGCTTGGCTCCTTGGCCTAGCTGCCCACTAGCTCTGGCAGAAGGTTTCTACTGAACTCCCCACTTAAGTTGCCCCCTAGGGTGTTTATACAGACTTTGAGATGCTTTTCTTGTCCCCTACATATCCTAATTCAAGTAAAAATCCTACTAGGGTGTTTGAATAGGCTTTGGAATGTGTTTCTTTGCCTCTAAGTACCCTATACTGAGTAGAACTCCTATTGGCCGCGGTAGGGACACGCCTATGGGCACACGATCGTGAGTTTCGTGGCCAGGCCATGTACAAGCCTATTGATGAGGTATAGTCATGTGAATCATGGTCAGGCTGTGCTCGGACTTCTCTTAAGAGGCACTACCATGTGGGCTTAAGTCTAGGCCATGCCGATTTCGTGATATGGCCCATTTGGTCCATTTTAGGCTGGTTTCTCATTCTGTTCATCCCCTGGTGCTTTTCTGAGCATAAAATATGAAAAGAAAGGAGTAAGAGCACCTTTTTACATAAATCAAGGTATAAATCATCCAAAAGTATGCTAAATGTGGGATTAAAATATGTTACTTTTACAGTTTATCACCCATTAAGGCTATTTCAGTAATTTTCCCTATAGGGGTATTTCAGTAATTTAGTTGTCTAACTGCCTTTCTGGAGACCTATTGTCCCCTCGAGCGACATGGGACCCCTTTTGGGTCTCAAGAGTACAATTGGGCCCAAACTCTATTTTAGGCCCGAATGGGCCCACACGTTCGTGTGGCCCATTACGCTTGGTTTTGGTCTCAGTTTTGTAATTTTTGCCACCGCATTTATTATTCGATCGATTTCTATCAATTTTGCCCATATGGGCCCATCATTTGTGGCTCGATTTACCCCATGAACGTTCGCATGCTCGAGTGGTCGTAGTTGCTGGCTTTTCGACTTTTTGGCTTTTGACCGTTTCATAGAACATCACATGCATTCATTTAGGTGGGTGTGAGATTACACACCTGTTACGAACGTAGATTAAACTCCTGAAATTTTGTACCTAAGAAACCAACATATTCTAATCGATTACCATTCACTCCGATAAAACATATCCAAGTTTGAATCCGAATAGTCACTAACACCACTTACCACAAAATGGCCCCCTTCAACAAGGTGCCAATATTCGGCTTTGCTTCCTCTTGGCTAGAGCAAAAAACTCCTAAACTGATTGATGCACAAAGGGGGTTAGCATCCTCCAATGATCGGCATTAAGGAGAGATTTAACAAAGATTAATATTATCTACGCTTAGCTTCGGCAATAGTAGACCCTTGAACAAGAGGAGTTTAAGCACTTACTGCCCCTAGAGATGACGATTAACTAAAGAGAAAATAAAAGGTTATAAACGCACAAGAACCCAAAAAGAAATAGGTTTAGCCTAGGGAGAAAAATGAGAGTTTCAACTTTAGTGAAAAGAGAAGAGAAAGAAACGACGAAAAGAAGTAAGAGAGAAGACATTACATTGTGATCACAGACGAACCGAATAGACAAGGTAGATTTGACGATCAAAAGAACACCAAGCTTCAGACTAGCTAATGTTCGGCTATTTGCAAAAGAAAAGAGAAACCGATTCAAATGGGAAAAATGGAAATTCAGCTTATGGAGAAAAGGGTAGAAAAGAAATAGGGAAGAAGAAATGGAGAAAAGGGATTGACAAGTAGGAAAAGTGCAACAAAATGACTCGAAATGCTAAAATGCCTAGAAATCCCTAGAGAGTTTCAGCACACGCACAAAA
Source organism: Gossypium rotundifolium (assembly GCA_025506655.1). NCBI lineage: Eukaryota > Viridiplantae > Streptophyta > Magnoliopsida > Malvales > Malvaceae > Gossypium > Gossypium rotundifolium. Next base: position 23,708,843 of record CP106730.1, read on the forward strand.
GGTTTCGATTTTTTCTTTTCCTACCCACACCAAATGTCGAATTCGCTACCCAAACTAACCCCTAGCCGAAATTCTCATCCCCCACACACTCCACATTCGGCCAAACACTCCCACACTCCCCTATCGCCTGATTCTCTCCTCCTTTTTGCTCCACCCTTCACTCTTCACCTCCCATTCAAACTGATTGACCAAGTCTCCCTCCACCTCATAGAGTTCTACTCCAACTCCACCTCTTCTCCCCTCAAAGCATAAAATAAAACTCCCCATATGCTGCTTGTGGGATTCAAACCCCACCCCACCTTGCTTCCATGTTGACGCCACCACCACTCCACCATGTGGCCATTTGTGTTAGCAAAACACCAACAAATTCTCTTAAGCCTTGCTTCCAACAGTCCTCTCCCCTAAAGTGCCCAAAAACCACAATTTTTTCCAAGGTTTGGCCTTGACCCCAGGCATCCCTAGAGCCCCTAAACACCTTCAAATAACCTGTAGAGCAAGCATAACATGCAATTAAACAGATATGAAAAACCCCTAATTTTGAAATGTTACATGATGGGCCGTCGCACACACTTCCGCACGCGCCACTATATATGGCGGTCGGAGGCCATCAACCTTGCTTTTTGAAGGTGAATCGAGAGGTACCTTTTTTATTATTTTTAAATAGTGTTTATGTATATAAAAATAGAGATCGAATAGAAAATAAAAAAATTTAAACTAAATAGGATAATATAAAAATCACCTTCTATTGTTTTCGATTGATTGTGTATAAATCACTATTTTTTATATATTTGTATGTATTTTTCTCTATATTCATGTGTTTTTATTTTACAGATTTTGAGGTTTTATAGCCCCAAAAATAATGAAAAAAAGGGAAATATAAAGATTCTATTGTTTCTTGCCATTTTTGTTGTTTTTCCTTTCCTTCTTGTAGGCGAACAATGAAGAATTCGGCGTTGGAGTGATTCGCACACTGATTGCTGTGCAACCAAAGGCTGGCATGGGCATGAGGAAGGGCTACCAGCTGGGGTGCTTGCGGCGTGAGGGAGAACCCTAGGGTTCGGGGTTTCTAACTTTGGTTTAGGTATTGGGCCCTTTTGGGCTGCATAGGTTTTGGGTTTGGGTGTACTTGTGCTACCGGGTGTAATGGGTTTAGTAATTTAGGTTTGGGTTAATTGTTTTGTAAATAGACATTAGTAAAATTTGGACTTTGGCTTATATATTTTTTATTTTTCTGTTTTATTCTGGTTTGTTTTATTTTACATAGGCTCGGGCAAAATGGGCCTATTACAGCTGCCCCTCTTTCCTCATTGTCATGTAACGAGAATAGAGCAAAGACTATAAATGGACCAATTTTGCCCGGTCTTTATCGAGCCTTGACTTCTTGGTCCTCATCTTCTTCAAATGGCTTCCAACTCCACTGCAACTTCAACGGTATTGGAATTTCATCTTGATTTCAGTAAGTCTGATGGCTTCAATCTGCTTCACTGCAACTTCAGGAAGACAGTATCCGCTAATTTTTAATATACTCCACTACAACTTCAGGGAGGTCAGACTAGTATCTTTTATCTGCTTCACTGCAACTTCAGGAACGCTAGATCTGTTTTCTTTAGTTTGCTGCAAGCTGAGGTCTTTGATCTTCTTCCTATAACTTCAGGAAGGTAAGATCTATTGTCTTTGATCTTCTCCACTGCAAACTCAGGGAGACAAGACCAATGTCTTCGATCTGCTTCCTGCAACTTCAGGAATGCCAGATCTACTATTTTCGATCTGCTCTTCTGCAAACTCAAGGAGATAAGATCTAATGTCTTCGATCTACTTCCTGCAACTTTAAGAATGTCAGATCTACTGTTTTCGATCTGCTCCACTACAAACTAAAGGAGACAAGATCTGATGTCTTTGATCTACTTCCTGCAACTTTAGGAATGTCAGATCTGCTGTTTTCGATATGCTCCACTGCAAACTCAGGGAGATAAGATATGATGTCTTTGATATGCTTCTTGCAACTTCAGGTGTAATATCCTAAAATTGTAAGTATCGATATGTTGCATGTTTTTGGTGTTTAGCTTGTGAATGATTTTATTTGTTTGTTTAATATAGTCTTGAGAAGGCTCGAGTTTTTTCGGAGTTAGAATAAATTTTAGTAAAGAGTACTTTACTGTAGAGGAATCAGGTGACTTTGAAGTTTAAGTTAATTAAAGTAATAAAGGATATCATGAGTTGAGCTATTGGTGAAGGGGATATGCGCTACATGTATGGTCTTGAGGGGAGAGGTTCGAATCTCCTAACATCCAAATTGTGAGCATTTATTTTTGCTCTTTCCTAGCAAGTGTCGGCAAAGCTTCATTCATGGATAAGATGGACTAAATTTTTTTATGGAAAGATGGCTAAAGGTTATGGTAAACATGAATTAAGGGGTTGAATTTGCTTGATTTTAGGGATTGTTTTTTTTTAAGCATTTGGAAAGTGGAGGAATACAAGGCATGATACAAGAATGATGATTTGGAAACTTTTGCATGGCCATTTTGACCATGTATTTGACTGACATTGTGGACTAAAAGGGTTGGCGAATGTGGTTGTAGCTTGGCTAGGATTAGGAGTTAGTTTTTGTCATTCTTAGCATATTTGTGCAAAATTTTCAACTCTCTTCAAAACTTTTCCCCTAACCAAAATTGAGCATTTGGTAAGCTTAGGTCTTTTGACCATTTCTTTTTCATGTTACCATTTGGGCACATTTTTGCCTAGCATCTCAATACGCTCTTCTCCTTATGCCGAAATACCAAAGCTAAAGACCATTCTTCTTTTTCCTTCCCCTCCCCCATTGCCGAATGCATTTTGTTCCTAAACTCATCACTTTTCTATTTCTCTTTTCTTCTCTTTGAAAACCAAATCATAAACACCTACTCCCCATTCTCTTTTCCTCTCCATTTTATTTATCATTCAAACACTTTCTCCATCCTTTTCTCCCCTTGGATGAATGGTACTAATACCATTTTTTTCAATTTTCCTTCAAAGCTAAATCTTCTCTTTATCTATATTATTTTGTTGATTATTCCTTCAACCTTCGTTTAAGCAATCAGTCAGAACTCTTTTCAAATATTTTCTTTTCCCTTCTTTTTTTTAGCCGAATATATCATTTTTTTCAATTTTCCTTCAAAGCTAAATCTTCTCTTTATCTATATTATTTTGTTGATTATTCCTTCAACCTTCGTTTAAGCAATCAGTCAGAACTCTTTTCAAATATTTTCTTTTCCCTTCTTTTTTTTAGCCGAATATATATAAGTTTAGGAGGGTCTTATGACCGATAATAACGTTCTTTTTCCTTAGACAATCTTTCATTTTTATAGTGTTATAAAGAAGGCCAAACTTTGAGTATTCGTTATCATTGTGGTTTGTTAGAAATCGAGTCGAAGTGTTAAGGTAAGGGTTCTTATCAAGGAGCTATATACTACTCGACATATTGTTATAGATGAACAATTAATCAATTTTGTTTTAGGGGACGTTATCGCTCGATTTTCATCTTGTGGGACAAGGATATTTTGTGGTAAGCCAATCTCACCCTTCAAACCGTTAGTCATAATTTTTGATATACTTTTTAGTTGGACTAATGATCTATTGTCAATGGAGACAATCAAGATAGGGACGAAAAAGGTTGTGAATAATGTTTGGAAGAGGAGTGGTTTCGCTATTCCCCCGAAATTTAAGTGAAGGGCTATTTCGAGAATTTGAGATTTTCCACCGGGTTGTGGACCCTCATCCAAGAAGAATCTATTATTTGAAGTCGTTCGTACTCCTAAGCCTTTGTTTGTTCGTGGATATTCAATGGGCAACAAACTAACAATCGGGGAGAAACCGCATATAGAAGTTGTTCAAAATTTCAAGGGTAAAGTCTAGATCGTTATTTATAAGAATAGATTTATAAATAGTATTAGTGTTCTAAATTATCGTGATGCGTGTTTAGGTATCGACGAGCGGGAAAGTCTAGTTCTCACTGTAACCAGGTGTGTAACTTCACACTTATCTCTCGGGTTAGATACTATACCGTAAGTATTGGGATAAAATCCTAAAGATGGCAAAATCAGAGAAATATGAAATAATTAACACTTTTGTGTAAATGCATGAAAGCAATTAAAGTCCTGGAAATTATGAAAACACCCTCAATGGGCTAATTGATAAATAGTAAAATTTTATGCCTCGTGATATATGGGCCAACAACTGCTAGATCGATATATGGGCCAAAAACTGCTAGATCGATAAATGGGCCAAAGTTTGCTAGATCGTTAAATGGGCTAAAATGTTATTTTGCCTTATGGGCCATAATGAAAATTTGAGATATGGACCCACATGTATTATGGGCCTTTTGTTAAATTTATCATGTGAATGTATTGTTATGTTTTATATATAAACATGATTGCTCAGGTTGGAAAACAATTGTGAAGAGAAGAAAGGCTGCTGCCAAAAATCTAGTTCGGGTGGCTTTGCCACAATCTAGTTTGGTGGTGCACCACAATATTATTTAAAATGGCTTTATGCTCACGATCGGTGTGTTGGCGGGTGGGTTGACTTGATCCCTACTGGTGTGTGTGTTGGTTGGTACGGTGGTGTGTAGTGGATGGAAAATTTAGGTTTGGTTGGGTATTTCATTCTACATGCATTATTATTATATTGTTAACCAGTAAATGGGCTCAAGCCCAATATAATGTCTTGATGATTTGGCCCAGTGGATATGGTAAGTGGGTTAATACACTGAGTTTTGAGTAACTCACTCTGCTTTATTATCCTTCTCAGGTAATGGCAATTCATGGAGGCTTGGGCCGGGGATGACTTCGTGGAGGCCATACTTTGAACAAGGGTTTTATAAACTATGAACTTCAATTAAGTATATTTATTTAATTACTATTTTGGGTATGATGTAATAAGGCCTCTATTATTATTATTTTATGGATTTTATGTGGATGGATTTAATTATGCTTTAGACACTTAATTTGGACTAATACTATTTTAATAATATTTCATTAAATATTTTATTTTAAACATATGAGATTATTTAAATATTATTGTTTTGATTCTTTTGAACTCTTTAAAATTACTTTAAAGTCTTTAACAATTAAATATTAAATAATAAGATTTCAAACTAGTACTACTTTATTCATCGATTTTAAATCAAATTCTTGGTTTTACTAAACTTCATTTTCAAAAGGTTTTGTAGAACTGTTTTACCTAAATCATTAGATAATTAAATGGAAGTTCGTTCTGTGTGACAAATCAAATCTCGTCTTAACGCATAGACCCGATTTGGGGTGTTACATTTAATGGTATCAGAGCCAGTTTCAAAACTCAGCTGTGGTAGGGTTGAACAAATAACTTTCATTTGAAATTATTTTAATTATGTTTTAAAGGTTGTGTGGCACCACAAGCATCCGACACCAAGTCAAGTAAGTATTCATTACTGAATGATTATTATGATGATATGATCATAGGAACACTCTAGAACTTCTAATTTTAAGTGTTGAAAATTGTAAAGATCGAGACCATAGGATGTGTTCGCGAAAAACAACTTTATCTCATGAATCTCATAAAATATCGTTAATAAACACTTAAATAGTTTTCTAATTCATAAAATTCATAATCAGATTAAAATGAGTTAGTCAGTATGAGAGCTGGAGGACGCGGACGTGGTAGATGTGGCCGTGGTAGAGGCCGAGGTGCTAGAGCTGTGTCTGAGGAATTGGGACATATCCCAGAAATGGATGCACCGACATCACCTGCGTCGAAAAATGAATCATAAGACCATAGAAGACAAGATAATAATTTGACACAAGCAATGTTACGAGTCCTTGAAAGGGTCGCTGGAACTAGAGCTGGGCCAGCAGCTCGTGGGTCGATATCGGAGCGATTGAAATCAAGTGGTGCTGAAGTTTTTAGAGGTGTTTCAAGTGTAGCTCCAAATGTTGCTGAATATTGGCTTGAGGCTGTATAGCAAATTATGGACGATCTAGAGTGCACTGTAGAGCAGAAACTAAGAAGAGCGGTGTCCTTGTTAAGGGACGAGGCATATCAATGGTGGCTTACTATTCGAGAAGGCACAGAAGCTGCATTAGTTACTTGAGAATTCTTCAAAGCTTCCTTTCAAGGGAAATATGTAGGGACAAGTTATGTGGATGCTCGGAGGAAGGAATTCTTGAATCTGGTTCAAGGAAATAAGACGGTGGCAGCTTATGAGGCAGAATTTTTACGCTTGAGTCGTTATGCTCGAACTATAGTACCAACGGATCATGAGCATTGTGTACATTTCGAGGATGGGCTGAATGATGAGTTGCGGGTACTGATAGCCCCACAACAAGTAAGAATTTTTGCCATGCTTGTGGAGAAAGTCAAGATAGCCGAAGAGGCTAAGTGCTCAGAACGTCAGAATTGGGAAAGAGTTAGAGGCAAAAGAGATTTACACTATGTGGGTTCTTCAAAAAGGTTTCAGAAGAGGCCTCGGAATGATGAACCAGCTCAAGGTAGAGCACCTGTGGCTACTAATCAGAGTCGAGACTGTGCTGAATGTGGAAAATGACACCCCGAAGAGTGCTGGAGGAAAACTGGTGCTTGTTATAAATGTGGTTCCAAGGATCATCAATATAAGAATTGCCCTCGACGGATAGATATGACCCAGAAAGCTCGTAACCTTGATGCTCAGTCGGCCAGAGGCGCTCAGCAGCCACCGAGAGGCCGTGGACCAGGTCGTGGTGGTAATGGGGTTGGACGCGGATAAGATGCACTGGGTCGAGGCAATGGTTCCAAAGGTAATGCGTAGGTAAGACAGCTAGGGTTGGTCTATGCGGTTAGACGCCACGAGGATGACAATGCAACTGATGTGATAACTAGTACATTCTTCATCTTTGATGTTCCTATTACTGCTTTGATAGATATCGATTCTACCCACTCGTATGTTGCTAGTGCCATACCTAGAAACCTGAATATAGAATCTGAGATTACCGACAGTGAGATGACAGTAATTAGTCCTTAAGACAGTTGGTAATTGTGAATAAACTGTTTAGAGACGTGCCCTTAAAAATCCAAAGAGAAATATTTTTGGCGAATTTGATGGAATTTCCTTTCGGCGAATTTGATCTCATTCTGAGCATGGATTGGTTGGTGAAGCACCGGGCGCATTTGAATTGTGCTGAAAAGCAGATGTCAATAAGGACTTCGAATGATAAGAAAGTAGTAATAATAGGCGAACGAAGAAATTACTTGGCAAATGTGGTATCTACGTTAAAGGCAAAAAAGTTGGTGCGGAAAGGGTATGGAGCATTCATAGCTTTTATTAGTGCTTTGGATGCCAAGGAGTTATCAGTGGAAGATGTGAGAACGGTGAAGGAATTTTCAGATGTCCTTCCCAAAGAACTTCCTGGTATACCTCCAGATCGGGAAGTAGAATTTGGAATTAAGCTTTTGCCCGGAACGGCTCTAGTGTCTATTGCACCTTATAGGATGGCACCGAAGGAGTTGGCGGAGCTTAAAGCTCAAATTAAAGAATTTTTGGATCGAGGATTTATTCGACCTAGTGTGTCTCCGTGGGGAGCACCGGTTTTGTTCGTTAAGAATAAGGATGGGTCGATGCGTATGTGCATTGATTACAGGCAGTTGAATAAATTGACAATCAAGAATAGGTATCCCTTGCCGAGAATTGATGACCTATTTGATCAATTGAAAGGAGCATCAGTTTTCTCCAAAATTGATTTGAGATCGGGTTATCATCAACTCAAAGTGAAAGAGGCAGATATTCATAAGACGGCATTCCGAACTCGTTATGGACATTATGAGTTCTTGGTGATGCCATTTGGGTTGACCAACCAGCTGCATTTATGGACATGATGAATCGGGTCTTTCAACCTTATTTAGACCGGTTTGTGGTAGTGTTCATAGATGACATTTTGGTATATTCGAGAAATGAAGAGGAGCATGACTCACATTTGCAGATAGTATTGCGCTTACTTTGTGATAAGCAACTTTATGCCAAATTCAAGAATGTGAATTTTGGTTAAGGAAGTGACTTTCTTGGGTCATGTGGTGTCACCAAGGAATAAGGGTGGATCCTTGGAAAATTGAGGTCAGATTGGATTGGAAACCACCAAAGTTAGTAGATGAGATTTGGAGTTTCTTAAGTTTGGCTGGATATTATAGACGCTTTGTTGAGGGGTTTTCGTTGATTGCTGCACCCCTAACTAAGCTATTGTGAAAGGGATTACCGTATGTATGGACTGATAAATAACAAAAAAGTTTCGAGAAATTGAAGATGATTTTGACTAAGCACCAAGATCGATTCAACCTGAGGCTGGAAAAGAATTTATCGCCTACTATGATGCTATACACTGTGTTTAGGATGTGTCTTGATGCAAAATGGAAAAGTGGTGGCCTATGCTTCTTGTCATTGAGACCGACGAAGTAAACTACCCTACTCATGACTTGGAGTTGGTCAGTAGTGTTTGCTTTAAAGATTTGGAGGCACTATCTCTATGGTGAGAAGTCTATTATCTATACGATCATAAGAGTCTTAAGTATCTTCTTACCCGTAAGGAGTTAAACTTGAGACAAAGAAGGTGGGTAGAGTTGTTAAAGGATTATGATTTCTCAATCGAGTATCATCTCGAAAGGCTAACGCAGTAGCGCACGCATTAAGTCATAAGGTGGTATCTAATTTAAGAGCAATGTTTGCTCATCTGAGTTTGTATGAGGATGGTAGTCTGTTAGCAGAACTTCAGGTGAAGCCTCTGTGGTTAGATCAGATTAGGGAAAAGCAGATATCAGATGAAAAGTTGGGATCCTTAATTCAGAAGTTGAAAGTGGTGAAATAGGGATTTTGGTATGAATAATGATGGAGTCTTGTGTTTTCGTGGAAGAATTTGTATGCCCAAGGACTCAAATTCGAGACAAATGATTCTGCGGGAGGCGCATAGTAGCCCTTATACTATGTACCCCGGAGGAAATAAGATGTATCGAGATTTTCGTGAACGGTATTGGTGGCCAGGGTTGAAGCGTGAGATTTTTGAGTTTGTAGGTAAATGTTTGTTGTCAATAAGTGAAGGTGAGCATCAATCGCCCTCGTGCTTATTACAATCGGTAAAGATTTCCCTATGGAAATGGGAGCGGATATCAATGGATTTTGTTAGTGGGTTACCTTTAACACCTACTAAGAAAAATTCCTTTTGGGAAGTAGTTGATTGTTTGACGAAGACTGCCTATTTTCTTCCAACATGATTACTCACCGCAGGTTAGCTAAGTCAGATGTATCTGAGATCGTGAGGTTGCATGGGGTACCAAAGGTTCATCATATCGAACAGGATACCAAGTTTACATCACGGTTTTGGAAAGCTTTACATGAGGCTTTGGGAACAAAGTTAAACTTTAGTATGGCTTTTCATCCTCAAATGATGGTCATCGAAAGAGTAATTCAAATTTTGGAAGACATGTTACGTGGTTGTATAATCGACTCAGAGGTAGTTGGGAGGATTTCCTACCGCTAAGCGAGTTCGCAGATAATAACAGCTACCAATCCAAAGATCCAAATGGTGCCTTATGAAGCTTTATACGGTTGTAGGTGTCGTACCCCTACTTGTTGGACTGAATTGGGGGAACGATAGTTGTTGGGTCCTATGTTAATATCTGAGACGGAAGAATAGGAAAAGGTGATTCGAGTGCGATTAAAGGAAGCTTCGGATCGACAAAAATCGTATGCAGATCCGAAGTGTAAGGATATTGAGTTTATGTGGGAGATCGTGCCTTTCTGAAAGTCTCACCTTGGAGGAAGATTTTAGATTTGGAACGAAGGGCAAGTTGAGCCCTAGGTTCATTGGACCATATCGTGTGATGAAGCGTGTTGGTCCAGTGGCCTATTAGCTTGAATTACCTCTGGAGTTGAGTCAGATTCATAATGTTTTCCATGTTTCTATGCTGAGGTGCTATAGATCGGATCCGTCTCACATAGTACCAATAGAAGAAGTGGAGTTGAGATCAGACTTATCTTTTGAGGAGGAACCTGTGGAAATCTTAGATCGAGATGTTAAGGTGCTAAGAAAGAAGACCGTGCCGTTGGTCAAGGTTTTATGGCGTAATCACGGAGCGGAGGAAGCTACGTGGGAGCCTAAGGATGCAATTCGGCAACAATATCCTCACCTCTTTTAATTAGGTAAAATTTCGAGGATGAAATTTTCTTTAAGGGGGTATAATTGTAACATCCTAAAAATGTGAGTATCGATATGTTGCATGTTTTTGGTGTTTAGCTTGTGAATGATTTTATTTGTGTGTTTAATATAGTCTTGAGAAGGCTCGGGTTTATTTAGAGTTAGAATAAATTTTAGTAAAGAGTACTTTACTGTAGAGGAATCAGGTGACTTTGAAGTTTAAGTTAATTAAAGTAATAAAAGATAGCATGAGTTGAGCTATTGGTGAAGGGGATATGCACTACATGTATGGTTTTGAGGGGAGAGGTTCGAATCTCCTAGCATGCAAATTGTAAGCATTTATATTTGCTCTTTCCTAGCAAGTGTCAGCCAAGCTTCATTCATGGATAAGATGGACTAAATTTTTTTATGGAAAGATGGCTAAAGGTTATGGTAAACATGAATTAAGGGGTTGAATTTGCTTAATTTTGGGGATTGTTTTTTTAAGCATTTGGAAAGTGGAGGAATACAAGGCATGATACAAGAATGATGATTTGAAACTTTTCATGGCCATTTTGACCATGTATTTGGACGGCATTGTGGACTAAAGGGGTTGGCCGAATGTGGTTGTAGCTTGGCTAGGATTAGGAGTTAGTTTTTGGTCATTCTTAGCATATTTGTGCAAAATTTTCAATTCTCTTGAAAACTTTTCTCCTAGTTAAATTAAGCATTTGGTAAGCTTAGTTCTTTTGACCATTTCTTTTTCATGTTACCATTTGGGCACATTTTTGCCTAGCATCTCAATACACTCTTCTCCTTATGTCGAAATACCAAAGCTAAAGACCATTCTTCTTTTTCCTTCCCCTCCCCCATTGCCGAATGCATTTTGTTCCTAAACTCATCACTTTTCTCTTTCTCTTTTCTTCTCTTTGAAAACCGAATCATAAACACCTACTCCCCATTCTCTTTTCCTCTCCATTTTATTTATCATTCAAACACTTTCTCTATCCTTTTCTCCCCATGGCCGAATGGTACTAATACCATTTTCTTCAATTTTCCTTCAAAGCCGAATCTTCTCTTCATCTATATTGTTTTGTTGATTATTCCTTAATCCTTTGTTTAAGCAATCGGTAAGAACTCTTTTCAAATCTTTTCTTTTCCCTTCTTTTCTTAACTGAATATATATAAGTTTAGGAGGGTCTTATGACCGATAATAACGTTCTTTTTCCTTAGACAATCTTTCATTTTTATAGTGTTATAAAGAAGGCCAAACTTGGAGTATTCGTTATCATTGTGATTCGTTAGAAATTGAGTCGAAGTGTTAAGGTAAGGGTTCTTATCAAGGAGCTATATGCTGTAACATCCTGATAAATAGGGGTTATGCATTTTATTTAATTTTATGGTGTTGCATGCCTAAGTATAATTGAATGTGTTTTAGGAAGTTTTTCGAACTTCAAATATGCAAGTGAATGCTTAGAGAAATATTAAATTTTTAATAATTAAAATGGAGCTAAGCAAGATAGGCTTTAAGAAATATTGACAAGGGGTTTTAAGCATAATAAGTCATTTGGCAAGGTGGTAATGGTGCATGAGTGAATGCATGAGAGAGGTTCAATCCCTAGCTAGCAAGTGGAAGGAATTTTAATTTCTTTTATTTTCTTTCCTATAGTGTCGGCCAAGACTATTCTAGAATGGATGGTCATCTTTTATTTTTGGTTAGTAGACCATATGAAAAAGGCAAGCTAGAAGTTATGGCATGGAATCATGAAGATATGGCAAGATAGGGGACAAAAGGCTTGAAGAAAGGATGGTGTTTTGAAGCTTTTTCATGGTCATTTGACCATGAACCTAGTCGACTTTAGGGGCTAAGGGAGAAGGTTTAATTGTGTTTGGAATCAAGGGATTGATGGGGAAGAATTGAGGAGGAAAAAAGGGATTATGTTGGTAAGGTTATTTAATTTTGCATAGGCATTAGGTGTTAGTTGGCCAAAATTTTAACCAATTTCACTCCAAAACCTTATTCATAGTCGAATGCTTATCTACACGTAAGAGAAGCCTTTTTTCTTCTTTTGGTCTTTTGCAATTTGCCATTTCGGTTTGAGAAGTCTTTATAGTTTCTTTTCTCCTAAACATAACATCTTTTCTTCCTCTTTGTAACCGAAAGTACCAAAGTTCAAAGACCTATTTTCTTCACTTTTTCCCTCATGGTCAATGCACATAAGTCCCTAAACTCATCTCTTTTCTTTTGGAAATCATCATTATCATCATCTTTTTCTTCCTTTTCTTTCTTTCTCCTTTCATTTTTCTTTCTTTTCACTTTCAACCGAAACCATTTTCTACCAAAAGCAAATCATCCCTTTCTCTCAAATTTCTTCTCATTTACCTTGCTAAGGCCGAAACTCCCATTCTCTATTTTCATCTTCTTCTTTCTTTTCTTTTGTTGAAAACCCAAACCACCATAGTCAAAAACATCATATTTTTTCTTCTTTTATTCAAGCGAAAAGCATCATTTCTTTTCTTCTACTTTGATAAGGTCAATCTTCAAGTGGTTAAGTAAGGATTTTTGTTAAGTGTTTTCATTATTTCTTTTAGAATAGCCGATTTAGAAACTTAATTCTCTCATTTTCTCCTAGGTCAAACTTTGGAAGGGATTGTTAGGATCCTTTTGGTAGCCAACGCTAAGGAGGGATCTTTCAAATCATCCAAGCTAAGGATTACCATTTCCTGTTATATCGTTTCTTTTAGATAGTTTATTAATCAACTTTATTTTAGGGGTGATTTTGAGACTAACAAGATAGGTTTGAAAAGAGCGGTACGGAGTGTTTGGAAGAGAGGAGGCTTTGTTATACCCTCAAACTTCAAGCGAAGGGCTGTATCGGGTATACGAGATTTTCCACCGGTTGTGGACCTCTCGCTAACTAAGATCGGTTATTTGAAGTAGTGCATAACCGAACCACTTTTCGTTAGTGGGTTGTCAGCGGGTTTTGATCCATCTAACGGAGAAAAACCACAAATAACGGTTGTTCGAGAATCCGAGGGTAAGGATTTAGATCTCTCATCAATAGTATAGTTTTATTAGTAATAGTGTATACTAATCAAGTGTGATAATTAACTAGGTGTTGACGAGCGGGAAGGTATCGTTCTCACTGTTATAAGGTGTGTAACATTATATTAAAATCTCATAGATCTATATTAAATGTGATGTGTATAAAAATATGTGTAATAATGGTTATGGTACCATTCAATGGTATTCGATATTCGTATGTTTACCCCAATACTGTTAATTTCGCTATATGCATAAATGTGAAATAAGTATGACTCGCCTATGATTTTGGGGTAAATGACATGAAAACTGAATAATATGTATGTGCATGGGCATATGGGTGTTATTGATAAAGGGGAAGTGTTCTGGTGGTTTTACCACATTATCCGGTGACTTCGGTCACATATATGAATCTGGTGACTTCGATCACATATATGAATCCGGTGACTTCGGTCACATATTTTTGAATCTGGTGACTTCGGTCATATTTGTCTAGTGGCCTTGCCACAAAATTATAAGGGCAATGTGCATGTTGACTGTAGCAACTGCCTTCGATAGTGTGTAGCGGATGGAGGGTCGATTTAGTAATCCCCACGGTGTGATTAGTTGGTACGGGTGGTGTGTAGCGGATGGATATTTAGGTGGGCTTGGGTTTGCATTTCATTATATAAATATCCATGTGACTTTTAAATGATTTTTATTTGATTTGCTATAAAAATGGGCTTTTGGCTAAATATGACTAAAAATGGGCCTATGGCTATATGTATTATTAATGGGCTTAAAGGCTATGATCAAATGGGCTTTTTAATGTATGTGTTATACATTGAGTTTATGACTCACCCCTTTTGTGGGATAATTTTTCAGATGACTCTTAGCGCGATGGATCGGGTCAGCGAGGACTAGGTGGTGGCCAATGCTCAAACAAAGTATTTTGGAGATTTTCCAAATTAAACTTATTAAACTTATTTAGAATTTATTATGGGTTTTGCTATTTTTATGTAATAAGGCCACTATGAACTGCTTTTAATTTTTTGTTTGGATTTATTTTTTTATTCGCCATGAACAATTATTAATTAAATAACAAAATGGTTTTTGATAAATAATTTAAACTGCTTTTGAAAACAAAATATATTTCCACAATATTAATAAATTTTTCATTAAATTTGGTTTTCTTTTAACTTATTAATTTCTCTTAAAATAATGTTTTAAGAAGATACAAATTTACTTTACAATTTGGTTTCAACTCGATATTTAAGTGAATCTGCTTTATACAAAATCATCAAGTTTTTCTTAAACAAAGCGAGAATTTGCTAAAGTTTTACTCGTGGAACATATCAAATCCGGTCAGGCTTTTTGGGCCGGGTTTGGGGTATTTCATATGCTACTCGACATATGGTTATAGATGAACTATTAATCGATTTTTTTAGGGGACGTTATCGCTCAATTTTCATCTTGTGGGACAAGGATATTTTGTGGTAAGCCAATCTCACCCTTCAAACCGTTAGTCATAATTTTTCTATATACTTTTTAGTTGGACTAACGATCTTTTGTCAATGGAGACAATTAAGATAGGGACGAAAAAGGTTGTGAATAGTGTTCAGAAGAGGGGTGGTTCCGTTATTCCACCGAAATTTAAGCAAAGGACTGTTTCGAGAATCTGAGATTTTCCACCGGGTTGTGGACCCTCATCTGAGGAAAATCTATTATTTGAAGTCGTTCGTACTCTTGAGCCTTTGTTTGTTCGTGGATATTGAAAGGGTAATGAACCAACAATCTGGGAGAAACCGCATATAGAAGTTGTTCAAAATTTCTAGGGTAAAGTCTGGATCATTATTTATAAGAATAGATTTATAAATAGTACTATTGTTCTAAATTATCGTGATGCGTGTTTAGGTATCGACGAGCGGGAAAGTCTAGTTCTCACTGTAACCGGTGAGTAACTTCACACTTATCTCTCTAAGTTAGATACTATACCGTAAGTATAGGGATAAAATCGTAAAGATGGAAAAATCGGAGAAATACGAAATAATTAACACTTTTGTGCAAATGCATGAAAACGGTTAAAGTCCTGGAAATTATGAAAATGCCCTCAATGGGTTAATTGATAAATAGTAAAATTTTATGCCTCATGTGATATATGGGCCAACAACTACTAGATCGATATATAGGCCAAAAACTGCTAGATCGATAAATGGGCCAAAGTTTGCTAGATCGTTAAATGGGCTAAAATGATATTTTGCCTTATGGGCCAAAATGAAAATTTGAGATATGAACCCACTTGTATTATGGGCCTTTATTAAATTTATCATGTGAATGTATTGTTATGTTTTATATATAAACATGATTGCATGGGTTGGAAAAAATTGACGAAGAGAAGAAAGGCTGCTGCAAAAATCTAGTTCGGTGGCTTTGCCACAATCTAGTTCGGTGGTGCACCACAATATTATTTAAAATGGCTTTATGCTCATGAATGGTGTGTTGGCGGGGTGGGTTGACTTGACCCTACAGTGTGTTGGTTGGTGTGTGGTGTGTAGCGGATGGAAAATTTAGGTTTGGTTGGGCATTTCATTCTACATGCATTATTATTATTATATTGTTAAACCAGTAAATGGGCTCAAGCCCAATATAATGTCTTGATGATTTGGCCCAATGGATATGGTAAGTGGGTTATACACCGAGTTCGAGTAACTCACTCGCTTTATTATCCTTCTCGTAATGGCAATTGTGGAGGCTTGGCCTGGGATGACTTTGTGGGGCCATACTTGAACAAGGGTTTTATAAGCTATGAACTTCAATTAAGTATATTTATTTAATTACTATTTTGGGTATGATGTAATAAGGCCTCTATTATTATTATTTTATGGATTTTATGTGTGGATGGATTTAATTATGCTTTAGACACTTAATTTGGACTAATACTATTTTAAAAATATTTCCTTAAATATTTTGTTTTTAAACATATGAGATTCTTTAAATATTCTTGTTTTGATTCTTTTGAACTCTTTAAAATTACTTTAAAGTCTTTAACAATTAAATATTAAATAATAAGATTTCAAACTAGTACTACTTTATTCATCGATTTTAAATCAAATTCTTGGTTTTACTAAACTTCATTTTCAAAAGGTTTTGTAGAACTGCTTTTACCTAAATCATTAGATAATTAAATGGATGTTCGTTCTGGTGACAAATCAAATCTCGCCTTAACGCATAGACCTGGTTTGGGGTGTTACATCAAGAATGCCAGTCCGCTCTCTTCGATCCGCTTCCTACAACTTAAGAAATGCTAAATCGCTTTCTTTGATCTCGCTTCCTCCAACATCGAATGCCGATCTCTTTCTTCGATCCGCTCCACTACAAACTCGGGGAGACAAAGTCTGATAGTGACCATTTACCTAACTACATTGTCCTATGACCTGTAGAATGGGTATATACTTATGCTGAATGATTAGGATGCCGTGATCGACATGAGTCAAATGCTCCTATTCAAATATGCTAATATGTGAATGCAAAATGATATGAGTATGATTCCTACTGAAGGTGTTATCACTCATTTTATCCGTCAAGGTTTCATCTTTGTTCCCCATCGAAGTATCATTTTCTTGCTCAAGTAATTTGCCCCATGGAAATTTTAGGGCCCATCCCTCTTGAACCTTGGGGACACGGAGCATATATCACCTTCTAACCATCCCCTAGGAATCGCAACTTTTTATGCTTGTCCTTATTGCAATTTAACGATACAGGACTTGTTTCAACTTCAATTCATTCCACCACAATTTAAGGTTTTTGAATCTTTTCCCGCCAAATTAGCCTGTCATATCATTCTCTGAATGACCTGATGACATTGTTTATCTTCGTTACTACCACTCAATTGGACAAAGAATTCAGAGAAATAGTCTCCATCTAGACTTTCTTTCTCAAATATCTACGTACATGGAAATTCTAAACAATTGTCTTGTATTGGTTTCTTGTTTTATCTATAAATTTCCAAAGTAATATGTAGAACTTGTTTTGTGAAATTATTAGTTCATCAATCATTATTTCAATGCAACATACTTATGAATAATGGGAACAAATAAATTGATTTCAAAGAGAATTAAATGAATTATCAAAAATACAAAGGAAATTAAATGGGAACATATCTTTGAGAAGAAAAAGAATTCAAAGATAATAAAAACAAATAGGATAAAGATCAAATGCCCTAGATATCGCAGATTGAGCTTCTATATACAGACTCTACGAAGACTACTTTGAGCTTAACATGTATCTAGAAGACCTAAAGTACTTTGTTGATGCCCCGATATGCAACATACTTTATTTTTTGTTAATTCAAGTATAGCAAGATCACTTCATGTCTATTCAAAATTTGAGCCGCCCTTATCGGGTTTTCAACTCAAAACCCCTTTGCTCTCAAGACGCCCTTTGCGGGTTTACACCTTGGCCTCTCCTTTTTTTTTTAGAAGTCTCAAAGTGCCCTTTGCGGGTTTTCACTTTGCCCTCTTCTCCTCTTAAAGCAACATACTTTTTGACTGATTCCGAGTTCACAGGATTGAGTAACCTTTTCCCATCCATTTCGGTCAAGATCAGTGCTCCTCCAGAGAAAGCTTTCTTCACCACATATGGTCCTTCCCAATTTGGCATCTGTTTTCCTCTAAAATCCTTTTGTATGGGAAGAATCTTTTTTAGTACAAGGTCCCCCTCATGAAACTCTCTTGGGTGAACTTTTTTATCGTAGGCTCGCATCATTCGTTTTTGGTACATCTGACCGTGACGAATAACCCTTAGCCTCTTTTCTTCAATTAACTTCAACTAATCATAGCGAGCCTGGATCCATTCAGCTTCATCCAACTTTATTTCTGACAAAACTCAAAGAGAAGGTATTTCCACTTCAATAGGTAGAACTGCCTCCATCCTTTAGACCAATGAAAAAGGAGTTGCCCCAGTAAAGGTTTTGACTGACGTCCGATAAGCATAAAGTGCAAACGGTAATTTCTCGTGCCAATCCATATAAGTCTCAGTCATTTTCCTTACTATTTTCTTGATATTTTTATTGGCCGCTTCCACTGCCTCATTCATTTTTGGATGATAGAGAGACGAGTTGTGATGTTTGATGTTGAATTGACTACAAACTTCTGCTATCGTGCTGCTGTTCAAGTTTAGTGCGTTGTCTGATGTGATCCTATCAGGCATTCCATATCGATAAATGATCTCTTTCTTCAAGAACCGACTAACTGCTGACTTAGTAACGCTAGCGTAGGAAGCAGCATCTACCCATTTCGTCAAGTAGTCAATTACCACAAAGATGAATCGATGTCAATTCGAAGCTTTCGGTGAGATCGGTCCAATAACATCCATGCCCCACATGGAAAAAGGCGATGGGGAAGTCATAACATGCAAAGGTGATGGAGGCACATGAATTTTGTCTCCATAAATCTAGCATTTATGACATCTCTTGGCATAATTGATACAATCTCCTTCCATGGTGAACCAATAATATCCAAATCTCATTTTCTACCTGGCCATTATGAATCCATTAGCGTGTGTTCCACAAACGCCATCATGAACTTCCTCTAGGATCTTCCTAGCTTCAACAACATCAACGCATCTCAATAATACTTGATCTTTTCTCTTTTTGTACAAGATATCCCCATCTAAAACATAGTCAGAGGCCAATCTTCTTAATGTCCTTTTATCATTCTTAATAGCATGCTCCGAGTATTCACAATTTTTTACGTATCGCAATACATAATGATACCAAGGATGGTCATCTCTTTCCTCTTCTTCCATGTTATAACAATGAGTTGGAACTTTGAAGATACTCATTTGAATAGGTCTCATATCTTCTGGTCTGTTTACTTTGATCATAGAAGCCAGGGTTGCCAAAGCATCCGCAATCTGGTTTTCATTTTGGGGGAGATAATTAAAAGTAATGCATCAAACTCCTCAATCAATCCCAGAACGATTTTTCGGTAATCTACTAGTTTGGGATCTCTTGTCTCCCACTCTCTTTTAAGCTGGTAGATTACTAAGGCAAAATCTCCATATACTTCTAGCACTCTGATTTTACACTCTATAGCTGCTCAAATTCCCATGATGCATGCTTCATACTCTGCCATGTTATTTGTGCAATCAAAATCCAATTTGCCTGTGAATGGATAATGATCACCACTAGGAGATACTAAGATTGCCCCAATTCCATTTCCCACAGCATTAGACGCCCCATCAAAATTTAGTTTCCATGGCCATTCTTCAGTAGTTGCCACATACATTAGCTCCTCATTGGGGAAGTGAAAGCTCAAAGGTTCATAATCCCCTAAGGCCCTACTAGCCAAAAATTCTGCTATTGTGCTCCCTTTGATAGCCTTTTGGTTCACATAGACTATATCGAATTCAGACAACAAAATGTACCACCTTGCCATCCTTCCATTCAAAGCAGTTGATTCCATCATATACTTTAACGGATCAAGCTTTGAAATTAACCAGGTTGTATGATATAGCATGTACTGCCTCAATCTCTGAGTTGTCCAAATCAAGGCGCAAGACAATTTTTCAATCGACGAATATCTCATTTCACATTCAGTAAACTTTTTACTGAGATAGTATATCGCCTTTTCTTTTCTTCCTGACTCATCATGTTGACCAAGCACACATCCCATGGAGTTATTAAACACTAACAAATACAGTATCAATGGTTTATCTGGTTTAGGCGAAGATAGTACTGGTGCATTTGACAGATATTGTTTGACTTTGTCAAAATCTCTCTAGCATTCCTCATCCCATACACCTTGGTTGTGTTTCTTGAGAAGACGAAGTATGGGATCACATTTCTCAATTAATTGTGAAATAAACCGAGCAATGTAATTTAATCTTCCAAGAAAGCCTCGAACCTCTTTTTGAGTGCATGGTGGAGGCAATTCTTGTATTGATTTGACCTTGTTTGAGTCAACTTTGATTCCTCTCTCGCTGACCATAAAACCCAATAATTTCCCTGACTGAGCTCCGAAAGTACACTTTGTCAAGTTAAGTTTTAATTGAAATTTTCTCAATCTCAAAATAACTTCTTCAAAACTTCAATGTGTTCCTTTTCTGTTCGAGATTTGGTGATCATGTCATCAACATATACTTCAATCTCTTTCTGCATCATGTCTTGGAATAAGGTTACCATGGCCCTTTGATATGTTGCCCTTGCATTTTTTTGTCTAAATAGTATTACCTTACAACAAAAGGTACCCCACAATGTTATGCAAGTAGTTTTCTCTATATCCGCATATTGATCTGATTGTATCCATAAAAACTATCATTGAAAGAAAACAATGATTATCCCGCCGTATTATCCACCAATGTGTCAATATGTGGCAAAGGGAAATTGTCCTTTAGGCTAGCTTTATTTAAGTCCCTATAGTCTACAAACATCTAGACTTTTCCATCTTTCTTAGGGACAAGAACAATGTTGGCAACCCACTCTGAGTATTTGATCACTTGTAGTAAACCAGCATCAAACTGTTTCTTGACTTCCTCCTTTATTTTCAACATCACATCAGGCCTCATTCTTCATAGCTTTTGCTGAACTGGCTTGCACTCTTCTCTTATGGGAAGGCGATGCACGACAATATCAGTACTTAGACCAGGCATATCTTGGTATGACCATGCAAAGACATTTTTGAATTTTTGTAGTAACTCAACGAGGTCTTGTTTCGTCTCTTCAGCTATGTGCGTTCCAATTTTCACAATCTTTCCTTCCTCCAAGGCTATGTTCTCTATCTCCTCTTCATGGGGTAAAATTTGTTTCTCCTCTTACTTTACCATTCTTAACAAATCTAGAGATAAGTCACAATCTCTGTCACCTTCAAAATCCTGAGATTCCTTTAAACACATGTCTTGCTCAAAATAGACCTCTGGGATTGTAGTATCGTTGCTCATATCATTGATATCTAGGGACCTGTGGTGGTTACAAAAGAATATACAAGGAACAAATGAATTCGAGAACAACTATTTATATGGTATGAATGAGAATAAAAGAATTTGGAATGAAATTAGAATATCAAAAGAATAAAAATGAAAGAATATTTGCTCGAGTTAATTATCAAAGATGTACTTTATTGAAACAACAATGTCTGAACATGAGCCTATTTCACAAAAGAAATCTTATTGTTCCTAGGCTTAAAAACAACAAGTGGGTTCTGAATATTACTCTGTGTAATCTCTAAAAACTACAAGAACTTCCTCTGCAGTCCAGTTGTTCAAAACGCTTCGAGGTTCATAAGGGCGAATGCCCAATAGGTTCCTTTGCCCAGTTTCCTCATTGTTTATAGCATTAATGTGAGAATTTTCCTATTCTAATAACCCTCTCTCAAGGTGAATTATCTCTCCAGATACAAAGGTCTGGGATATGTGAGGGAATGTCATTGATTCCCACTTGACTTCTTCCCCATTCAACTGTGCTCTTCTATTCTCTTGCCTTTCTCTATCTCCTCTCTCCTCTGTCTAGCATCTGGCTTGAAACCCAAGCCAAAACAATCTCTCTTTTCGTTCAACATTGGGACTTGAATCTCTCCTTGAAGATGTCTGCCCAATCCTTTTCCTGGTAAGGCTTCTTTCCCCACCATCATTTGCAAACCCATTTCCGTGGTCCTGGATATCTTAGGCACCAGAACTTCATTTCGTTTTGAAATAAAGCTGTTTACGAATTCTAAAGATCGAAAAGAACACTCTATGGCCTCCTCATTTGCCTCGACATATGGCGTGTCATTGGTAATAGTTGCTATGATGTCTTCCTCTGTGTTTACAGTAACTAGCCGACCTTCTGTCACTAGCTTCAACTTTTGGTGCAGTGATGAGGGCACTATCCCTACTGAATGAATATATGGCCTTCCCAGCAATCAATTTTAGGAGGGCTTGGTATCCATCACCAGAAAATCCACTTCATATGTGATTGGCCCAATCAACAATGGTATATCAATTCTTCCCATCACTCTTATCTCCGTGCCATCAAATGCTCTCGCTATGTTCCGGCATGTTTTCATGTGAGAACTGTCTATAGGCAATCTTTTCAAGGTAGACAATTGTAAGACATTCAAAGTCGATCCATTATCTATTAACACACTTGGCACAGTGTATCCCTTGCAACGAGTAATGATATGCAGAGCTTTGGACGATCCCATACCCTCAGGTGGAATTTCATCATCATTGAAGTAGATGAAGTTGTTGGAACTTATATTACTAACCAGATACTTCAAGTTTGTTGACAGATATATCCTTAGTAACATAAGTTTCATTCAGGACTTTCATCAATGCTTCACTATGCACTTCTAAACTTAAGAGTAAGGCTAGCACTGATATGCGAGCCAGTTGTTTGTGCAGTTGTTCTACCACACTGTATTCACTGTGTTTCAAGAATTTCAAAAATTCTTTAGCCTCTTCTTCTCTCACTGGTTCATTGATAAGGGCCTCAAGTCCTTTCTCCTGTTCAACTTCCACAGTATTTGATTTCAATGGTTCTATCTGGCGTTTCCTGAATCGTAACGCAGTCCACTGCGTGTGTAGGACCCTTAACTTTAGATCTCCTTGGAAGTGCTAGCTGAGTTTTCCACTCTTGGTATTTTCACGTTACAATCGTAATTCAAAGGTACTATTTCGTTATCCTTGTACGGAAAGGAAACAGGCTTTTGGATTACAACTTTTGGTGCCACTTGTATTCCGCCTTTCGTACTTCTTAGTCAGGAGATAATGATCCTCAGAGAATTGACTTTTTGCTTCGTCAATTCTCCTTCGGTTGCATGTATGTTTCCTCCCTCTAAACCTTCTTCATAAAA
This sequence comes from Gossypium rotundifolium, assembly GCA_025506655.1. Classification (NCBI taxonomy): domain Eukaryota; kingdom Viridiplantae; phylum Streptophyta; class Magnoliopsida; order Malvales; family Malvaceae; genus Gossypium; species Gossypium rotundifolium. Next base: position 23,731,843 of record CP106730.1, read on the forward strand.
CTCCAAATCCTTATTGTCTATAAGGCTTTGCACTAAGACCCTAAACTCAACGCATTTCTAGATCTCATGTCCTTCTGCTTTGTGGAACTCATAGTAGTCTCTTATTTCTTCACATCCTTTCTCAAAATAGGATAATATCAGTCCTCTTCTTGCCATTTCCCTCCAGACCATTCTCAACGGGGTTTTTACCTCCGCAATATCCTCCTTGATCTTTCTCATGACATTTTCACCAATCGCGTTTATCCCCTTATCCCCATGCTTAGGTAGCAAGTTCTCTACACTAGGTGTATCATCAAATTTTACAATCCCCATCTTGATGAGCCTCTCGACTACCTTTTTGAAGGCAGTGCAATTTTCTATTGAATGCCTTGATATTCTCGCATGGTAATCACAGTGAGCATTTGAGTCATACCATTTAGGATATGGGGGCTGCAATGGCTGTAGATAAAATAGGGACACGACGTGTGCGTCGAATAAACTCGTGTATAGCTCTTTATACGTCATTGGAATTGGCGTAAATTAGAGCTTTTCAGAATTTTGTCTGGTGCCTGATTCCTATCTTACTGACCCTTGTTGCTCGGTAGTAACTACTTTCGACTGGCTAACAGTGATTGCCTTTGAGTACCCTTTATTGTATGTACTCGTATTATTCACCTCATTATCCTTTTTCTTAGGAGCAGACCTTCTAGTGGTTTCCCCTGTTTCAATCTTGCCACCCCTTATGGCATTTTCAATCATTTCTCCAAACATTACTATATCTGCGAAGCTCTTGGTGGTACATCCTATCATGTGGGTGATGAATGGAGCTTTCAGGGTGTTGATAAAAAGCATGGTGGTTTCCTTCTCTACGAGAGGTGGTTGAACTTGCATGGGAACTTCCTTCCATCTTTGCGCGCTGATAAACCATAAAAGTAACATATTTTAGTCCCACATTTAGTATGCTTTTGGATGATTTATCCTTGATTATGTAAAAAGGTGCTTTTAATCCTTTCTTTTAATGTCTTATACTCAGGAAAGCACCCAAGGATAAAAAGAACGCAAAACGGGTTTAAAACAGACCAAATTGGGCCAACTCACAAAATCAGCACGGCCTGGACTACAAGCCACATGGTCGTGCCTCACCAATCATCTAGGACAAGGCCTTAACCCCGATTTACACGGCTGTGCCCCAACCGACAAGTCTGAATATGGCATGGCCACGACTTACACGGGCGTGTGCCATGGGCGTGCCTCTGCCTAGGAAAGAGCAATTTCACACGGAATTGGATGCTTGAAGGCAAAGAAACGTACTCCTAAGCCTACTTTAACACCCTAATAATAATTCTACTTGAAGGAGATACTTAGAAGCCAAGTAAAGCACCTCAAGGCCTATATAAACACCCCAAGGCAGCTATTCTAGGGGGTCGCAGTTTGGCAGAAGCCTTCTGCCAGAGCTTTCATTCAAGAAATTACTCGAAGATAGCCAGTTAATCCACCTCAAGAAGCTGGAGTTCTACTCAAGACGGATGATCTCTCCAATTCCTTAAGGAAGTTTTAGGGATTTCTTATGTTTTTTTATCTTTTCTCTTGAGATGTTTTCTTATTTTTTTATGAACTAAACCCTTCAGATACCTGAAGGGGATGAAACCTAGATGGATCTTATTTTTTTGATTTTTTTATTTATATGGTAAGTACTTGGTTTGTTCTTAATTATGTTGCTTAATCTAATCTGATGTGCTTAGGTAGAGCAGGAATAGACCCAACCTAAGAGTAGATCTAGCATAATTAAGCGGAGTTGACCGCATGCCTAGAGATAGGGTGACGAGATTTTACCGGATTAGGGTGAAACCTAATATGGGAGTCCAATGATCGATTTACTGCTATTCTAGGGGTTATTATAAGCGAACGAGAGTTCCACTAATTAACCTAGGGTTAGACGTTATTCGCCTCGAGAGAGGGTGTAATATAGGTTAGGGAGTCTTACGGATCAAGCTAAGTAAAGAAATCATATGATTCGGGGTTAAATAACAAGTGAAGTCTCTGTGGATTCTTCCCGAGGTATCGTCGTGATCAATCGAAGTTTTTCCTAAAGTTATTTCCAAATTCACTTTTTGTCTTTGTGTCTTTAGAGTAGTAGTTGTTAGTTTAATTTAGTTTAAAACAACTTCACTATATTTTTAAGGCTAAATAATAAAAAGAAAGTTAGTATTAGTACTTTTTGTTCCTTTGGGTTCAACAATCCGGTCTTGCCTAAGCTATACTACTGTTCGATAGGAACACTTGCCTTTAATCGTTGTCAGAGTTAGTTTCCAGGTTCGATCATTCTCTTTATAAATTTTAAAACTCTAATTTATAGCGATCAAGTTTTTACGCTACATCGGGGAAATAAAATATTAAGAAAGCTTTATTTTTATTACTTTAGCCATTATTTTTATTATTTTTTTGCAATTTACTTTTATTTTTATTTTATTTATTTTCACCGATTTTCTTTCTTTCTTTTTACTTACAACGTACCTCTAGTTTATGACTAGAAGGAACCCGGGAGGACACTACAGTGGTATTAAGACAGCACACAAAATTCTCGAATCTGGTTTTTGTTGGCCCACTCTATTTAAAGATGCCAACAGGTATGTTACCTCGTGTGATAGATGCCAAAGAACAGGTAATATTTCTAAATGTGATGAAATGCCTCAAACATATATGTTGTCATGTGAAATATTTTATGTATCGGGTATAGATTTTATGGGACCATTCCCTAGTTCGTTTGGAAATAAGTACATCCTAGTAGCAATCGATTACATGTCAAAATGGGTAGAAGCAGAAGCTTTATCTACCAATGATGCTAGGGTAGTAGTCAAGTTTCTCAAGAAACTATTTTCCCGATTTGGCACACCGAGAGCCATCATTAGTGATAGGGGTACTTATTTCTGTAATACTCAATTTGAAAAAGTCTTAAAAATATGGAATATATTACAGTACAGCCACTCCATATCATCCTCAAACCAGTGGGCAAGTTGAGGTGGCAAACCGAGAACTTAAGCGCATTCTAGAAAAAATGGTTGAATCAAATAGAAAAGATTGGGCAGTTAAAGTAGATGATGCTTTATGGGCCTATAGAATAGAATTTAAAATACCTCTAGGGACATCCCCATACAAACTTGTATACGGGAAAAGCTGCCATCTACCCTTGAGTTAGAACACAAAGCTTTTGGGCCATAAAATTTTTAAATTTTGATTTTAGAACTGCAGGAAAAAAAAGAATGATGCAGATGAGCGAGCTAGACGAATGGAGAGTTGAGGCCTACGAGAACTCAAAACTATACAAAGCGGCAACAAAGCGACGTCGCGATTCTCGTTTAAAGAAGTCAAAACAATTCACAGTAGGGGACCTAGTCCTACTATACAACTCAAGGCTTAAATTATTCCCTGGGAAGCTGAAATCAAGATGGTCAGGCCAATTCATGATCAAAACAATTTTTCCATATGGTACAATCGAGGTAACTCACCCCACTAAGGGCACATTCAAGGTAAATGGTCACCTACTCAAAATTTATAATGGTGCAGATTTTGGAAATATAAGAGAGGAGCTTCTGCTCCATGAGCCCTCTTTTAGAACCGAAAATAGGGAAAGTCTAGCTTAGGACTATAATCCAGTGCTTCTCGGGAGGCAACCCGAGCACTAATTTACTAATATTTTATTTTTCATTTATTTTTATTTAGCATCTAACTCTATAGTAAAGTAGTCTAAGAAAAAGAGTAGGTGTTAACTCACACGGCCTTGAACACGGGTGTGCCTATGGAGTGTGAAAGAAAGGGGATAAACCATGGACGTGCCAATAGCCATGCATAAACAGAGAAGAATTTCTTTCCCAACACGGGCTGCGATACCAGGCACACCCGTGGTTTCCAACCGTGTGAGGTTACTGACTTATCAAGCACGGGATACACACAGTCGTGTCCCACGACCGTGTAAAGCTACTGACTTGTCGAGCACGGGCCAGACACATCCGTGCATCACAACCGTGCCAATGTACTGACTTCTTCCCAACGGGCATGGCTGACCAAGAAACGAGCGTGGGAGACTTAACACGCCTTAACACACTACAGTGCAACACGGCCATGGTCGACACTGACTCCTCAGGCACGGGCATGGCACTTTGACAACAGACGTAGGCGAAGCAACATGCTTCACACCATGGCCGTGTGAATCGACACACCCTTGGGCCACAGGCGTGGAAACGTGCCAGATTTGAAATCATATTTAAACCCCACAGCCCTTCCCCTTCTTCCCATCTTCCCCACAGCCCTTCCCCTTCTTCCCATCTTCTTTCTTCTTTCTTCTTTCTTTTTCCTTCAAATTTTTCTTTCTTTCTTTAGAAAATTATCAAGACTCTTGAGCAACACCAAAACTATGCCGAAGAAGCAGAAGAAGGCAAGCATAATCTCCTTATGGGAGACCGATCTACATAATTCATGCTGGCCGCTTCATCCAAACACCAAGCTAAAGGTCTTTGAGACCATATAGTTTTTATTTTTCTATTCTCTTTTGCTTCAATTTCCTTCTCTTTGACTATCTTATGCTTAATTTAGTTTATTTCAATTTAGTTTCTTAGTGTCGTTCATCAAGTCGCTTTGGAATCACGACACCACGACCACTAGCAACATCTCTAAGCGATTTTAGAGGTCACACCCACCGCCATGAACCATCCAACAATAAGACTTAACAGTCCATTTATCTTTTATTTCCAATTTAGTTTATTTTCTATTTTAGTTCTCATCTTATTTCTTATCTTCAAATATATAGTTAGTTTATTTTAAATATGTCTTAATAATCCCTGGCTAATTCTCTACGAGCTCCCCAATTTCTTCATCTAGCACAGAGTTCGTTGGTAGCTACCCTACCAGGACCATAGAAAATGCCACCACCGCCTCCTCCAACTATCTTCTACCACGATCACTGCCAACTCTCGGAGCCATCCAAAATTCAGGAAGTGTCACTCTACCACTTCTCTTTTGATTTATCCCATTATTGTTATTATTTATCCTTGTACATTGAGGTCAATGTACATATTAAGTTTGGGGGGTAAAAGTGTCAAACTTTTTGCATTATTCTCAAATTCCTGAATTTAGTCTTGTTTTTAAGTATTTTTCTCATATTACTAATTAGGATGAAATTTCTATTGATTTATGATTTGTATTGAGATGTTTTAGAGTAAGTCATAGTTAATTGTGCATTGATGTTTAAATTTGAAGGATACTAGAGAATCGAGCATGATAAGTCTACTTTCTAAAATTAAAATTAATAGGTCGCTCAACTAAATTTGAGTATTACTTTGAAGTTTGAAATTTACAGGGATTGATGTAAAAAACACCCATAATTTTTGTGAGATTTTGAGCCTTATAGAGCATATATTCTTTTTCTTGCTCACTTTATTGATTATAAGTGTGTCAACTTTGAACTGTTATCCTAGAACTTGCCTCGTTTATACATATTGAGACCACATTTTTTATTTGATATACAGAGATGATAAAGGTACCTAGGATTTAACCCACTTACTCCACTAAAAAGCCTACCTTCACAATTAACCCCTAGTGAACCCCGTTGAATCCTAACAACCCTTTTTATTGACTTAACCACTAATATTAACCCAAAGACCCTTTGTATTTGTATCACCCTTCCTTTTTGACTACCCTTTAATCGAGGTTTGATTTGATTAAGTTATGAATTATATTAGTTCAAGAGTTACATTTACCATTTATTATGTAATACTTAGTTTGTTCTTAAAAAATTTCAAAGTATATTCAAGATTAAGTTACTTGATTAAGTGAGCTCATATGTTTAAATTCCAATTGTTGAAAAAGAGCTCGTATTATAGAATTATCAATAATAGTATTATTAGTTTTCAATTGATGCAATCACTCATATTATTACATATTTCTAGTAGGTAATTTGTCAGGTCAAATATCGATTCTAACCTTCTAATTCAGCCTGTAACCACACCTTTAACCCTAGCCCTGTTACAACCCTAATAAAGACTTTTTGATTTTTGTATCATCTCATATACAGTAGTGGAGATTTGATTTTCAGGCAAGTTTATGGGATTAACTTTTCAAGTTCGACTTATGAGTTCTTATTCTTGAACCTTAAACACTTCGAGTGATTTGAGTGAATCTTTTGTGAGGATGTCAATCCTTGTCAGTTTTGAATTAAAGGTAATTACTTAGATAAGAGGAGACACCTATGTTTTCGTACTACAAAGGTATGACCTATCTTGATTGAATCTTTAGGGTTCTTTGAGTTAAATTATCCATGTATAAATTATCTATGAATTATGATAAGACATTGTCGGTAGGAATTATGAATTATGGAAAGTTCGTTTTAATTGTGAGTTGAGAATTTTGGTTGAGGACAAGCAAAAGCTTAAGTGTTGGGGTATTTGATAAACTGTAAAAGTAACATATTTTAATCCCACATTTAGTATGCTTTTGGATGATTTATCCTTAATTTATGTAAAAAGGTGCTCTTAATCCTTTCTTTTCATGTCTTATACTCAGGAAAGCACCCAAGGATAAAAAGAACGCAAAACGGGCTTAAAATAGACCAAATTGGGCCAACTCACGAAATCGACACGGCCTAGACTACAAGCCACGTGGCTGTGCCTCGCCAATCATCTAGGACACGGCCTCAACCCTAATTTACATGGTCGTGACCCAACCGACAAGTCCGAACACGGCCTGGCCACGACTTACACGGGTGTGTGCCATGGGCGTACCCCTGCCATGGGAAAGAGCAATTTCACACGGAATTGGATACTTGAAGGCAAAGAAACATACTCCTAAGTCTACTTAAACACCCTAATAGTAATTCTAATTGAAGGAGATACTTAGAAGCCAAGTAAAGCATCTCAAGGCCTATATAAACACCCCAAGGCAGCTATTCTTAAGGGTCGCAGTTTGGCAGAAGCCTTCTACTAGAGCTTTCATTTAGGGAATTACTCGAAGATAGCCAGTTGATCCATCTCAAGAAGCTGGAGTTCTACTCAAGACGGAGGATCTCTCCTTCAATTCCTTCAGGGAGTTTTAGGGATTTCTTATGTTTTGTTTTATCTTTTCTCTTGAGATGTTTTCTTATTTTGTTATGACCTAAACCCTTCAGATACTTGAAGGGGATGAAACCTAGATGAATCTTTTTATTTGATTTTTTTGATTTATATGATAAGTACTTAGTTTGTTCTTAATTATGTTGCTTAATCTAATCTGATGTGCTTAGGTAAAGGAGGAATAGACCCTACCTAAGAATAGATCTAGCATAATTAAGCGGAGTTGATCGCACACCTAGAGATAGGGTGACGAGATTTTGTCGGATCATGGAGAAACCTAATATAGGAGTCCATTGATCGATTTACTGCTATTCTAGAGGTTATTATAAGCGAACGAGAGTTCCACTAATTAACATAGGGTTAGACGTTATTCGCCTAAAGAAAGGGTTTAATATAGGTTAGGGAGTCTTACGGATCAAGCTAAGTAAAGAAATCATATGATTCAGGGGTTAAATAACAAGTGAAGTTTAGGTAGATTCTTCCTGAGGGTGTCTCGTGATCAACTGAGTTTTTCCTAAAGTTATTTCCTAATTCACTCTTTTGTCTTTGTGTCTTTAGAGTAGTAGTTGTTTGTTTAATTTAGTTTAAAGTAACTTCACTATATTTTTAAGGCTAAATAATAAAAGAAAGTTAGTATTAGTACTTTTAGTTCCTTTGGGTTCGATAACTGGTCTTGCCTAAGCTATATCATTGCTTGATAGGTACACTTGCCTTTAATCGCTGGCGAGTTAGTTTCGTGTTCGATCATTTATCTTTATAAATTTTAAAACTCGATTTACAAAGTGATCACGCATATTGCTCTAACCTTTCATTTGACTTCTTTTCCATGTTTTGAATGGTAATTGTCAAAGGCCATGTCCATGACATGATTGTATTGCTTCATGAAGGCTTGGGCTAGGTCTCTCCAAGAGCTAATCCTAGCGCGACTGAGTTGATTGTACCACCTGGATGCTGGCCCCACTAAACTATCTTGGAAACAATGAATCAAAAGTTGATCATTATTCACGTAGCCAGTCATCCGTCTATAGAACATAGTGATGTAGGCTTCAGGGCAGCTAGTCCAATTATACGTCTCAAATTCTGGCATCTTGAACTTTTGAGGAAGCACCAAATCTGGAACCAAACTCAAGTTTTTCACGTCAATACCATGGTGATGATCAACATTTTCCAAAGCCTTGAACTTTTCCTCCAACCATTTGTAGCGATCCTATAACTACCTCGAGGATTCAGTTCTTGTCCCTCCCCTCTCTGCTACATCCAAATCAGGGATAATGGGGTTAGCATGGTTATCTCCTAGTTAGATCCTGAGCCAACTTGGAAGTTCATGGGTGGTCTAGTATCAGCTTGCCCCTGTTGAGGCCTAATCATGACAGATGGCCTTTGAGGATACTTTTTAGGCTGTATTTGTGTATGTGGTAGGGTAAAACCCGGGGGAATGCCTTCGCTATCCTCTCCCGTAATAGCCATGGAACTTTTTCCTTTATCCATTGTCCTATTTAGAATCTGGGCCATTTGGGCCATCATGTTCCTTTTAGCTTCCAACATTTGATCTCTCATTTCTTGTTGGAGCTTTGCCAATTACTCTTGCATCTGGTCTTGCATGTCCCTCTGGAATTGTTCAAGTCTTTGATCCATTTTCTTTGTTTTGGCACGTGTACCATAATGGTGTTCAGCTTCCAGATTTTTCCTTCTCTCTTCTCTCTCTCTCTGTGTGATAATTTTAACTAATTAGGCTCTCTCTATGGACCTAGATTCATATGATGTGATGTAATGCAAATGCATGAATGCAAAAAGAAGGCCTTGATTCAGATTCAACTTCATTTTAGGAAACTTTATTAGAAAACAAAATCTTTTACATAAAACTGACTATAAATATGCTTTCGCCCTAAGGCCCAAAGTTTTAATTTTCCCAAATAACAAAACTAGCTCTTGACCACGATCTGACTGTAGCTCATACTTCATGCTTAATGTATCAGCCTGTGCTGCCAAAGTCTGTAAGTGATCAACTACCTCTTGAATCTGAACTATTGCTTCTCCCATGAGATAATCTCGATTTCTAACTTGATCTAGGGAATGGTGGAGCTCTTCCTTCCAATGTTCTTCTCTTGCTTCAAGTAGCTCGATTCAAAATTTACAGTTGTGTAATACCGATTCTAACTCTTCAATCTTGCCCTTCATTTCCTTGATATTGTTCAGACTTGACTTCAGCTCGTTTGCAAAATTACGGCTTCGATGGTGGTGAAGAGACCGTCCCAATTCAGTCACTCTAGCTTTTAATCCACTCTTTTCCTTTTGGCTTTCTGCTATTCTAGGGCCTCGTTTTGCACCAGCATCTCTAGAAACTTCATCTCTTAACGGTTACCTTTGGCCTTTTCCTCTTAAACCTCCTGTTTCCATTGTTCCAAAGCCTTCCTCAATCCAGTATTTTTCATCGATAGACGCAACTCCTTATATTCTGTCTTTAAGTCATTTAGATCTTCCTCGACCCTTTTTTTTCCCTTTTCTTAGTTTTCGGCCTCTGATTTTTGAACATCTACGTCTAACCTCAGGTACATTTTTTCCTCTTCCAACTTCTCTATTCTCCTTCCAAGCTCTGAATTCCTCCTTTCGAAATCTTATTTTATAATCTCCAATTCTGATGGGACTACTCGCAAGTACTCTTCAATCGATCGAGCGCCTTCTAGACTTGGCATAGGGATATTATAACATCCCAAACCCGGTCTAAACGTTATGACCAGATCCGTATGTCACAGGGAAAAAGGTAAAAAAGAAACATTGAAATCCTGATGGAAACCGTATGTTTGAAACTTTTTATTTCAGGTGATGTTTTGAAAACAGTGGTTTGCAACTTAAGAAAAATTTCCAAGTTCAATTAACCGTTCATTTACTATCTATGTTAGCACTTGTGAGAAAAATAGATATTTAGGTTGCAGTTATTTAAAAAACTTCTTTTTAACAATTAAGTTTAAGTCAGAAAATAATGTTGTATTAAAATGGAATAATAATGTAAAACCAAATACCAATTTGAAAAGGCCTTTTACATCAATTAAAATCCCAAATTAAAACGCCTTAAAAGAAACTAAGTTTATCGAAAATAACAAGTTATGGCCTCCTCGAGTCTCTTCGACTCCCAAGTCCACGCCTTATCGATCACCGCAAGGTTAAGGTAGGGTGAGTCACCAAGACTCGGCATGAAATCCCTTAAGTCACATAAATGGCTCCAAGCCACAACCACATATTGGGCCTTAGCCCACTCAAAATAGCATGTACAAGTATGGATGCAATGTACTCGGCCCAATCCTAGATTTCCATCCTCTACACACCCCCGTACTAGCCCATCACTCCATGGGGATTTCTACAATCAACCCTCCATCCGCTACACTCCATATGTCGCACCTAGCCACTGGTGACATAGTCACAAAATACCATGTGTGGGGCCAACCCACTTGTGGTACCAAACCACTAGTGACAACCCCGAATAATCATATATGTGGGGCCAACCCACTGTGGTACCAAACCACTGGGACGAGTCACAAATTATACGTATATGTGGTACCAAACCACTGGTGGTTCCAAACCACTAGTGGTTCCAAACCACTGAGACTTAGTCACGAATCAAGAATGTGGGGCCAACCCACGTGTGGTACCAAACCACTAGTGACAGTCTTACACTTCCCCTTAAACATCATATCCAACCCATGCATACAAGTGTCAAATGAATGTAGCAAGCTGTCAAGTGCACAATATCATTATGGCATACAATCATTAGCGCATACATAAACAATGTGGTACTTACTGGTATTTCATCATGCCTATAGTGGCATAACGCCTATTTATCTAACCATTTTGGCTTTCCAAATTTCAAATAATTATTAACACGCCTTAATATTAAAGTGTGTGAGTTTTACACACCGTTACCGCAACACTATGCTATCTATGTCAACACTATCGCTTCGAAAACTACTGCTATCTACCTCCTATTTTGCTCGTAAGTCGCCTACAACCTGGTGGCCAATCCCAACAAACAGATACTACACGCTTAAACTTAGAGGTCGGGACTACGGGTCCAACCCTCCTTTCGCAGCTAGATCAACAAACTCGGACATTAAGAAGGTTTTGGATCCCGCACCGCTCGAGTACTTAAATTGACTAGAACCGATTGTCCCTTTAAACACTCCAAACGCAGACCAAAAGCTGGAAGAACGCGAAGATAAAGCCCCCTACAATCAGCCAAGAGTTAAAGAATATGATTAATGCCTTTGGCACTCAAACATGAGAAGAGATGATTGAACGAAAAAGAAAACACGTACCCCAAACACTAGAGAAATCGATTGTGAGTGGAGGAAAATAGGCAACAGCCAATCCACTGAAACAAGAGCTGAAAGAAGAGAATATGAATGTCAGAGGGTTTCGACTAACCAACAAATAAGAACTGCCTAAACAAATGAGAAGTTTCATCTTCCTTCTTAAAGAAATCAAGATAAGAAAGTGAGTGAGTAGATGATTAGAGAGATTCGGCTAAGGTGTTCGAAAGAAAAGAGAAGGGAATGACAGAGTTTCAACAAAAGCTGTGGATTCAGAGGGTTTCGGCTTTGATGTTAATGGTAAAGAAAATAAAACAAAAGTGATGAGTGAAAGGCAATGTAGGTTTCGGCCAAGCACAAAAGAAGAAAAAAATGAGAAGAGGATTAGAAGGTGTTTTGGTTTTGGTATTTGAGAGAAGGAAGAAAAATGCACCGAGTGGTATGAGGGTGTTTCGGTTTTGACAAAAGAAATGGACAAAAGAATGCTCTTGGTCCTTTCTAGTTAGCCAAAAAATGCTCAACACTCCCTCTAATGCTATCATTTAACATTAGGCCACCCCCTAACATCACAAAACCGAGCACACACACTCACACACCCCAAATTTGGCCAAACTCTCTCCCTCTCTCCCAACCCATGATTCTCTCCACCGATCACTCTCCACTCTCCATTCAAACCTGTTGACCGATTCCTTCTCCTTGAATTGCTCTCTTCCCTTCATTCAAATGTGTTGACCCATTCAATACTCATCCACCAGAGTCTAAGCTGAAAGTAACTCTCCCCCACCTTGGTGTCAAAAAGAAATCCCCAAAAAAGAATCCACGCAGCTCGAACCTGCTCCCTGCCAGCTTCCCTGAGGCGTCACCTTCTTGAGCTTTAAGTGGCGCCTCCTTACCACTTTACTAAAGCGCTTCTTGAGTCTAAACATACAACCAGCCACCCTTAAGTCCTATCCCATTTAGCTCTCCCTTAAAGTGCCTAAAAAGAAAATTTTTAGTAAGGCTCCGGCTTACCTCCTAAGTCATTCTTGGACCCTATAGTACCCTAAACTAGCATGTTAGACATAGCACACACACACACAAACACATCAAATGCAAAGCCCCTAATTTAGGATGTTACAGATATTGTCATTGACTCTTCTACTCCACCATCCATTATACTCTGGGGTCATCGTTAGGCTTACATCCACTCTCTTAATGCGACAGGTCGATTCCAAACATTAGAAATCTCCTTAACCATTTTCTTGTAGCTATCTCCTTTGTACGAAAACTTACTTTGAGCTAATCCATGTGTAGCCGGTATAAACTGCCTTGATCTGTATTGTCTCAGTATGAACAAGGGTGCATATCCAATGGCTCCCCCAATTCCAAGTAGAGGGACCCAATCAAAATTCCCGGATCACTACAACACCTATCAGGAACCATCCAGAGAGCTCTTCATTCAACGTATTCGTCTTGAAAATTTTTTAGAAGTGCTATCTAATTTTCCTCTGATATGTCATCTCTCTTCGGAGTAGCAACTATCTCTTTTAATGGGGAATAATTTTTCGAGAAGACCCGATAGGGAACCTTATCCACTTTCCAAAAATGACTATAGAACCAAGCCAACAACAACTGCGCACATCCTATAAATCTGCCTTCGCCAGCTCTCTTACATGCATTCAGCGATCAAAATGTCTCAGCCAAGATTGCAGGAATAGGTGTGACTTGTTTTTCAAGTCGATAAAAAATATCTGAGACTGCTTCATCCACATATCCCAATGCCTTAGGGAAAATTACTAACCCGTATATACTCAAGGCAAAAACATTTATCCTCTTTTTCATATCAGGATGTACTAAAATCAAATATTTCAAAACTTTTCAAGGGATGCACTAACACTCACCTTTTTGCTTGATTCTAGCTGTGACCCACTGTTCGCCCATCCCCGTAATACTCATCTACTTTCTCAGAAAGGTTGGAACACTGGCAACGCTTGAGTAAGCTTTGTCAACTTGAAACTTGGGACAATGCAATAGAACTGTATATTCTTCCACCGTGGGTACCAAATCAACCCTTCCGAAAGTAAAGCAACTATACGCAAGATTCCAATATTAGGTGATGGCTCAAAATAGATGTCCATCTACCTGAATGTCTAACAAGTACAGTGTAATGCCCTGAATTTGGGCCTATTGGGCCTTGGGTGTGGGAGCGTTTAAAATTTTTGATAACAAGAGAACGACCCTAATGCAAGTTGGACCTATTAGGTAGTGATTTTGGAAGGTTAGGGGGCTTCTATGAAGCCCGGGATCAAACTTGGGCTTTAGGAAAATTTTGGTTTTAGGTGAATAAAACCTTGGGAGTTAGTAAGTAGGCTTTAAGAATAAAATGTGGAGAAAGATGACACAAAAGGAGTTGTGGTCTAGGGGCAAATGGTGCCATATTGGAGACAAGGGAATGATGCCACACAAGGAACCAAGGGTTCTAAGGTTCAAGTCTTGGCGCTTTCTTTTCATTTTGATTTCTTTTTTTAAAGGAACTTAAAACTTTGGCCATAGATTTATATTTAGTTGCGCATGTTTTAAGACAACAAGGAGCTAGTTGGTAAAGTGACTAGCGGCATGGATTATGTTACAAGGGAGCTTGAGTTCGAATCCCATTGCAAGCAAAAAGGGATATTTGTTTTGCTAAGTTGGGGGCAAGTGTTTGAGATGGAATTAAACTCTGCTAAAGGTAGGATCCCACATCGAAAAGCTAGCATAAGGGAAGGTGAGAAGCTGGCTTTAAATAGAGCAATATATGAGGAGAGTGAGGAGATGTCTTGGTGGGCGTTTGGGCATAGGAGTGCTCTTGAGCACAGACAGCAGCCTTTTAGGTTCCTATCAGGTGTGTGTATTTCGCACTACTCTAGCTGTAGGCAAATTCCAAAATGCCGGGCTTCGACACCATAGTTGAGGCCATCATGAGTGTTCTTGTGGGTTAGGCTATTTGGGCCTCGATGGGCCGAAAGGGGCCAAGTGGGCCCAATGGGCCTGTGGGCCCATATGAATAAATTGTATGATTGTGTAGTGGATAGTGAACTAGTCTATGTGAATCTCATATCTGTGGCTAGATTTGGGCTAAATGGGCCACACAAGCGTGTGGTCCCATTTGGGCCGAGAATGGGCCCTAGGCCTATTCGTACCGTTATATTTGTTTAGAATGCTTTGGATTGCAAAATTACTAATATACACATAATTTACGAAATTATCGAAATACCCTCGATTTGCAAAATTACCGAAATACCCTCAATTTGTGAAATTACCGAAATACCCTCGATTTGCAAAATTACCGAAATACCCCCAGTTTACAAAATTATCGAAATACCCTCAGTTTGAAAAATTATTGGAATACTCTCGATTTGCAAAATTACCAAAATACCCTTAGTTTATGAAATTACTGAAATACCTCGATTTACAAAATTACTAAAATGCCCTTGGTTTACAAAATTACTGAAGTACCCTTGGTTGAAAAAATTACTGAAATACCCCCGATTTATGAAATTACTGAAATACCCTCAAAGGGTGAAATTACTGTTTTACCCCTAAACGACAAAATGGCCGTTGCACCCTCGGGGTAGTATTAGTGTTGTATGTGTTAATTATATGATTGAGTATGTTCAAGATGCACTGTATACATGGATCGATTATGAGCAGAATAACTGAAATACCCTTAGAGGGTAAAATGACCAAATACCCCTGAGGGTAAATGATCAGATTACTCAAGGGCGTAATGACTAAAATGCTCTACATGTTATTTGATTGTTATCGATGTTTATTATGGTATGTTGCATTCATGTGTTATTATGTTGTATGGGGATGGGATTATTGATACGTAGAATAATCGATAGGATCGCATGGTCCTTGGCATCTGTGGATCCATCAAGGCTTTAACCCGATTATATGGTGGCAATTTCATTGCAATATTGGTTAGTGCAAGAATCGGTGCTACCTAAGGAGTGTAGGGATGGGTGGGTCGATTAAGTCCCCACAGGAGTGTAGGGTTGGTATGGGCATTAATGCATTGCATATATGGATTTTAATATTGAGATGGGCTTAGGCCCAGATAAATATAATATGTGGCATTTGATATGGGTTCAGGACCAACTGAGGCTTTTATCGGCTAAGGCCCAATTGCCACTGTTATGGTAATAGGCTTAGGCTCGGATTGATTTGATGCATGCCTTATGACCGATGAAGGTTGTAACATTGAGTTTTCGTAATGAAACACCCCACACCCGGCCTACAAGCCATGACCGGATTGGCATGCTTCTAGGAAAAACCATTCAAATCTTATTTGAAACTTTGCTAAAATTTTTCGTGTTTTTGAAAACAGCTTGATTTGGGTTGGGCTCAATTTTAAAACTCGTGTTGATTATGTGTCAAACGCTTAAATATATATACTTAAGAAAATAGACTTTAACTTTGAATTATTAAATTCGTGTCATGCTTAGATAATTAAATGTGCATGCATAATAGCTTTAAACTAAGGCCTTATTACATCAAATCAAAACCCAAATTAAATCCAAAATACTTAAAATATAACAAGTCCAAAATAAAAATAAAATCCCGAATCTGTATGGCCACCATCGAGCTTCGCGAATCGATCCATCACCGAGTGTCACCAAAAATAGTCCCACAAAGGGTGAGTCAAATGCACTCAATGTGTACAACCAACACAAGTCTCAAATTAAATTCGTGCATATCAAATCATAATAAACACATATAAATCATGATGCAACCTGAACCCAAGCCTAGATAACCATCCGCTACACATCACCCGTACTCAACCATCACACCCCTGGGACTGCTAAGTCAACCCTCCATCCGCTACACACCATCAAGGCGTTCGGCTGCAATGACGTGTTCATCGCCTCTTATAAAATTCGTGACATAAGTCACCTTATTCATATATTGTGACGTAAGTCACCACATTCTTATATTGTGACATAAGTCACCACATTCTTATATTGTGACATAAGTCACCACATTCTTATATTGGGGTATAAAACCACCAATTCACTTCCCTTTACATATCACCCATTTACCCATGTCAAACAAAACATGCAAATATTATGCCTTATACTTATTCACATTCTTATATTTGCACTTATGTGCCTTAATGTATATTTTCACAATATACTCATAGTAGGGTAGGAAAACATACCGAGTATTTCTGCTCTGTATCATTGCATGGTACTTTTAGCCACTTCATTTATTAACGCATATATTAACGCATAACCATAATTTAATTGAAGCTTAGTGTGGGGTACACACCGATTCTCCTAGCAAGTTTATCGCAAACTCGAAAATCCCGATCTAGCGTCCTAGATCCCTAGCCCCTACATTCGGTCAACATATAGTATTTTAGCTAAAGGCTATTTGACCAAATGACAAATCCCGAATCCTTACCTTCCTGTCATTTTTATCCCTAAACAAATCCCGAAACTTTGTGAGTTTCTTCCTTGCAATCGGCTAACACTAGATCAATTGGTCGAGTTAGTTTGACTTTTAATAAGTAAAGTATAGATCTACATTATTGTTTATAGCCTTGGCCAAATATCAGATTCACTTACCTTGTAATCCCAAAAGTGCTACTTGATTATGAAGGTGTCAAAATACCTATAGGCATAGGTTAGATTTAATTCTAATCTTTAAGTCACATAAGAATGGCCTATGGCCGAATATCACATAACCTACCTTGGATGTTGAAATCTCGAATAATCCTCCTTATGGTTGACCACACTGAAAATCCCGAAAGATCCTTCCAAATTTCGGCAAACAAGAATATTGATGGGATTAGTTCTAGATTTCAACAAATCTAAAAGAAAAGAATGGAAATCAAACGACAATTGGCCCTTACCCTTAATACAAAAGTCGACAGCACCTTGCCTAACACCTCAGAGGGATTCGGCTTTGGAGAATACTTAGGGAGATTCGGCTTTTGATTGAATTGGAAAAAGAAGAAGAGAAAAGGTTTGATGAGATTCGGCCTATGGAGATGAATAGCAAAAAGGAAGAAAATAAAAAAACACGAGCTGATTTCTTTGAGAATTTCGGCATAAAAGAAAAGACGAGAAGAGAATGAATTTTTTCGGCACAAATCCTCCCTTAGTATAGCCGAATGCCTTACTTACTTCCCCTCCTAAATTCGGCTAGCATTCAAACACTAGCTATTCCTTGATTTTCTTCATTTAAAATAAATCCTTATTTATCTTATGCTTTAGCTGAAATTTCCTAGGAATTTAAGCACATCTTAAACTACTCTTAGAGACTCCCCATGCCATCCATCTCTCCCTCATATTGTCGCAAAAATAAAAGCTTTATTTAGCTTCCCATGCGACTCGATCCTAGGTCCTTCCTCATAGCCCATGGCGTCATTTCCAGAGGCCCTAAGTGGCGCCTCCAAGCAACTTTTCCAAGCCCATTTGTGTGTCATACTTTCCCTTCATTTTCTCTTAAGACCACCTTGCTTCAGTTCTCCCCTTTTTAACTTAAAACGTAATATTTTCTAAGGAATTTCCCTATATTCCAAGGTTCCAAAAATTCACATAACACATTCATGGCACATAAGACATGCTATTTCAAATAAGTAAGCGTAAATGCACAAGCCATAATTCGGGATATTACAGTTCTACCCCCTTAAAATAATTCCGTCCTCAAAATTACCTGGCTGAAACAAGTGAGGGTATTGTTGTTGCATTACCTCTTCTGGCTCCCACGAAGCTTCCTCCGATCCATGATTGCATTATAACACTTTGACTAGAGGAACTGATTTTCTTTGCAATACTTTCACGTCCTGCTCCAATATCCGAATTCCATTTTCTTCGAGGACAAGTCCGCCTTAGCTCCACCTCTTCAACTGGTACCACATGAGATGGATCCGATCGATAACAACGTAGCATGGACACATGGAATACATCGTGTATCTGCTTCAATTTTGAAGGCAACTCTAATTGGTATGCCACTGGTCCAACTTGCTTCAATACCCGATAAGGTCCTATAAACCTCGGACTTAACTTCCCTTTTCGACCAAATCTCATTACCTTTTTCCAAGGCGAGACTTTAAGAAAAACTTGATCTCCTATATCAAATTCTATCTCCTTCCGTTTGAGATCCGCGTACGACTTTTGCCTGTCAGATGCCTCCTTCAACCGTGCTCAAATCACGCTAACCTTCTCTTCAGATTCTGCCACTAACTCTGGACCCAAAACTCGACGTTCCCCCAATTCTGTCCAACACGTAAGAGTGCGACACTTCCGTCCATACAGTGCTTCATATGGTGCCATCCGAATACTGGCTTGATAGCTGTTGTTTTATGCAAATTCACTAAAGGCGATATTCTTCCCAACTTCCTCTCAAGTCTATCACACATCCCTCAAGATGTCCTCTAACATTTGGATCACTGCTCAGATTGACCGTCCGATTGTGGATGAAAGGCCGATCGAAATCCAACTGTGTCTAAAGCCCGATGTAGCGCTTCCAAAATCGAGACGTAAACCTTGGGTCCCTATCCAAGATAATTGACATCAGACTCCATGCAACCTTACAATCTACGCCACATACAACCTTGCTAACTTTTGTAGGAGTAGTCAACCTACACCGAATAAAATGCGTGGACTTTGTCACCGATCCACTATCACCCATACCGATCCCTTCTTAGTAGGCGAAGGGAAGCCTACTAACGAAGTCCATGGTGATTCTCTCCCACTTCACTGCAAGGATCAGATTGGTCAAGCAATCCTCGACGGAACTTGGCATTCATTTTGACTTGTCGACACGCCAAGGATTTCCTACAAATTCGGTAACTTCCTCTTAAGACCAAAGCCACCAAAATTGTTCCCTTAGATCTCAGACATTTTATTACCTCCGGTGCATAGCATAAAGGCTACTATGCGATTCTCAAGAATTCTTTGCCTAAGCTCCTCGTCCTTCTAAGATACGACTTTTCCTTGAAACACAATACTCCTTCATCATTAATACCATAATTTTCCAACTCTCCATTCTCGCACTTGTCTCGACTTAGTACTCGTGATCCTCATCCACCAACCGTCCCTCTTTCACCTCATTCACCATGTCGCTTAACTTGCAACTCACAAGAGACTTCCATCATCATACAAACTCAAACGCGCTAAACATTGCCCTTAGATTCGCACCACCTTCCGACTTAGGGCATCTGCCACTACATTTGCCTTACCCGGTGATACTCTATTGAACAATCATAGTCCTTCAATAGTTCCACCCACCTTCGCTGTCTCAGATTTAACTCCTTCTGAGTCAGTAGATACTTAAGGCTCTTGTGGTCTGTGTAGATCACCGACTTTTCTCCATAAAGATAATACCTCCATACCTTAAGAGCAAAGACCACTGCCGCCAATTCCAAGTCATGCGTCGGGTAGTTATCCTCATGAGGCCTTAATTGCCGAGACGCATAAGCAACTACCTTTCCCTCTTGCATTAACACGCATCCCAATCCTGTATGAGAAGCGTCACAATACACCACGAAGTCCTTTCTCGCCTCCGGCTGAATCAAAATCAAAGCTTCAGTCAAGACCCTCTTAAGCTTTTCAAAGCTCTCCTGTTGCTTATCTGTCCAAACGAAAGGTACTTCCTTTCTCATTAACTTTGTCAAAGGCGCGGCTATCGATGAGAACCCTTCCACAAACCTTCTATAATAGCCTACCAATCCTAAGAAACTCCAAACTTCCACCACAGATTTAGGTGGTTTCCAATCTAACACTGCCTCTATCTTCCGAGAATCTACCCTTATTCTTTCAGCAAATACCACATGTCCTAAAAATGTAACCTCCTTAAGCCAAAATTCACACTTGCTGAATTTGGCGTAGAGCTTCTTCTCCCTCAACACTTGCAACACAACTCAGAGGTGCTCATCATGTTCTTCCTCAGACTTCGAGTACACTAAGATATCATCTATGAACACAACAACAAATCGGTCCAGATAGGATTGGAAAATTTGGTTCATCATGTCTATAAATGCGGCTGGGGCATTTGTCAATCCGAACGACATTACTAAGAACTCATAATGCCTGTACCTTGTTCGAAAAGTCGTCTTATGGATATCAGCCTCTTTTACCTTGAGCTGATGGTATCTAGACCTTAGATCTATCTTCGAGAATACTGCGGCCCCCTTAAGCTAATCGAACAAGTCGCCTATCCTTGGCAACGGGTACTTGTTCTTGATGGTCAGCTTGTTTAACTGACGATAATCTATGCACATATGCATAGTTCCGTCCTTCTTCTTCATAAACAAGACTGGTGCTCCCTATGGAGACACACTGGGTCACGGTCTAGCAATTCTTGGATTTGAGCCTTGAGCTCAACCAACTCCTTAGGTGCCATTCTCAGACGGGCGATTGACACGTGAGCTATACCTGTAGTAGGTCAATTCCAAACTCCACCTCCCTATCTCGGGGTATTCCTTGTAATTCCTCTCGAAAGACATCCACAAACTCCCTTATAGCTTTAACTCCACTAACTCCATCTTCGTTTGTATCCAAAGCACAAATGAAGGCCATAAATGCCTTACACCCCTTCCTAACGATTTTAATAAATTTTTAAAGCAAAAACTACATTAGATAGGTAGTTTCTTCTTTCTCCTATCATAACTACTTCCTCATCCTTGGGGTTCTTAATTCCATTCGCTTATCGCACAATCCAATACAACCGATGCTCTACTAGCCAATCCATGCCAAGTATAAGATCAATTCTCAAGGGTAATTCCATTAAGTCGTTGAGAAATACCGCTCCTTGAAGTTCCAAAGGTACTCTCCGAAACATCTTATTCACCACTACTACGCTTTAACCTAGTAGGCGTACTACAGTCATCTCATTCCTAGATAGTTCAGAGGCTATCCCTAGAGTTTTAACTACTCTACATGCAACATAAGAATGGGTCGACCCCACATCAATTAAAGCAACATAGGGTTAGTCAGATATAAGGAACGATCGGCTATGACGTTCGGTGTCTCAGATCCTCCTCCAGTGAACCGCATAAACCAAACCCAGCTTGTCTTGCCTCAGACATTAACACCTTCGCCTTGTTCCCTGGCCCTTACCAAAGACCATTACCTCTCGCCAACGAACCACGACCTCGCGGTGGTTGTTGTCCCGCTTCTTCCTACCGGTTAGGTCCTTGATTCACAAGTCGACCCTCTTCGATTCTCATGGGGTAATCCTTAATCATGTGATCCTTGGACCCACACTTGAAGCATACTCCCGTCTTCTTCCAACACTCTCCTAAATGCTTCTTCCCACACTGATCACAAGTACGATACTGCCCTCTAGTAGCAGCCTGCTGACCTCGTGGCCCATCAACTCTAGGCCTCTTTTGCTCATTCCTAGATGGCCTTGATGATCCAAATCCTTTTTTCTGCCTATTCCGATCGGTGTTCTACCTTACGAAATCCTTGATTCCCTCAGCTACCGTAGCCTTCTCCACCAACACAGCAAACTCCGGCTCTTATTGTGGAGCTATCAGCAACCTCAAGTTATCCCTTAGTCTGTCTTTAAACCGGACACAACGCTCATGCTCAAGAGCCACTATCCTCGAGCATAACGGCTCAAATTTTAGGAATTCAACAGACTTACCACGGACTTGTTCCTTGAATCACCCCCAAAATGCCTTCCTCTCACAAGATCAATGTAATGGGTACAAACATATTTCTTCCGTATGCCGCCTTAGCATAATTCCATGTGAGTTCCTCAGCTATAGCACCATCTCTCACCGTGAGCCACTATTGATATGACTCATCGCGAAGAAGCGACACCAATCCTTTCAGCTTTTCCTCGCCGCTAAATCGAGCTCATCCATAATCCACTCACCGCTTCCAACTAGTATTCAACCAGATGGGTGCCACACCAGATATACCATGGAATACTTCACCCATTGGTGAAAGTCGCCAGTACCGACTTCCGAGCTCCCATGCCTCCACCGCTCCACCCACCCTTTCCAAGACCAGAGATCGCCTGTGACATCGTGATCATCCCCCGTCGATCCTCGATATTCCACATCGTGGTGGTGGTGGTGGCATTTCATTCTCAAATCCTTGACCCGATCTAACGGGTTCGACACGACTATTGGCCTCTTCCACTACCACGCACGTTACGATCACGCCCCTTGAATTCATACTTCCACTTTATGCTTATCCGATTAAAGAATTTTATGAATTAGTTTTGTTCCACCGATTTAACACTAACAGCTTTTATGTTTAATAGTTCTAGGAAGTAGTTCTTTCGATTCATACACATACAGTCTCACATCATTCATTCAGTCACACACTTGAACTTGCGTCCATTACAGAGAAATGTTGTAGTTGTCGTTGTTTGTTGTTTTCTACTACCCAAGGGTATTTTCGTAATTTTGTCCTATAGGGGTATTTTGGTAATTTTTTTCAAATTAGGGTATTTGAAAATGTTGCAAAATAGAGATTTTTGGTGTTTTTACAAAATTGAAATACATGGTAGGGAATTTCAAGGGTAAAATGGTAATTTTATAAATTGAGGGCATTTTCGTAATTTTTCAAACTAGGGTCATTTCGGTAATTTTTCGCAAAATATGGTTCCTGATGACTTTTCAAAACAAGGGTATTTTTTAAAGGTTTCTAATTTGAGGGCACTTCGGTAATTTTCCTTACTGAGGGTATTTTGGCCATTTGTTCAGGTTAGGGGTAATTTGGTCATTTTGCAAATCAGGGGTAATTTCATAAATTTTCCAAATCAGGGTGCCTTGATATTTTGTAAAGTTTTTGGATATTTGTGCAAAATTAGAAATTGTTGTTGAAATCAGGGGTAGTATGGGAATTTTAAGAAATTAAGGGCATTTTAGTAATTTTTTTCCAACTAGGGGTATTTGGGTCATTTTAGTAAATCGAGAATATTTTGGAAAAATTTTCAAAATAGTTTTTCTACACATCAGAGGGGTCATTTGGTGATTTTAGAACTAGGGTTTTTATAAGAATATGGCTAGTCCCTTTCGGGTTTTAATTATTGGGTTTAGCCTGTGGCTGAGTCCTCTTGGTTGGGGTGAACCATTACTACGCACCAGGTAGGATTCGAGTGGAGAGGAGGTGAGTCACTAGGACTGCTTAAATACCAAGCTCCCACTGAGACCAATCTTAGACATGCGCACAATAGTTGCCACACCCTGGCTCGGCGACTTAGTCACAGGTTTGTTTAGTTAGGCATTAAAGTCTTATGTAATTGTTGGGGTAAACTAGTCCTATGGTTCAAGTACTTATCATACTAATCTACGTTCCATTTCTACCCTTCTACAATTCATATGATAATCCACACAATAGATAGGGGTACTTACCTGGTGGACTTTGGGCCGAGACTCAAAAGCCATGCCGTAAAGCTCGCTTATTTCTTAGAAAACCCAATTTTCCAAAAGAAAATGTTTTGGGCCTAAAGCCCTCAAACCGAAGTTTTGAATCGGCTCGATACTAAGTCGAAACACCCCACACCCGACCCACAAGCCCCGACCGGATCCGCATGCTTTAGGAAAACCATTCAAATCTTATTTGAAACTTTGCTAAAATTTTTCGTGTTATTGAAAATAGTTGATTTGGGTTGGGCTCAATTTCAAAACTCGTGTTGCTTATGTGTCAAAACGCTTAAATATATATACTTAAGAAAATAGACTTTAACTTTGAATTATTAAATTCGTGTCATGCTTAGATAATTAAATGTGCATGCATAACAGTTCAAACCAAGGCCTTATTACATCAAATCAAAACCCAAATTAAATCCAAAATACTTAAAATATAACAAGTCCAAAATAAAAATAAAATCCCGAACTGTGCATGGCCACTACTGATCTTCTGCCGACCTAGTCCATCACTGAGTGTCACCGAAAAAATAGTCCCACAAAGGGGTGAGTCAAACAGACTCAATGTGTACAACCAACACAAGTCTCAAATTAAATTCAGGCATATCAAATCATAATAAACACATATAAATCATGATGCAACCTGAACCCAAGCCTAGATAACCATCCGCTACACATCACCCGTACCAACCATCACACCGTAGGGACTGCTAAGTCAACCCTCCATCCGCTACACACCATCGAAGGCGTCACGCAATGACGTGTTTCATCGCTCTTATAAAATTCGTGACATAAGTCACCTTATTCATATATTGCATGAAGTCACCACATTCTTATATTGTGACATAAGTCACCACATTCTTATATTGTGACATAAGTCACCATATTCTTATATTGGGGTATAAAACCACCAATTCACTTCCCCTTTACATATCACCCATATGCCCATGTCATACAAAACATGCAAATATTATGCCTTATACTTATTCACATTCTTATATTTGCACTTATGTGCCTTAACAGATATTTTTCACAATATACTCATAGTAGTGGTAGGAAAACGTACCTGAGTATTTCGTTCGTACCATTGCATGGTGCTTTTAGCCACTTCATTTATTAACGCATATATTAATGCATAACCATAATTTAATTGAAGCTTAGTGTGTGGGTACACACCTGATTCTCCTAGCAAGTTTACTGCAAATCCTGAAAATCTCGATCTAGCGTCCTAGATCCCTAGCCCCTACATTCGATCAACATATAGTATTTTAGCTAAAGGCCATTCGGCCAAATAACCAAATCCCGAATCCTTACCTTGCTGTAGTTTTGATTCCTAAACAAATCTCAAAACTTTGTGAGTTTCTTCCTTGCAATCGGCTAACACTAGATCAATTGGCTGAGTTAGTTTCGGCTTTCGAATAAGTAAAGTATAGATCTACACATTGTTTATAGCCTTGGCGAATATCAGATTCACTTACCTTGCTAATCCCGAAAAGTGCTACTTGATTATGAAGGTGTCAAAATACCTATAGGCATAGGTTAGATTTAATTCTAATCTTTAAGTCACATAAGAATGGCCTATGGCCGAATATCACATAACCTGCTTTGGATGTTGAAATCTCGAATAATCCTCCTTATGGTTGACCACACTGAAAATCCCGAAAGATCCTTCCAAATTTCGGCAAACAAGAATATTGATGGGATTAGTTTTACATTTCGACAAATCTAAAAGAAAAGAATGGAAATCAAACGACAATTGGCCCTTACCCTTAATACAAAAGTCGACAGCACCTTGCCTAACACCTCAGAGGGATTCAGCTTTGGAGAATACTTAGGGAGATTCAGCTTTTGATTGAATTGGAAAAAGAAGAAGAGAAAATGTTTGATGAGATTCGGCCTATGGAGATGAATAGCAAAAAGGAAGAAAATAAAAAAAACACGAGCTAATTTCTTTGAGGATTTCGGCACAAAAGAAAAGATGAGAAGAGAATGAAGTTTTCGGCACAAATCCCCCTTTAATATGGCCGAATGCCTTACTTACTTCCCCTCCTAAATTCGGATAGCATTCAAACACTAGCTATTCCTTGATTTTCTTCATTTAAAATAAATCCTTATTTATCTTATGCTTTAGCCGAAATTTCCTAGGAATTTAAGCACATCTTAAACTCCTCTTAAAGACTCCCCATACCTTCCATCTCTTCCTCATATTGCTGTAAAAATAAAAGCTTTATTTAGCTTCCCATGCGACTCGATCCTAGGTCCTTCCTCATAGCCCATGGCGTCATTTCCAGAGGCCCTAAGTGGCGCCTCCAAGCCCCTTTTCCAAGCCCGTTTGTGTGTCATACTTTCCCTTCATTTTCTCTTAAGACCACCTTGCTTCAGTTCTCCCCTTTTTAACTTAAAACGTAATA
Organism: Gossypium rotundifolium; assembly: GCA_025506655.1. Taxonomy (NCBI): domain Eukaryota; kingdom Viridiplantae; phylum Streptophyta; class Magnoliopsida; order Malvales; family Malvaceae; genus Gossypium; species Gossypium rotundifolium. Next base: position 23,757,995 of record CP106730.1, read on the forward strand.
TTTTCTAAGGCATTTCCCTCTATTCCAAGGTTCCAAAAACTCACGTAACACATTCATGATACATAAGACATGCTATTTCATATGATTAAGCATAAATGCACAAGCCATAATTCGGGATATTACACGTAAACTCACCCCTTCTTTTTACTAAATGTTTCAGGTAATCCTCAGTGGGCGGTTTGATGTACTGGAGGACTTGGAGGTGGCCACACTACGAGCAGCTTTGAATTTAGTATTCTATTCTACCTTATTTGAACCGTTTTCTTTTTGGGTTGTAATAAGGTCTCTCTTAAATTTTGATTTTTAATTTGGGAATTTTACTTTATTATGTTTTAAATCTGCTAAACATTGAACCCGATTTTCCCAAAATGATAACTATTTTCTAAACACTACGTTTTCGCAACTCAATTTTTTGATAACACGCCTTCGTAAATCATAATTTTAAATTAAGCTTCCACAACAACTCGATTTTGAAGTTAATAACTTTTAATAAACGTCGATTAATAATAAATAAACACAAATTGAGACTTTAGTTTTTTTTAAATATCAATAAGGGTTTTTCAACGAAACTACGATTTTCGAAAAACACCTCAATGTGACACACCAGATTCGAGCCTAACTTCTAGGCTGGGTTTGGGGTGTTACATACGACAAGTCCCCACAACTGTTGTAAAACAACTGCTTGGTCTCGTCGCTCCATTGATCCTATATCTCTTTTAATTCCTGGAGATTGTTCTGCGTCACACTGATGTGAGTGTAGTCCCATAATTCTCATGTGTACCCTTCAGCTAGACTATCCCCTTTCTCTAATTGCATTTGCTCTGACAACTTACGAATGGCTGCATTGTCCTCAACTTTATCAAGGAATTCATTCTCCATAACCAGCTTTCTAATTTAGAAACTGATCGTGAATCAATACCTCTTTAAAATATGAAATGACATGCAACAAGATAGAACACAATCAGTTAGTAACACAAAGTAAAACATAAAGCAAATAATCAAACGTATATATGAGTGATTGCTAAGGTTTGGTATAGTTCTACCTAGGGTAAGTCCTTAGGTTTTCTACATGCGGTTTAGCTCTAAAGTTGAGGTACCCAAACTAGCAGATTCCTCGATCCTCACCCATTAGAGGCACATATTGACCGAGTTCAGCTCAGGGGAATACATTTCCTTATGGCTGTACGGAGATGAAAATCTCACGAAGACATAGGTACGGATGAAAATCTCACTATCCTGCACGGAGGTGAAAACCTCACGAATGAGTAGCGTCCCACTCTCACTTAAAGGGTGTGACCACAACGGTCATGCAATGCAATGCAGAAATATTTTATAAAAATAGAACCTCATGCAATAAAAAGGATCATAGTTTTTTTTTTTTTTTAAGATCAGATTTTTAAATTCGGACAAAAGGACATGAAATTATTGATTTTACGGCTTGACTCTCTTATTTTCCCCAGTGGAGTCGCCAACCTGTCAAAATAATTTTTGAAGTTTTTATAAAAAATAGGGGGTCGACTTTAAAAAACAAAAATGGAGTCACCACCAATCCCTTTTTCCTTAGGTGTGATTGGATCACCTTATAAAATGTTTTATTTCAAAACCTTGATTTTGGTCCACGGAATACAAGAAAACGGTTTCTGGAGTTGGTTACGTATGAAGAAGGGTTAGCACCCTCATAACGCCCAAAAATTGGTACCTAATTGATAAAATCATGTCCTAATGTTGAAAATTTGAAAAATTTTAAAATATGATCCTTTTATTAGAAAGAAAACCAAGACTTACCAATATCAAAGAAATAAAATGTTATACCCAGTAAGTTAGGATATAACATCTTATGACTTTGAAACTAGGCTCACCTTTATTTAGAAAATTTTATTTCGAGATACAAAACATCATATCCAATAACTTAGGATATAACATTTTGAATTCTCAAGAATAAGTTTTAATTTGTAAATTTATAAATTTCAATTTTAAAAGAAAATGGATACTTAATATTTTAAGTTCAACGATAAAAATCGAAACCAAAGTGAGTTAGGGCACAATTTTTCTCAAGTCCCCAAATATTAGATATCATCGTATTTTTAAAACTATTTGAATAAAATGCGTCAATTCAAAAGATGTTTTTATAAAATAATGGTTTGAATAAGATATTATAACGTATATACTTAATGGCAATTCACCACAACTTCAAATTATAGTAACAATTACTACTAATACAAAAAATCAAAGAATAATATAGCATGAATAAAAATAAAAGAACTATGCTAAGCAATAATAAACGATTAAAAGAACATAAATAGATAAACATGAGATATAAAAATAAATAGTGAAAATTAAAATTTTCATGAAAAATAAAATTCAATAAATAAATATTAAATCCCATAAACAAAATCAAACAAATGAATAAATGAATGAATGATATATTTGAATATTATGACAAAAATAAAAGTAATGTGACAATCTCTAAAACGATTATATATAAAAGATATTAAAAAAAACTTAGGGCATAGAAAAAATATCAAGGATAACCTATTATAAATATAAGTTAATAAGTTAATATATATAAATATAAATATCAATACATGATAAAATTTTTTAAATAAATAATAAATAAAATTTAAATAAAATATATATAACTCGTAATTATAAACATTAAATATATATAATATAATATAAATAATATATGTTATATGATGTAAATAAATTTTATACAAAATAAAATATATATATATATATATATATATATATATATATATTCAAACATTAAAACATATAACGTAATAAATAATACACCAATTATAAAATAATATGTAAAGTATAAATAATATTAAACTAAATAAAATGACTTGGTATAATAAAATAATAATAATCGATACATATATAATACTAAGTAATAAAAAATGAAAATGCAAAGAATAAAATGTAACACCCCAAACCCGGTCTATGCATTAAGACCAAATTTGACATGTCACACGAAATGAGCATACATCTAGTCTTTTAAAGATTTAAAGAAATCGGATTTTCAAAAAACGTTTTGACGTGGAGTTTTTTTTTTTTTTTTGAAAACTAAGGTTGATTGCTAAATCTAATAATTTGAGAAGTAAGGATTTATAAATGAAGCTTGGAAAATTTAAAATAATATTTTAAGAAGATTTACTAGAGTTTAAAATGATTTTGGAAAAATAGTATAACATTGTTAACAAAAATTTTCCGAGTAAAAATATTTAAGAATGTAGCCCTTTCTTTTTGAGAAAAACATTTATTTCAATTTTTAGATAAATCCCACTTAAAGTATTCAAGCAATTTATAAAATCCATCCAAAAGTAAAACATCATTAAAATTTATCCGAGGCGTTATTATAACTTAATCTTAAATAGAAAAATGATAAAAAGTACTTAAAAGAAATCCAAATTTAAATAACCCATTATTCGTAGTATGGCCTCCACCGAGTTGTCCATGGCCCAAGCCTCACATCGATCATTACCGAGAAGGGTAAGGAAAATGGGGTGAGTTACTTAGAACTCAGCAGTGTAACCCACTTACTGTTGTCTTTGGGCCAAAAGTCCAATTACATTTATTGGGCCAAAGCCCATTTACAATTATAACAATAATATCATATATAATATGCATGTGATATGCAATTCCCAAACCAAACCTAATTTCCATTCGCTACACACCACCCGCATTAACCAAAGACACCTGTGGGGAGCTTCACCACCCACCCCGCCAACACACCAAAATAGGCATTTAGTCAGATATCAATTTGTGGACAAGCCACCGATTTACTGAGTTTACATGGCATAGTCATTTTTCGATTTGTGGCGAGCCACTGTAATTTTGTAGCAAAGCTACCGTAACTTCTCTTCGTCAATTATCCCAACCCATGCAAATCATTAATATGCATATTCAATTACAAAAATCCATTCATATAATTATTACAAACATACGGCCCATTACAAAAAATTTTCACAATTTGGCCCATATAGCTCATATCACACTTGGCCCATATATCAAATATCACATTTGGCCCATATTTCAAAATATCACATTTGGCCCATATTTCAAATATCACATTTGGCCCATTTTGGGCAAATTTCAAAATTTTCACAGTCTTAATACCGATTTCGTAGTCTTTACCAATAAAGTGACAAATATGCCATTTTACATGGTTTCACTAACTTGTGATTTAATCAAGCGATTAATATGATATAGTCATCCAACCCAAGATACGATGTGAGATTACACACCTGATTACGATAAGCACTACACTTTCCTGATCGTCAACACCTAAAAATATTTTTAACGCTCGATTAGATCATTAACACTTATATTAAATCTACTCTAAGATAAACGGTCTAGGATTTTTACCCTCGGAATCGCGAATGACTACTATTTACCAGTTCTCCCCGGTTGACGGGTCACAACCCGGTGGAAATTCCCGAATAGCTAATGGCTCAGAACTGCGAACAACCTCGAATAGTTTATTTTCACCGGATGAGGGTCCACAACCCGGTGGAAAATCCCGGATCGCCGAAATAGCCCTTCGTTTGAATCTAGAAGGGATCGCAAATCTGCTCCTTTTTCGATCACCAATCACTACTCCTTTTGATTCGATCTTGTTTGCCTCCATTGAACAAATAAATATTAGTCCAAACTAATATTTCATTATTATAACCGATTGATCTTATGAGTGAAGTCGTCTTACCACAAAATCCTTACGTTCACAAAATTTAAATCGAGTGATAGAGTCCCTATGATAAAATCGGTTAATCAACACTATCTTTAACAAATAAAAAGTAATATAGAACCCTTCGAAAAAAATCCTTACCTTGAACGATGAATTTTCCTTTTTCACACGATCTTCTTATGGCTAAAGTCAATTAAGCGATGTCAAAATAATTGGCACTCCACTATACCACTACAAGAAGAAAGGTTTTGTTTGAGAGAGAAAAGATGATGATTTCGGTAAAAAAGACCCTCCCAAGTCAACATATGAATTTTTAATAGAGGAAAAATAAAAGAATTGAAAAGAGTGTTCTTACCGATTGTTCAAGATGACCACTATAATGAAAAAGAGGGTTAAATGGAAGGTGGAAGATTCGGCTATAGTGAAAATATTGGAGAGGATGATGATCAATAACATTCGGCCATGGTGAAATATTAAAGAGCGAGTGATGTTTGAGAGTTTTTGCAAGAAGAAAAGAAGAAGAAAATAGGGTGTATATGTTTCGGGTTTTCTTTCAAGAATGGAAGATGAACAAAGAAAAGTCTTGAGGCTCGTGTGCATTCTAAGAAGAGAAGAAAAGAAAAGAAAAGAAAAATGCCCTTCAAGATTGTATGGTTTCGCACAAAGAGGAAAGATTTTGGGGAGAATGAAAGATAATACCGAAATGGTCAAAATGAAATGGCCAAAACAAAACACAAATTTTACCTATTGCTCAAGACACATTCAGCTAGGGAGAAGAATTTGAGAGAAAGATTTTGGAGAGGAAAACTATTGATACACCAAAATGCCAAAATGAAAATGACCAAAACTAGCACCTACCTTACCAAATGCTAACTAAAAATTCGCCATCCCCTTGCCCTAAAACCGTCCAAGTGCATGGCCAAATGGTCAAGTTTAGCCACCCAAACTTTCCAAAACATCTCCCTTGTTATAAGCCTTATGTTCCCTACTTGCCTTTTCCATTTGATTCCTTTCCCTATGTTCAAGCTTGCCTTTTCTCTAAGCCACCTTGCCATAAAAAAAAAAATTAAATTCTTACATGTACACCAAGGGATTCGAACTCCTTCCCTCAAGGTAACACATACGGCGCCATCTCCTCTTTACCCTTTGCTCATTTATGCTAACTTTTTACCACTTAATTACCTTAAGCTTTAAGGTCACTTGTTCCATTTCATTAAGGTACTAAATACCAAAAATTATACCAAATCGAAATAAATCCCGAGCCTTCTCAGGACTATTTAAACACACATATTGGATAATTTAACTAGCTGAGCACCAAAATAATGCGACATATAAAAACTCAAATTTTAGGATGTTACAATTCTACCTATCTTAAAGAAAATTTCGTCCTCGAAATTTACCTGTTAAAAGAGGTGAGGATATTGCTATCTGATAAACCGTAAAAGTAACACATTTTAATCCCACATTTAGTATGCTTTTGGATGAATTTATCCTTAATTTATGTAAAAAGGTGCTCTTAATCCTTTCTTTTCGTGTCTTATACTCAGGAAAAGCACCCAAGGATAAAAAGAACGCAAAATAGGCTTGAAATGAACCAAAATGGGCCGACCCAAGAAGTCAGCACGGCCTGGACTTCATGCCACACGGCCGTGCCTCGATAGTCATCTAGACCACAGCCTTACCCCGATTCACACGGTCGTTTTCCCATCGATAAAGTCCACGCACGGGCATGCCTAGTGATCTACACGGCCGTTCCCAAAATGGCAGAATCGAGACATAACCTCTACCCATATATTGCACGGGCGTGTCATAGCCGTGCCTAAATCGACAGAATGGAGACACTGGCTAGACCACGATTTACACGGGCATGTCAAGGCCGTGCCCCTACCGCGGAAAAGAGAAATTTCACTCGGAATTGGATGCTTGGAGCCTAAGAAACACAATCTTAAGTCCGCTCAAATACCTAGGACGAATTATACCTGAATTTTGAGTACATAGGAGCGAAGTAAAGCATCCCAAACGTCTATATAAACATTCCAAGGCAGCAATTCAAGGGCGTCAGGTTTTAGCAAAGTTTTTCTGCCAGAGCTTTACTTGTTTAGGGAATTACTCGAAGATAGCCAATTGATCCATCTCGAAGAGTCAGAATTCTACTCAAGACGGAGGATCTCCTCTTCAATTCCTTCAGGGGGTTTTAAGGATTTCTTATGATTTGTTTTATCTTTTCTCTTGAGATGTTTTCTTGTTTAATCATGAATTAAACCCCTCGATACACGGAAGGGATGAAACCTATGATGGAATTTGTTATTTAAATCTTTTGGTTTATATGATAAATACTTAGTTTGTTCTTAATTATGTTGCTTAAATTTATCTGATGTGTTTAGGTGGAGGAGGAATAGACCCTGCCTAAGAGTAGATCTAGTATAATTAAGTGAAGTTGATTGGGCGCCTAGAGATAGGGTTACGAGATTTTTTCGGATTAGGGTGAAACCTAATATGGGAGTCCATTGATCGATTTACTGCTTCCTTAGGGGGTTATTACAAGAGAATGAGAGTTCCACTAATTAACCTAAGGTTAGACGTTATTCTCTTCGAGAGAAGGATTAATATAGGTTAGGGAGCCTCACAGATCAGGCTAAGTAAAAGAAATCATGTGAATTGGAAGTTAGATAATAAGTGAAGTCATAGGTGGATTCTTCCCGAAGGTATCGTCTTTATCAATTGAGTTTTCTTCAAAGTCTTTTCCCAAAGTTTTGTTTCTTTTTTCTTTGTTTAGATATTTCATTTGTTTTAGTTTAATAACCCAATCAATCCATATTTTAGGCTAAATAATAGAAAGAGAGTGAGTAATAGTACCTTTAGGTTCCTTGGGTTTGATAAAGATATTCTTGCCTGAGCTATACTATTGCTTGATAGGTGCGCTTGCCTCTATCGTTGTCACAATACTACTGTGTTCGATCACTCTTTATAAATATTAAAACTAGACTGCTTTTGCAATGATCAAGTTTTAGGCGCCCTGTCGGGAACTTCTAAAATATTACTAAAGCTCTATTTTTATTACTTTAGCCATTATTTCTAATTTTTATCTTTTTTATTAAATTTCTAATTTTGCTAATCCTCTTTTTTTTTATTATTAAACTTATAGGTACCTCTAGTTTATGACTAGAAGAAACCCTAGAGGACCATTAGAATACAACAGTGATATTGAAGCTACCGTCAAGAAATCACAGAGAAATTAGATGAGCTCTAGACTACCAAAGAGAAGAACAACAAGACAGATCCAATCCTACTGAAGGAATGGCCGAAAATAATCCACCTAATGCACAAGATCAGAATGCTCCGCGTACTATGTATGATAATGATAAACCTAATTTGACAGGAGCAGAATCTAATATTGTTAGGCCTGCTATAGTTGCTAATAATTTTGAATTAAAACCTAACACAATACAAATGATTCAACAGTTTGTTCAATTTGATGGATTGCAGGACGAAGATCTAAATACTCATATAGCTAATTTCTTAGAGTTTTGTGATACTTTCAAAATAAACGGCGCTTCTGATGATGCCATACGCCTCTGTTATTTCCTTTTCATTAAGGAATAAAGCAAAGCAGTGGTTGAACTCGTTACCACGAGGGTCAATCACCACATGGGACCAAATGACCGAAAAATTTCTTTCAAAGTATTTTCCACCACCAAAACGGCCAAATTTAGGAATGACATATCTTCTTTTGTGCGTAATAATGCGAAACATTATATGATGCATGGAAAGATATAAGGATCTCCTAAGAAGATGCCCACACCACGGATTACCTTTTTGGCTTCAAGTCCGAACTTTTTACAATGGTGTGAATTCTTCAACAAGGCAAATGATTGATTCATCGGCCGGTGGAACTCTAAACAACAAAACTCCTAAAGCAGCCTACGTTTTATTGAAGAGATGTCATTGAACACTTATCAATGGAAAATTACAAGGGCAAAGCCGACAAAATTAGCTAGGGTTTTCAACATAGACGCCGTGACAATGCTGTCAACACAGGTAGAGTTAATGAATAAAAAGCTTGATAATTTATGTTCTTTGCAGGCACATCCAGTAATGCAATGCGAAGTAAACGGGAATGTGGCAAATGTTGAGTACCCACCCTACCAACCAGGAGTAGAAAACGAGCAGACAAACTATATTAGGTAACAATTTTAGATCCAATAATAATCCTTATAGTAATACTTATAACCCAGGTTGGAGGAACCACCCAAATTTTTCGTGAGGAGGACAAGGAAATCAAGGAATTAAAAGGCAGCAACCTCCTCCAAATTATCAAAATCAGCCCTACCCACAGGGAAAAAAATCAAGCCTTGAAGAGATGCTGACAAAATTCATGGCGACCACGTAATCTCGCTCCAAAAGACCGATACAAACCTTGATGAATAACAAAAGTCGATGAAAGGACTCGAGAATCAAGTTGAGAACTTACTAGGTCGATGGGACACCGACAAAGTTAATTTCGAACGCCAACAAGGATGTCTACCAAGCAACACAAAAATAAACCCAAAAGAGAAAATCCAAGCCATTACAACTCAAGAGGGTACCAAGTAGATAGACCCACATCAAGTATAAGAAAAGAAGGATAAGACCGAGGTAGCTCAAGAAAAGCCAAACCGTAATCAAAGAATCCAACCGCGATACCTTATCCCAAGCATTGAAAAAGATGATTCAGAGGAACAACTCGGTAAGTTTCTAAAACTCTTGAAAAAATTACATATTAACTTACCTCTTCTTAAAGCTCTTTTTCAGATGCCCGATGCAAGGAAATTTTTAAGCAAGCTCTTGATGAACAAATACAAAATAGATGAAGAACACCATGTGGAATTAAACGCAACATGTTCAAATTGCTCTGTAATGATACCAAAAAACTAAAAGATCCAGGGAGTTTTATGATTCTATGCTTAATTGGTAGTACTATTGATAATGCGTTAGCTGATTTAGGGGTAAGTATAAATGGTATGTCTTATGCAATCGCTTAAACAACTAGGTCTAGGGAAGCCCAAACAAACTAGGATGAGTATTCAACTAGCTGATAAAACTGTTAGAATCCCTAAGGGCATTATTGAAGATGTTTTAGTCAAAATCGATAAATTTGTTTTCCCAGTAGATTTTGTTGTTTTAGACATGGATGAGGAAAATTCAATCCCTTTAATTTTAGGTAGACCTTTTCTTGCTACTGCTAAGACTAAAATCGATGTTGCCACAGGAGAACTCATACTTCGTGTAAGAGATGAATCAGTCAATCTTCAAGCTCTCGACTCATGTAGAACTCAAGAAGATGAAGGTAAGAAAGAAGTTTCAATAGATAATCAAATTATTCAGCCTCCATCGCAGGAAACATTACGAAACATCAAAACTGAGTCAACACAGAAGCATACAATCAATAATTTAGAAGAGCAGAAGATATACACCAAAGAAAAGCCGGATCCACACGAAGTAAAACCTAAGGAATCACCAGAAAAGCTCATAGGAACATTCAATCACTTTAAAATAGTAGACCAGGTGCTGTTAGACAAAATCGGTCTTCACATCACTTCAACAGACTTGAGGGCAAAGGGAGAAATCCTCACCAAGGTACACGAAATAATCCCCCACAACACAGTCGAGGTAAGTAACCCAAAATTTGACAAATTCGAGGTAAATGCTTCTCAATTCCAATCTTGTCATGAAAATAAAATCGCAAGTAAGAGGAAGATATTCAAACCTTTAAACCTCCCCGAAAATTTTCAAACACAAGGATGACTTAGCTTAAGACTATAAACAGCGCTTCTGGAGGCAACCAAACATTAACACTATTTATTTTGATTTGATTTTTTCTTTTCTTTCCATCTTTCTTTCCTAAGTATTTAGTTGGAAACTAACATAAAAGTGTAGATTTCCAGATCACACGGCCTTACACACGGCCGTGTCCGTGGCCGTGTGGACCACTAAAATCACCACACTGACAGGAGCAGGGCCGTGCAAGCCAGTCCAACCACTCTGTGATGTCACGAGCCCAACAACCCTAAAGCACGGGTATCGACAAAAATAGCATGGGCGTGCCTATGAACCGTGTGAAGCTACTGACTTTCTCGAAACAGGCATGGCTGACTAAGAAACGGGCGTGTAAGAAGCAACACGCCATTAGCCACGATTGTGCTAGACAGCCGTGTGAGAGGACACACCCTCGGTACACAGGCGTGGGAACATACCAGATTTGAAATCCTATTTAAATCCCCACACCTCATCTTCTTTACCCCATCTCTTTTCTTATTTCTTCTTTCTCTTTTCTTTCAAATTTTTCTTCTTATTCATAGAAAAGATCCAAGACACTTGAGCAACACAAAGATCATGCCAAAGAAACGTAAGCATCACCTCCTTAGAGGAGACCTCAACATGAGTTCATGCCGGCAGCTTCACTTAATTGACACGCTAAGGGTCTCGAAAACCTTTTCGGTTCTATTTTTCTTTTCTCGTCTCCTTTGTTTTCCTTTTCTTTGCTTATTTCCTGCTTAAATTAATTTGTTTCATATTAGTTTCTTGGTTTTGGGTTCTAAAGGTTGCTAGGGAATCACACACCACAGCCTTAGAGGACACACCTACTTCACAAACCATCCAACAATAAGGACTGCTTAGTCCATTAGTCTTTTTCTTTCAATTTCAGTTTTCTTATTAGTCTTCTTCATTTTATTTCCTTAATCTTTATTTGTATTATTAGTATAGTATTATTATTTCCCTAGATCTCTTGGCTATATCTTCACAGGCTACCCAATTTCTTCATCTAGCAATTTACTTCTCGGTAGCCACTCTATCAGGCCCATAGAAAATGCCATCACCACCACCAGAGACGCCAAGGATCATCCAGATTTCAGGGAGTATTACTTTCCCCACTTATCTTTTTGATTTGGCACATAATTTCATTATCTATCTTTATATATTGAGGGCAATGTACATCTTAAGTATGGGGGTAATAGTGCCTAACTTTTTGCGTAATTCTCAAAACCCTGAAATTAGTCTTGATCTTAACAATTATTCTCATATTATTAATTAGGATGAAATTTCTAATGACTTATGATTCTTATTGAGATGTTTTAGAGTAAGTCATAGTTAATTGTGCATTGATGATTAAATTTGAAGAATACTAGAGAATCAAGCATGATAAGTCTATTTTTCAAAAATAAAAATTGATAAGTTATCGAACTAAATCTGAGTATTACTTTGAAATTTGAAATCTATAGGGATTGATGTCAAAAACACCCATAATTTTTTGTGAGATTTTGAGCCATATAGAGCATATATTCTTTTTCTTGCTCACTTTATTAATTATGAGTGTGTCAACTTTGAACTATTATTCTAGAACTTGCCTCATTTATACATGTCGAGACCACAATAATGATTTGATATACTGAGATGATAAAGGCACCTAGGTTCACTCCACTAAAAAGCCTACCTTCACAAATTAACCCCTAGTGAACCCTGTTGAAACCTAATAACCTTTTTATTGACTCACCACTAATATCAACCCAAAATCCCTTTATATTTGTTATCACCATTCTTTTGACTACCCTTTAATCGAGGTTTGATTTGATTAAATTACCGAATTATATTAGTTTCGTAGTTACATTTATCATTTATGATGTAATGTTTTAGTTTGTTCTTAAAAAAAAATCAAAATCAAAGTTTAGAGCTCATGTGTCTAAATTCCAATTATTGAAGAAGAGCTTATATTGAAGTATTATAGTATTCCTATTAGCTTTTAATTGATGTAAGTACTTATATTAGTTCATTGTTTCTAGTTAGGTAATTGGTTAATTCAATCTCGATTCTAACCTTTTAATTTAGCCTTTATCCACACCTTTAACCCTAGCCCCGTTACAACCCTAATAAAGACCTTTTGATCTATTTATCATCTCATATACAGTGGAGGAGATTTGATTTTCAGGCAAGCTTATGGGATTAACTTTTCAAGTTCGACTTGGAGTGCTTATTCTTGAACTTTAAACACTTTTTTAGTGATTTGAGTGAATCTTTAGTGAGGATGTCGGTCCTTGTCGATTTTGAATCAAAGGTAATTACTTAGATAATGGGAGACACCTACGATTCCAGGCTATAAAGGTATGACTTATTGTAATTGAAACTTTAGGGCACTTCCAGTTAAATCATCCATGTATAAATTATCTATGAATTATGATGAGACAATATTGATAGGAATTATGAATTATGGAAAGTTCGTTTTAATTGTAAGTTGAGAATTTTGCTTGAGGAAAAGCAAAAGCTTAAGTGTGGGGGTATTTTATAAACCGTAAAAGTAACACATTTTAATCCCACATTTAGTATGCTTTTGGATGAATTTATCCTTAATTTATGTAAAAAGGTGCTCTTAATCCTTTCTTTTCGTGTCTTATACTCAAGAAAGCACCCAAGGATAAAAATAACGCAAAATAAGCTTAAAACGAACCAAAATGGGCCGACCCAAGAAGTCAGCACGGCCTGGACTTCATGCCACACAGTCGTGCCTCGATAGTCATCTAGATCACGGCCTTACCCCGATTCACATGGCCGTTTTCCCATCGATAAAGTCCATGCACGGGCGTGCCTAGTGATCTACACTGTTGTTCCCAAAATGGCAGAATCGAGACACGGCCTCTACCCATATATTGCATGGGCGTGTCATAGCCGTGCCTAAATCGACAGGATGGAGACACGGGCTAGACCACGATTTAGACGGGCGTGTCAAGGCCGTGCCCCTATCGTGAAAAAGAGTAATTTCACTCAGAATTGGATGCTTGGAGCCCAATAAACGCAATCTTAAGTCCACTCAAACACAAAGGACGATTTATACCCAAATTTTGAGTACTTAGGAGCAAAGTAAAGCATCCCAAACGTCTATATAAACAATCTAAGGTAGCAATTCAAGGGCGTCAGGTTTTAGCAGAGTTTTTCTGCCAGAGCTTTACTTATTTAGGAAATTACTCGAAGATAGCCAATTGATCCATCTCGAAGAGTCGGAATTCTACTCAAGACGGAGGATCTCCTCTTTAATTCCTTCAGGGTGTTTTAAGGATTTCCTATGTTTTGTTTTATCATTTCTCTTGAGATGTTTTCTTGTTTAATCATGAACTAAATCCCTCAGATACCTGAACGGGATGAAACCTATGATGGAATTTTTTATTTAAATCTTTCGGTTTATATGATAAATACTTAGTTTGTTCTTAATTATGTTGCTTAAATTTATCTGATGTGCATAGGTGGAGGAGGAATAGACCCTGCCTAAGAGTAGATCTAGCATACTTAAGCGAAGTTGATCGGGCGCCTAGAGATAGGGTTACGAGATTTTGCCAGATCAGGGTGAAACCTAATATGGGAGTCCATTGATCGATTTACTGCTTCCTTAGGGGATTATTATAAGAGAACGAGAGTTCCACTAATTAACTTAAGGTTAGACGTTATTCACTTCGAGAGAAGGTTTAATATAGGTTAGGGAGTCTCACGGATCAGGTTAAGTAAAAGAAATCATGTGAATTGGAAGTTATATAATAAGTGAAGTCATAGGTGGATTCTTCCCGAAGGTATCGTCTTTATCAATTAAGTTTTCTTCAAAGTATTTTCCCAAAGTTTCATTTCTTTTATCTTTGCTTTTAGATATTTCATTTATTTTAGTTTAATAACCTAATCACTCCATATTTTAGGCTAAATAATAGAAAGAAAGTGAGTAATAGTACTTTTAGGTTCCTTGGGTTTGATAAAGATATTCTTGCCTGAGCTATACTACTGTTCGATAGGTGCGCTTGCCTCTATCGTTGTCGCAGTCTGTCTACAGGTTTGATCACTCTTTTTATAAATATTAAAACTAGAATGTTTTGCGGCTATCACTGTCAAATTGTCTCCTCAGGCTCCCATGTAGCTTCTTCCGCTCTGTGATTACACCATAGAACCTTGACTAACGTCACAGTCTTCCTTCTCAGCACCTTTACATCTCGATCTATAATTTTCACTGGCCCTTCCTCAAATGACAAGTCAGGCTTTAACTCAACTTCCTCTACCAGTACTATATGAGACGGATCCGATCAATAATGCCTCAACATTGAGGCATGGAAAACACTATGAATCTGACTTAACTTCGGAGGTAATTCAAGCTGATAAGCTACTGGTCCTACACGCTTCAACATACGGTACGACCCGATGAACCGAGGGCTTAACTTGCCTTTCCTTCCAAACCTGAAGATCTTATTCCAAGGTGAGACCTTTAGAAAGGCCTGATCTTCCACCACAAACTCAATGTCCTTACGCTTCAGATCCGCATACGACTTTTTTCTATTTGAAGCTTCCTTTAACCGAGCCCGAATCACCTTTACCTTTTCTTCCGTCTCTAATATCAATTCAGGACCCAATAACCGTTGTTCCCCCAATTCAATTCAACAAGTAGGAGCATGACACCTACGACCATACAATGCTTTATAGGGTGCCATTTGGATACTGGATTGATAACTATTTTTATACGCAAACTCTGCCAACGGTAGAAAATCCTCCCAACTCCCCCATAAGTCAATCACACAGCCCCTTAACATGTCTTCCAGGTCTGGATTACTCTCTCCGACTGACCATCCATCTGAGGATGAAATGTCGTACTGAAATTCAACTTGGTTCCCAAAGCTTCATGTAAGGCTTTCCAAAATCATGATGTAAACCTAGGTCTCTGTCTGAAATAATAGACACTGGTACCCCATGCAACCTCACGATCTCTGCTACATACAACTTGGCCAACTTTTGCAATGAGTAATTCGTACGAACAGGTAGAAAATGGGCAGTCTTAGTCAACCGATCCACTATTACCCAAACGAAATCTTTCTTAGTAGGCGATAAAGGTGACCCACTAACAAATCCATCGTTATCCGTTCCCATTTCCATAACGAAATCTTTACCGGTTGCAACAATCCCGATGGTAATTGGTATTTTACCTTCACTTGTTGACAAGTCCAGCACCTACTCACGAAATCAGTAACCTCCTGCTCCAACCCTGGCCACCAATACTATTCATGGAGGTCTGGATACATTTTATTCCCCCGGGGTGTATAACATAAAGGCTACTATGCACCTCTCGCAGGATCATTTGTCTCAATTCTGAATCTTTGGGCATACAAATTCTTCCGCGAAAACGCAGTAGTCCATTCTTATCAAATCCAAAATCTCCTATTACACCACCTTCCACTTGCTGAAGTAAATGGCCTAACTTTTCATCTAATAACTGCTTTTCCCTGATCTGACCTAACTACATGGGTTTCACCTGAAGTTCGGCTAGCAGACTGCCATCTTCATACAAACTGAGATGAGAAAACATCGCTCTCAACTCTGATATCACCTTAAAACTCAATGCGTTTGCCACCACATTAGCGTTTCCAGGGTGAAAGTCAATTGAGAAGTCGTAATCCTTCAACAGCTCTATCCACCTCCGCTGTCTTAAGTTCAACTCCTTTTGAGTAAGGAGGTACTTTAGGCTCTTATTGTCTGTATAAATGATCGACTTCTCACCGTAGAGATAGTGCCTCCAAATCTTTAGAGCAAAAACCACCGCAACTAACTCCAAATCATGAGTAGGATAGTTGACTTCGTGTGGCCTTAACTGACGAGATGCATAGGCCACCACTTTTCCACCTTGCATCAACACACATCCTAAACCTGTGTGTGACGATTGCGAGAACGATAAAATTTTTCCACCTCAGTTGAATCAAGATTGGCGCTTTCGTCAAAATCTTCTTCTGTTTCTCAAAACTTTCTTGCCGTTGTTCTGCCCATACAAATGATACTCCCTTTCGTAACAATTTAGTTAGGGGTACGGCAATCAACGAAAACCCCTCAACAAAACGTCTATAATAACCAGCCAATCCTAGGAAACTCCGAATTTCTGCCACTGTCTTCGGTGGTTTCCAATCCAAAACAGCCTCTACCTTCCGAGGATCAACTCTGATTCCTCCGGCTGACATAACATGTCCCAAGAAAGTCACTTCCTTCAACCAAAATTCACACTTACTAAATTTGGCATAAAGTTGCTCTCCCCGCAATATTTGTAATACTATCCGCAGATGTGAATCATGCTCTTCTTCATTTTTCGAGTATACCAAGATATCATCTATAAACACCACCACAAACCGGTCTAAGTAGGGTTGAAAGACTCGGTTCATCATGTCCATAAATACAGCTGGTGCATTGGTCAATCCAAACGGCATTACCAAGAACTCATAATGTCCATAACAAGTTCAAAATGTCGTCTTATGAATATCCGCCTCTTTAACCTTGAGTTGGTGATAACCCGATCTTAAATCTATCTTGGAGAAAACTGAAGCTCCTCGCAATTGATCAAACAGGTCATCGATTCTCGGTAATGGATACATATTCTTGATCGTCAATTTATTTAACTGCTTATAATCAATACACATACGCATCGGCCCATCATTCTTCTTAACGAACAAGACCAGTGCTCCCCACGGAGACACACTCGGTCGAATCAATCCCCGATCCAACAACTCTTGAATTTGAGCTTTAAGCACCGCTAACTCATTCGGTGCCATCCTATAAGGAGCAATGGACACTGGAGCCGTTCCGGGCAAAAGCTCAATACCAAACTCTACTTCCTGATCTGGAGGTAAACCCGGAAGTTTCTCGGGAAAGACATCTGAATATTCTTTCACCATTCTAACATCTTCCACCGATAATTTCTTGGCATCCAAAGCACTAATAAAGGCTAGGAATGCTCCACGCCCCTTCCACACTAACTTTTCTGCCTTTAAAGTAGATACCGCATTTGCTAAGTAGTTTCTTCATTCGCATATCATCACCACTTCCTTATCTTCCAAAGTCCTTATCGACATCAGCTTTGCAGCACAATCCAAGTGCGCCCAGTGCTTTACCAACCAATCCATGCCCAAAATAAGGTCGAACTCACTGAAAGGCAGTTCTATCAGATCCACCAAGAATATTTCTCTTTGAATTTTTAAAGGCACGTCTCTAAACAATTTATTTACTAGCACAGAATGTCCTAAAGGAATAATTACCGTCATCTCTTTATCAGAAATCTCAGATCTAATGTTTAGATTGCCAGATATAGCACTAGCAACATACGAATGGGTAGATCCGATATCAATCAAAGTGGTAACAGGTACATCAGAGATGAAGAACGTGCCGATTATCACGTCAGGTGCATCACGATCTTCTCGGTGTCTAACCGTATAAACTAACCCTGGCTGCCTCGCCTCCGTGTTACCCCTGAACCATTACCTTTGCCCGGTGCACCTTGACCTCGACCTGCACCATTACCACCTCGACCTGGTCCTCGGCCCCTCGGTGCTGCTGAGCGCCTCTAGTTGGCTGTGCATCATGGTTACGAGCTTCCTGAATCAGAGTAGTCCGTCGAGGGCAATTCTTAAGCTGATGGTCCTTAGAACCATATTTGAAACAACCACTGGTTCTCTTCCAGCATTCACCAGGGTGTCGTCTTCCACAGTCAGCACATGATTGACTTTGATTGGTAGCAGCAGGTGCTCTAGCTTGAGCTAGCTTATCATTCCTGGGCCTCTTCTGAAACCTTTTAACAGGACCCGAATACCTAAAGTCCCTCTTATTCCTGCCTCTATCTCTTTCTCAGTTTTGCCTCTCTGAGTTCTTAGCCTCTTCAGCTATTTTGGCTTTCTCCACAAGCATGGAAAAAGTCCTTTCTTATTGTGGGGCTATCAGTACCCGTAACTCATCATTCAACCCATCCTCAAAACGCACATAGCGCTCATGATCAGTTGGCACTATAGTCCGAGCATAACGACTCAAACGTAGGAATTCTGCTTTATAAGCAGCCACTGACTTATTTCTTGAACTAGATTCAGAAATTCCTTCCTCCATGCATCCACATAACTTGACCCGACATACTTTCCCTGGAATGCAGTTTTGAAGAAATCCCAAGTAATACGTTCGACCTGAGTGCCTTCCCGAACAGTGAGCCACCATTGATATGCCTCGTCTATCAACAAGGACATAGCTCCTCTTAGTTTACGCTTTCGTAAAGACACTCCAATTCGCCTATAATCCACTCCACAGCCTCAAGCCAATACTTCGCAACATTTGGGGCTACTCTTGAGATACCCCTCAAAGTCTCAGCACCATTTGATCTGAGTCGCTCCGATATTGATCCACGAGCTACTGGTCCCGATCTAACCCCAGCAACCCTTTCCAAAACTCGTAACATTACCTGAGATAGAGTAATGTCTTCTCTCATACGGTCATGTGATCCATTTTTCGACACAGGTGATGCCGACGCGTCTAGTTTCGGTGTATGTCCCGATGCCTCAGACACAACTCTAGCACCTCGGCATCTACCACGGCCATGCCTACCACGTCCACATCCTCTAGCGCTCATATTGACTATTTCGTTTCAATCTGATTACAAGTTTTATGAATTAGTATTCTATTTCAGTGTTTAATAACGATATTTTATGAGATATAAGAGGTAGATTTGTTTTCGTAAATGCATCATATAGTCTCAATCTCTACACTTTCAACATCTAAAACTAAAAGTTCTAGAGTGTTCCTACAGTCATACCACAATAATAATCATTCAATTTCAATACACTTACTTGACTTGGTGCCGGATACTCGAGGTGTCATACTACCTTTGAAACATATGTTCTATAATCCAAAACAATTTTGAAAAATGTTTTAGAATCCAAACCACAGCCGAGTTTTGAACCTGACTCTGATACCATAAAATGTAACACCCCAAACCCGGTCTATGCGTTAAGACCAAATTTCACATGTCACACGAAATGAACATACATCTAGTCTTTTAAAGATTTAAAGAAATCGAATTTTCAAAAAACGTTTGGACGTAGAGTTTTTTTTTTTTTGAAAACTAAGGTTGATTGCTAAATCTAATAATTTGAGATGTAAAGATTTATAAAATGAAGCTTGGAAATTTTAAATTAATATTTTAAGAAGATTTATAAGAGTTTAAAAATAATTTTGGAAAAATTATTATAACATTGTTAACAAAAATTTTCCGAGTAAAAATATTTAAGAATAACCCTTTCTTTTTGAGAAAAATATTTATTTCAATTTTTAGATAAATCCCACTTAAAGTATTCAAGCAATTTATAAAATCCATCCAAAATTAAAACATCATTAAAAATTTATCCAGAGGCCTTATTACGACTTAATCTTAAATAGCAAAATGATAAAAAGTACTTAAAAGCAATCCAAATTTAAATAACCCATTATTCGTAGTATGGCCTCCATCGAGTCGCCCACGCCCAAGCCTCCAATCTTGGTCATTACGAGAAGGGTAAGGAAAACGGGTGAATCACTTAGAACTCGAAGGTAACCCAATTACCGTTGTCACTGGGCCAAAAGTCCAATTAAGCATTTATTGGGCCAAAGCCCATTTACAATTATAACAATAATATCATATATAATATGCATGTGATGTAACACCCCAAACCCGGCCTAGAAGTTAGGCCCGAATCTGGCGTGTCACAAAAAAAAACTCGTTTGAAAATTTCGGCCTCTTTGTTAAAACCCAATACAACTAAAGCAATTATGTCTACGTGAAAACATAATTATCTTTAATAAACCTTTTCGTTCTTGAAAGCATATTTGAAATAAACGATTTGCGAAAACTAGAGTTGTAACAACATTTTTGAAACATTTCAGAAACGTAGATAAAATACAAGTAATTTGATAAATCACAAATCAAGGAATTGAACTTTAAATCTGCGACTTTTGAAAATGTCGTTAATAAATTGAAAGAAAGTTCGAGTTAAATCATATTTGTAAAAGTTTATTTTGAAATCCATTTGTTAATCAATTTTGGAAAAATTTTTATTTACGTTTTTAGAAAAATTCTCGTTTAAAACAATTTAAGCAAAATAATAAGTAAACCAACCATAAAGCAAATAATAAAATAGTTCAGAGGCCTTATTACAACTTAAACCAAAATAATAAAATAATAAAATAAACAGAAATAAAATTCAACATTCAATAACACCATTTCTGAAGTATGGCCTCCACCGAGTCATCCATGGCCCAAGTCCACCTCACAGAGTATTACCTACAGGGATTAAGAAAAGAAGGAGGTGAGTTACTTAGAACTCAATGTGTAACCCACTCACCGTTGTTCACTGGGCCAAAATCCATAAAGCAAATATTTGGACCTAAGCCCATTTACAAATGTAACAATATAACAAATGTAAAATGCATGTAATATGCAATTCCCAACCAAGCCTAAATTTCCATCCGCTACACACCACCCGTACCAACCAACACACCTGTGGGATCAAGTCAACCCACCCGCCAACACACCAATAGCAGGCATTAAGCCAATTATAATATTTGTGGCAGCAGCCATTGTGACAGGTCATCGAACTTGATTTTTGGCACAGCCATTGTGACAGAGTCAAGAACTAGATTTGTGGCAACAGCCATTGTGACAGAGTCAACGAACTAGATTTGTGGCAACAGGCCATTCTTCTCTTCGTCAATTATCCCAACCCATGCACTCATGTATATACATATTTAATGCATAATAATATATTCATAAGGTAAATTTCAACAAAAAGCCCATATTACAAGTTATCAATTTGGCCCATTAGTCAAACTAGAAATTTTGGCCCACTTAACGATCTAGCAGACCTTGGCCCATTTAACACATGAGGCCCTTTTCACAATATTCTTACTTGGCCAATTTATCAAAATAATCATATGGCCCATTTAACGATCTAGCAAATTTTGACCCATTAAACATATTTTTGGCCCTCATAACAAAATATATCAGATTGGCCCATAAAGTAATATGTCAATTCAGTTCATTAAGCAATTTCAGTATTTGACTCATTAGGGCAATTAGTAATTCGGCCCATAAGGGCATTTTCATAATTTTACTCGTCCAGGGTAATTCGGTAATCTTGCAACCTAGGGGTATTTCGGTAATTTATCCTCTAAGGGTATTATGGTAATTTCACAACCTAAGCTTAACTACTAATTTGGAGCATAAAATCGAAACTATCCATCTACGTCATATTGACTAAATTGACCATAACTCGAGTTGGAAAACTCAAAATCTAAATCTATAAATTTTCCTTGAAAGTAGACACATATATATTTCTCCTATAATTTTTCCAGAATTTTTAGCTTAACCATTTAGTACAGTTTATTCCTTAAAGTTTTCCTTGTTTCGCTGTCCAATGATTCTAACCTCTCTTTCCTTAATCGCAAATATCTTACTGTATGCTTTTCATCTACTACTCCCACTTGTTTCCATTGGAAATAGATTCAGCAAGGAATCCATACATATAAATTATGTCCCATAATTCACTTTGTACAATTTTATATGATTTTTCCAAAAGCGAGAGAATACCCCAAAGTCATTGAACCGGTCTCACTAAAATTAACATATCTCGAATATAGTATTCCCTTTCCTTCTCCGTTTCTTCCATATTAAATTATACACAGTAATATTTAATCTGATATCTTACTCACTTTGAAATTACTTTTATCCAATTTTTCGTGATTTTTCAAATACACGCCAATCGCTATTTCAAACTGCTTTTATTACAAAATCGATTACCACTACGAATATCGCACTCGAAAGTGATCACAGATGCGGTTATCGGTTTTATTCGGTATTTCTACCGAATCACGAATATTTCATGTAAACTTTCAAAGAGATGTGAGACTTACTCACCATTTCAAACATATATTCTAAGGGTATGGGATTACACACCTTATTTGGAATCCGTAACATGATATTCTCCGCGGTACCTAAAGGTACAATCGGTCAACCATTAGTCCAAAACCGAATTTACCATTTCAACCAATTATTTCGATTGATTGACAAACTATACACTTGCCAACAATCTGAGTCTCTTATTACGAGGGATAGATCGAGCGATTTAGTCCTAAAAATATAATCGATTAGTCACAACCACTATTTCGTTAAGCAAAATAACCGGTCAACGAAATATATCCAAAAGAACCATGATGAATCCCTTACCTTAACGATATTAGTTCTGATTTCTAATGATTGTACGATGGCTACGGATGAGTCAAAGTTTCAGCCTTCCACTATCACTCGATTGATCAAAGGAGTGAATGTCAACACAAATGAGACATATCATCAATTCTTTGGGCCACAAGCCCAGCTTGTCACTTAATGAACTATCTTCTTAAATTATGAGCTAACACCATTTATTAGCCACCTAACCTAAATTTTTAAAGCCTAATATTTCACTTTAAATTACCCAGAGCACTAACTTTAACCCTAATTTAAATATTTAATCAAAAAGTCAGCCTAATCTTTAAAATCTCAATTTAACATATTAGACTATCATATAAATGCATAGGCCCACTTTAAGGATGTTACAGTTCTACCCCCTTAAAATAAATCTCGGCCTCAAAATTTACCTAGTCAGAAAAGATGGGGATACTGCTGGCGTATAACATCCTCTGGCTCCCACGTCGCCTCTTCTGCGCCGTGATTTTGCCACAAAACTTTAACCAATGGAACAGACTTCCTTCTCAACACTTTCACATCTCGATCCAGAATTTGTACTGGTTCCTCTTCAAAGGACAAGTCCGGCCTTACTTCTATCTCTTCTACCGGTACCACGTGCGATGGGTCAGATCGATAACATCTCAGCATTGAGACATGGAACACGTCATGTATCTGCTCCAACTCCGAAGGCAACTCTAACCTGTAAGCTACTGGGCCCATAGTTCTAGTACCCAACCGTGGACTTAACTTCCCCTTTTGACCAAACCTCATTACCTTCTTCCACGGGGATACCTTCAAGAAGACTTGATCACCTACTGTGAATTCCACCTCCTTCCGCTTTAGATCTGCGTAAGACTTTTATCGATCTGATGCTTCCTTTAGCCGAACCCGTATTAACTTCACTTTCGCCTCGGTTTCTGAAAATAATTCTGGACCTAACACCTTACGTTCACCCAACTCCATCCAACATGTTGGAGTATGACATCTCCTTCCATTTAACGCTTCATAAGGTGCCATCTGAATGCTAGCTTGATAACTATTATTATATGCAAATTCTGCCAAGGGCAAATACTCTTCCAAGCGCCCTAAAGTCAATGATGCAACCCTTAGCATATCTTCCAAGATTTGAATTATCCTCTCGGACTGACCATCGATCACCAGGTGAAAAGCGATACTAAAGTCTAACCTTGTTCCCATTCCTTGATGAAGAGCCGTCCAAAATCGTGATGTGAACCTATGGTCCCTATCTGATATGATCGATACCGGCACACCATGCAATCTTACAACCTCAGCCACATACAATTTAGCCAGCTTTTGTAAAGAAAAGTCCACTAGAACCAGTATGAAGTGAGCAGACTTCGTCAGTCAGTCAACAATCACCCAAATTGAATCTTTCTTAGTGGTTGTAAGAGGTAACCCACTAACAAAGTCCATCGTGATTCTCTCCCATTTCCATTGGGGAATCTTCACCGGCTGCAACAATCCCGATGGCACTTGGTGTTCAGCTTTGACCTGCTGACACATCAAACATTTTCCTACGACTTTTGTTACCTCTTTCTTCAGACCTGGCCACCAAAATTGTTCTCGTAAATCTCGGTACATCTTGACTCCTCCAGGATGCATAGCATAAGGGCTACTATGTGATTCCCGAAGAATCCTCTTTCTTAGCTCATCATCATTAGACATGCAAATCTTCCCACGATAACACAAAACTCCATCTTTGTTCAGACTATAGTCCTCCATTCCACCATCCCTTACTCGCAACAGTCGAGCACTCAGAACATCATCTACTAACTATTTAACCTTAACCTGACTTACCCATGGTGGCTTTACTTGCAACTCAGCCAGCAAACTCCCGTCGTTGAATAGACTCAGATGAGCTAACATGGCTCTTAACTCATATACTACTTTATGGCTTAGCGCATCTGCTACCACATTTACCTTACTAGGGTGGTATTCGATCGAACAATCATAATCCTTCAAGAGCTCAATTCACCTACGTTGTCTCAAATTTAGCTCCTTCTGGGTAAGGAGGTACTTCAGACTTTTATGGTCGGTGTAAATTACCGACTTCTCCCCATATAAGTAGTGCCTCCAAATCTTTAAGGCAAACACTATCGCTGCCAACTCTAAGTCATGCGTGGGGTAGTTCAACTCATGCGGTCTCAACTATCGAGACGCATACGCCACCACCTTTCCTTCTTGTATCAGCACACACCCTAAACCCGTGTGCGACGCATCATAGTAGACGGTAAATTCTTTTCTTGCCTCTGGCTGAATTAATACTGGCGCTTCTGTCAGGATTCTCTTTAGCTTCTCAAAGCTTGCTATTTGTCGGTCCATACAAATAATACTCCCTTCCTTAACAACTTAGTTAGAGGAGCCGCTATTAGAGAAAACTCTTCAACGAACCTTCGGTAATACCCTACCAAACCTAAGAAACTCTGAACCTCGACCACAGACTTTAGTGGTTTCCAATCCAATACAGCCTCTATCTTTTGAGGGTCCACCCTGATTCACTCGGTCGAAACCACATGACCTAAGAAAGTCACTTCCTCCAGCCAAAACTCACACTTACTGAACTTTGCAAACAGTTGCTTCTCCCTCAGAGTTTGCAAGACCACGCGAAGATGTTCGTCATGCTCCTCCTCCGACTTAGAGTAAACTAGGATATCGTCGATGAACACCATAATGAACCGATCAAGATATGGCTGAAACACCCGGTTCATCATATCTATAAAGGCTGCTGGTGTGTTTGTCAACCCAAACGGTATTACCAAGAACTCATAATGCCCGTACCGAGTCCGAAACACCGTCTTATAATGTCCCCTTCTTTAACTTTTAATTGATGGTATCCAGACCTTAAGTCAATCTTAGAAAAGACCGATGCTCCTTTGAGCTGATCAAATAGGTCGTCGATCCTCGGTAACGGATACTTGTTTTTGATCGTCAACTTGTTCAATTGACGATAGTCCATGCACATACGCATGGATCCGTCCTTCTTCTTTACGAACAGGACCGGCGCTCCCCATGGAGACACACTCGGTCGAATGAACCCACGATCCAATAGTTCCTGAATTTGAGCCTTGAGCTCCACCAACTCCTTCAGCGCCATTCTATAAGGAGCAATAGATACTAGAGCTATACCTGGAAGTAGGTCTATTCCAAATTCCACCTCGTGATCTGGGGGTAATCCTGGCAATTCCTCCAAGAAGACATCCGCGAAATCCTTGACTGTTTAAACCTCATTAACAGTCACCTCCTTAGCATCCAATGCACTAATAAAAGCCAGATATGTACTACATCCCTTCCGAATCATCTTAATAGCTTTTAAGGAAGATATCACGTTGGACAAGTAATTCCTCCTTTCTCCTAACACAACCACCTCCCTGCCTTTCGGGGTACCCAACATCATACGCTTGTTCTTATAGTCCAACTTGGCACGATGCTTAGTTAACCAATCCATTCCCAAGATGAGGTCAAACTCTCCAAATGGCAATTCCATCAAGTCTGCCGGGAACACTACCCCTTGAGTCTCTAAGGGTACTTCTCTAAACAGCTTGTCCACTACCCTAGATTGTCCTAGGGGACTAACCACGGTCATTTTCCTAGTGGTTATCTCATAATCTATACTTAGAGTCTCAGATACTGAGCATGCAACATAGGAGTGGGTTGATCCATTATCAATTAAAGTAAGAAAAGGGTTATCAGCGATAAAAAATGTACCGATTATAACATCCGGCAAGCCACCACCTCTCTCTCTTGGTGAGTCAGATAAACTAAACCAGTGCCTTTGCATCCGTATTGTTCATACCTCTGCGGATGCTCTACGATTTTAACGGGTCCATTTCTTCCTCTAACTGCACCTCTACCCCTTGATCCAGGCTGATCACCCCTCCTAGTCTAATCAGAACCTCGACCCGTTGGCTACCCACGATCCATCTGAGGACAGTCCCTCATCAAATGTTCTGTGGACCCATACCTAAAACATCCACTGGTTTTCACTCTGTACTCCCCATAATGGGTTCTCCCACATATAGAACATGCTTGACTCTGGCCCGATGGAGTACGAGCTGGCCTATCAGTCCTAGGCCTCTTTTAAAACTTTTCAATTGCTCTGGAGGGTCCAAAACTCCTCTTACTCCTACCCCAATCCTTATCCTTCTCTTGTGTCTCCACCTGTTTCACATCCTCAGCTATTTTAACTTTATCCATTAGAACCGCAAAAATTCTCTCTCGTTGTGGCGCGATCAAAACCCTTAGCTTATTTTTTAGCCCATCCTCGAATCGAACGCATCGTTCATACTCCGTTGACACCATTCCCCAAGCATAACGACTCAGGCATAGAAATTCAGCCTCATACTCAGCCACAGACTTACTCCTCTGCACCAAATTCAGGAATGCTTTCCTTTGAGCATCCATGTAACTAGCCCCAATGTACTTTCCCTAGAATGACTCCTTAAAGAAATCCTAGTCAATCAGGTCCGCGGTCGTACCCTCTTTCACCGTGAGCCACGATTGGTAGGCCTCGTCTCGAAGAAGAGACATGACCCCCTTCAGCTTCTCTCCCACCGTGAAGTCTAGGTCATCCATTATACGTTCCACCGCCTCCAACCAATATTCAGCGAAACTCGGGGATACGCTAGAGACTCCCCTAGATACTTCTGCCCCATTGTTCTTCAACCTCTCAGGCATAAATTTTCGGGCTCCTATGCCCATACTAGCCTCAGCCACTCTTTCTAAAACCCTCAGTACGGCCTGAGACCACGTCCTCTCCACCTGTCTGGTCCTGGAATTCTACCTCAGCAGTTGGTAGAACCGGTATCTCACTTTCAGACCCATGACCCAAACCTACGGGTTCTAATACGATCATCCTACCTCTACCACGTCCACATGGTGGACGTCCTCAACCTCTTGTACTCATTCTTCTAGTTCGCGCTTATCTAATTTAAAAATTTTTATGAGTCATTAGTTGTTTCTACTAATTATCCCCAAACAGTCTTATGAAACATAGTTTAAAAGTGATTCTTTCAATTGAACCTATCTATAGTTTTGGTCTTCCTATTCTAGGAATTATGCACACACAACGCTCATACAAGTAACATTCATCACCTAAGGGTATTTTTGTCATTTCGCTACCTGTGGGTATTTTGTAATTTTACCTCTGAGGGTATTTTTGTAATTTTTTAAAATAAGGTTCTGGGTGATTTGGCTAAATAAGGGTATTTTGGTAATTTTCCAACTCAGGGGTATTTCGGTAATTTCACAAATTTAAGGGTATTTCGGTAATTCTGCAAATCTAGAATATTTCGATAATTTATAAAATCTGGGGTTATTTCAATAATTTTGAAAATTCGAGGTATTTTGGTCATTTGCAAATTAAGGGTGTTTTGGTCATTTACAACTCAGGGGTAATTTGGTAATTTTACAATTCAAGGATATTTTGATGTTGTTGTTGTTGTTTTTGTTTTCTATGGAAAAATTCTGTTGACTTTGTAAATTGGGGTATATTCGCAAATCATAGGTATTTTTTTAAAGTAAGGATATTCTAATAATTTTTTTATGAGAAAAACAGGTGGCTGGTCCCTTTCGGGTTTTAATTGTAGTTTTGGCCTGTCAACACATACTCGTAACTAGAGTGAATAGTCACTACGCACCAGGTAGGATTCTAGTGGAAAGGAGGTGAGTCACTAGGACTGCTTAGGTAGGATTCTAGTGGAAAGGAGGTAAGTCACTAGGACTGCTTAAGTACCAAGCTTTCCCTGAATCCACTCCTAGACATGCATTTGCCTATTGCCACACCCTGTCATGGCTAAAGTGAACAATCACTATGCACCAGGTGAGATTCCTGCGAAGAGGAGGTGAGTCACTCGGACTGCTTAAATACCAAGCTCTTCCAGATCTACTCCTAGACATGCATATGCTTGTAACCACACTTTAGTCTTACGACTTGTTTACAGGTTTTGTTTAATGAAGTTAAGTCTTATGGATTTTAAAAATTGTTTGTCTAAACCTAGAGTCCATCAAGTTCTAACCTAAATAGTCTACGTCCCATAAGCTAGTTAAGCCCACATTTATATCACACAATGGTTTAGAATACTTACCTGGCGAACTTGGCCGGAGACGCAGGTGCCATGCTGAACTAATAAACCTTTGCTAATAAAAATCCAAGTTTGAAAAAAAAAACCCATTTTTAGAAAATCTTTTGGGCCCAAAATCCCAAAGCCGAGTTTTGAACCGGGCTCTGATACCAATTTGTAACACCCCAAACACGGCCCAAACACTACAACCAGATCTGGTATGTCACTAAGAAAAATTTTTGTAAAACCAATCGTGTTGACAGAAAGCCCAAATATAGTTTATATAAAATGTGCCTTAATAATCAAAAGCCCAAAACTGAATTACATGTCTTTGAAAGAAATAAAAACGAGAATAAATAATAAAGGCCCATAATAAAAATAAAATGTAAACTAATGGCCCATGGCCTTATTACAATGTAGTTGAAATCCATCATATAAAATTCTTTTAAAAAAAAACTAATATGGGGAACTTGTCGACGGATCCACCTTCTTTTGCATGGCCACCTTGCGCTTCACTCGGCCGGTCCGATGTCACCGAAAGGTTAGTTTAAAGGGGTGAGTCGCGAGACTCGACAGTGCAACCCTCATGCACCACTAGATTTGGGCCTCATTAAACATAATAATAATTTCATTTACATGGAAACATATAATATGCAAAACCCAACCCAATTGCCTAGGTTTCCATCCGCTACACGCCTGCACCAACCAACACACCATTGGGGATTTTAAAATCAACCCACACCGCTACACTCAAGATGGCGTCATGCCGCTCATCAACATATATTGGCCAAGCCCTTATAATGATCACGGCATTAGTCACATAAAGAAATCACGGTAAAAACCGCTACACATATACTTCCTCCTTTCATCACCCAACCCATGCAACATGCACAATAATTTAAAACATGTACAGCAGTTTACTTGTAACATATAGTCAGATTATTTACTAACCTGAGAGTCCGCTATTTAAATTCGAGATTTCGGCTTTTAATGTAACATATAACTCTTATGAACACATATACATATATATATATATATATATATATATTTATTATTAATCAGATCTAGATGGTGGGGAAGTATTACACACCTGATTCGCGAACTAAGGCTTTCGTTATGTCTACTCTACTATCACTCAAAACAACTACTATTGGCCCACAATCTGACTTCAATTTTGGCCCACACCCTGTTGGCCAATCTCGCACTATCGAAACAGATCGCTTCTTGAATTTGGACGACGGTTTTACAGATCCAACCTACTCTGCTTGACTGTTAGTTGAGTCCATAACAATCCCTTAATCACTAAACCAAATAAACGATGAGATCTAACTCATTAGTTAAATGTAACCCTTAAAATGAACACTTACCTAGATAGTCAAATCCCGAATGTCCTTGAGAAATTGTCACCACCAACCTACCTACATTCGGCCATCCTCCAAATATCAAACCAACCGATACACACAACCAACCTAACCCAAATAGTATTCGGCCAAACGTACCACTACCTACCTTCGACTTTCCACCAAATCGGCTTTAATGGGATGGATTCGGCTTCTAGGGTAAAGAGTATAATCGACAGGGCCTTGGAAATAATGATTTAGATTATGAGTTTGATAAAAATAAAGGAATCGCAGAAAAGGAGAAATCTCAAAACTCACCGGATTACTAAGGAGTATATGGCTTATAGTGCACCTTCGGGAAAACAGAGATCTGCCTTGTAGATTCGGCTATAGAGGAAGAAGATATGCACTAAGAGCATTTGGCTTTCAGAAGGGTTTTTGAGTAGAGGAGAAATACTAAGGAGTTTCGGCTAGAAAAGAAAAATTAAGGCAAGTGAGTGAGAAGAGTTTCGGCTAGAGAGGAAAAAGTATGAAAGAAAGAGAAGCAAATGGAAGAAAAAGATGATTTCCTCCTATTAAATTCGGCACACACACACCAACACATAGAGTTGGAGTTTCTGCCAACTCTTTCCCTCCTGATAGCCTTCATCTCACCTGATAACCCCAATCCTTATCTTACCTTTAGAAGAGCCCTCACTAAAGCCAACTCCTCCCTCCTTGACTATCATCTTTTATCACTTAAATAAAAAGAAATAAAGCTCCTAATTAGTAGCCTACATGCCGTCCACCCCCTTCCCATTTAAGTGCTGAATTTTGACCCATCTCCTAAGGTTCAGTCGGCCACACAAGGCCCAAACTTCTCCCCCCTTATGATGCCACATTTTGCCCACTTAAAACACTTCAATTCTTTGGGCCACAAGCCCAGCTTGTCACTTAATGAACTATCTTCTTAAATTATGAGCTAACACCATTTATTAGCCACCTAACCTAAATTTTTAAAGCCCAATATTTCACTTTAAAGTACCTAGAGCACTAACTTTAACCCTAATTCAAATATTTAATCAAAAAGTCAGCCCAATCTTTAAAATCTCAATTTAACATATTAGACTATCATATAAATGCGTAGGCCCACTTTAAGGATGTTACATATATAATATGCATATTCAATTACAACAATCCATTCATATAATTATTACAAACATACGGCCCATTATAAAAATTTTCACAATCTGGCCCATATCACATTTTGGCCCATATAGCTCATACCACACTTGGCCCATATATCAAATATCACATTTGGCCCATATTTTCAAATATCACATTTGGCCTATATTTCAAATATCACAAATATCACATTTGGTCTATATTTCAAATATCACATTTGGCCTATATTTCAAATATTACATTTGGCCCATTGAGGGCAAATTTCAAAATTGTCATAGTCTTAATACCAATTTCATATTCTTTACCAATAAAGTGATAAATATGCCATTTTACCCAGTTTCTCTAACTTGTGATTTAATCAAGCGATTAATATGATATAGTCATCCAACCCAAGATACGATGTGAGATTACACACCTGATTACGGTAAGCACTACACTTTCCCGATCATCAACACCTAAAAATATTTTTAACGCTCGATTAGATCATTAATACTTATAGTAAAACTACTCTAAGATAAACAGTCTAGGATTTTAACCCTCAGAATTGTGAATGACTACTATTTGCCGGTTCTCCCCGGTTGACGGTTCACAACCCGGTGGAAAATCCCGAATAGCTAATGGCTCAGAACTGTGAACAACCTCGAATAGTTGATTTTCACGGATGAGGTCCACAACCCGTGGAAAATCCCGGATCGTCAAATGACCTTCGCTTGAATCTAGAAGGATTGCAAATTCGCTCCTTTTTGATCACCAATCACTACTCCTTTTGATTCGATCTTGTTTTCCTCTATTGAACAAATAAATATTAGTCCAAAATAATATTTCGTTATTATAACCGATTGATCTTATGGTAAGTCACTTACTACAAAATCATTACGTTCTGAGGATGAAAATCGAGTGATAGTGTCCCTATGATAAAATCGGTTAATCAACACTATCTTTAACAAATAAAAGTAATATAGAACCCTTGAAAAAATCCTTACCTTAAACGATAAATTTTCCTCTTTCACACGATCTTCCTATGGCTAGAGTCGATTAAGCGGTGTCAAAATAATCGACACTCCACTATACCACTACAAGAAGAAAGGTTTTGTTTGAAAGAGAAAAGATGATGATTTTGGTCAAAAAGACCCTCCCAAGTCAACATATGAATTTCGGCAATAGAGGAAAAATAAAGGAATTGAAAAGAGTGTTCTTACCGATTATTCAAAGATGACCACTCGAATGAAAAAGAGGGTTAAATGGAAGATGGAAGATTCAACTATAGTGAAAATATTGGAGAGGATGATGATCAATAACATTCGGCCATGGTGAAATATTAAAGAGGGAGTGATGTTTGAGAGTTTTTGCAAGAAGAAAAGAAGAAGAAAATATGGTGTTTATGTTTCGGGTTTTCTTTCAAGAATGGAAGATGAACAAAGGAATAGTTTTGAGGCTAGTGTGCATTCGGCAAGAGAAGAAAAGAAAAGAAAAGAAAAATGCCCTTCAAGATTGTATGGTTTCGGCACAAAGAGGAAAATATTTTGGGGAGAATGAAAGATAATACCGAAATGGTCAAAATGAAATGGCCAAAACAAAACACAAATTTTACCTATTGCTCAAGACACATTCGGTTAGGGAGAAGAATTTGGAGAGAAAGATTTTTGAGAGGAAAACTATTGATACACCAAAATGCCAAAATGAAAAATGACCAAAACTAGCACCTACCTTACCAAATGCTAACCAAAAATTTGGCCATCCCCCTTAGCGCCTAAAACCGTCCAAGTGCATGACCAAATGGTCAAAGTTTAGCCACCTAAACTTTCCAAAATGTCTCCCTTGTTATAAGCCTTATGTTCCCCCTACATGCCTTTTCCATTTGATTCCTTTCCCTATGTTCAAGCTTGCCTTTTCTCTAAGCCACCTTGCCATAAAAAAAAAATAAAATTCTCACATGTACACCAAGGGATTCGAACTCATTCCCTCAAGGTAACACATATGGCGCCATCTCCTCTTTACCCTTTGCTCATTTATGCTAACTTTTTACCACTTAATTACCTTAACCTTTAAGGTCACTTGTTCCATTTCATTAAGGTACTAAATACCAAAAATTATACCAAGTCCTAATAAATCTCGAGCCTTCTCAGGACTATTTAAACACACACATTGGATAATTTAACTAGCTGAGCACCAAAATAATGCAACATATAAAAACTCAAATTCTAGGATGTTACATAAAAATTTTAAAGGATTAAATCAAAAAAAAAAATAGGGTAAAAGGATCAGATTAAAACGCCCATCATAATATAGGGACTTATTAGGCAATTAAACCTTATCTCCTAAATGACGTCGTTCCGTCTCCTGCCTTGGAATAGCCTGAAGGACTAAATTGAAGTGAAATACAGACTTCAGGGCTAATTTAAAATAAAAGAAAATTCAATTTAAGATGAAATTATAACTAATAAAATTGCAGAGGGACTAAAATGGTAAATTTTCCTTTTTATAAAAACACGTGGATCCTCCCCGAGTTTTTGGGTCAACGCGTGGATCCTCCCTTAAAACGACGTCGTTTTAATGCTTATTGGCTTAAGCAAAAACGGTGTCGTTCTTATGTTGCTATATAAGCTGAAAATCAAATAAAAAAATAATTTTAAACACTCATAAAAAAAAAATAAAAGCAGCTCAAATGCTCTCCCTCTTGACTGAGGCCCGACTCAACCCTAGGCTCCGATGAAGGGCCGTCGCACGCGCCTCCATACACGCCACCGTATATGGCGGTCAGAGGCCAGCAACCTTGCTTTTTGAAAGTGAATCAATAGGTGCCTTTTTATTATTTTTTAAACAGTGTTTATGTATATAAAAACATAGATCGAATAGAAAATAAAAAAATTAAACGAAATAGGATAATATAAAATCACCTTCTGTTGTTTTCGATTGATTGTGTATAAATCACTATTTTTTATATATTTGTATGTAGTTTTCTCTGTATTCGTGTGTTTTTTTTATAGATTTTGGGGTTTTATAGCCCCAAAAATAATGAAAAAAAAGGAAATACAAAGATTCTATTATTTTTTGCAATTTTTGTTGTCTTTTCTTTCCTTCTTGCAGGCGAACAATGAAGAATTTGGCGTTGGAGTGATTCACGCGCTGATTGCGACGCGACCAAAGGCTGGCATGGGTGCGAGGAAGGGCTGCTTGCTGGGGCACTTGTAGCGTGAGGGAGAACCCTAGGGTTTAGGGTTTCTGACTTTGGTGTAGGTATTGGGCCCTTTTGGGCTGCATAGGCTGTGGCTTTGGGTGTACTTGGGCTACCGAGTGTAATGGTTTTAGTAATTTAGGTTTGGGTTAATTGTTTTGTAAATGGACATTAGTAAAATTTGGACTTTGGTTTATATATTTTTTTATTTTTCTGTTTTATTCTGGTTTGTTTTATTTTACACGGGCCCGGGCAAAATGGGCCTATTACAATATGAATTTGTTAAATTTATAAATTTCCTAGGAATTTCAAATTCTCTACTAAAGAGGCATTTAGCAAACATATGTATTTGAGAAATAAGCATGGATGTTACATTTTTATGTATGTTAACCCTTACTTTATACTATTTTTGAAATTTGAGTTCCAAATTGCTACCTAAGGGGATTGTCATGATTTCTTGGAAGGATTTTGATATGAAAGTATATATTATGCCTTTCGTTTTCTCTTTTGATTTATCATTGCTATTATGGAGGACTGTGGCTTAAATATTTTAAGAGTTTGTGGATATTTTACATGGTACATTGATGTGAGTTGTTGTTTTTCAAGCCTAATACATTAACTATCATACATGCATAAGCAAATAAGCACAAGTTTTGTAACATCCTAGATTAGGGGTTATGCGTTTGGAGCATAACTCAGGTATTAGTAGGCTTTAAGGGTGTTTGGAGGTGTTTTAAAAGTTTTTAGAATTCTAGGATGGAAGAGAAAGCTTTGGAAAATTATTGGTTTTTAAGTTAAAAAGGGGAAGCTAGGCTAAGGTAGCCTTAAGAAAAGTTTTGGGGAGTTTAGGACACAAGAAGTGATGTGGAAAAATGGCAAGGGACGCCACCTAAGGTGCAAGGGTGGTTGCGTCAGTTGGAGTGCTCAGGGGAAGAGGTTCGAGCGACGTAGGAAGCATTAGGGACTTTTATTTTTTTAGAGTTAAAAAGGGAATTGGGCCATGGAGGTCTTAAGGGAAGTTATAGGCGCTTTTGGACACAAAGAGTGCCTTGGTAAAGTGGCTGCAAGGTGCCACTTAAGGCTTGGGCAAGTGATGCCTCAAGCAATGGGTAGAGGGCCTGTGTTCGAGTTGCAAAGGAATCGAGGAAGGAACATTTATTTTTGCGTCAATAAGGAGCTTGGCTAAGGAGGTTTTAAAAGAAATTATGGGAGTTGATGACACAAAAGAACCGGCAAAGAAAGTGGCACAGGACGCTTATGCAAAGGGAGCTTCTGGAGGGCTCAAGTTTGAGTCTGTGGGGGACATAAGCGTGTTTTATTTTTCCAAGTTGGCGCTTAAGGGAGAAGAAGGCCTTAAAAAGAATTGTTGGGGGTTTATGACGCAAAGGAGCTAGTAGCAAAGTGGCTGGTAGTGTGTGGTGACACCAGCAGGTCTCATGTTCGAATCACATGGGCAGCAAGGAGTGGGGTTTTATTTTTTTGGCTTTTAACGTCAAGAATGGGGGAAAAGTTGGACGACAATTTGGACTTCTAATTGGATGAGGATTAAGCATATTTATCCTTTTAAAATTCAGCTAAGAGTAGGATATATGTGGATTTAGTTTGTTTATTTTATTTATGGGAAGATGAGAGATAAATGTGATGGATAATTAATTATTTTATTAAGGTGATAGATGAGAAGATGATTAAGGGATTTGATAGGAAATAGTTAAGGGATTATTTTTAGTATTATTTTATTAAGATGATAAAGGTGGATTTATTTTAAGTTGATAAATAGAAGATAATTATAGATTTATTTTATATATTTTGAATGTGTGATTAACGGATAATATAGGAGATTGAGATAGGATAAAGGATGGATTATTTTAAAATATTAATTGGGGATTAATTGCCGGAATTGGGTAGTATAAATAGGTGTGCTCATCTTTTGGCAATTCTTTTCCATTTATTTTCTTAATCCAAATTCTTCTCTTCCTCCCTATTCTTCTTATTTTTTTCTTTCAACCTCAAATCTCTCTATTTCTTTGAAAGCGAATATACCCAAAGCCCTAGCCGAATTACTCAATAAGTCCAAAAGTCAAATCTGTGACAATTATTCAGTCTTCCTAGCCGATTTCTTTAGGGCTTCAAGCAAGGGAGGTTGTCGACTTGTGTATAAAGGGGTAAGGATCTATAAGTCATCATCTTATTTCTTTTTCTTAGGTCAAATTAGGACTCTAACTCTATTAATATCTATGGTCGACTACTTGAAGGAAGTTCAGAATTAGGTGTCATCGACTACAAAGAAGAAACTTTGGGACTTCTAAGATCTAAGGTAAGCTATGAATACCATTCGCCATAAGCTATATTATTATGATTTAATGTTAGATTAGATCTAACATGAGTATATAGGAATTTCGCCATCACTAAAAAGTAAGGATCCAATTCGAGATTTACTGAATCACAAGGGCGGTCGACAATAATATACAAGGATTCCGGATTTAGATCACAAGTGCCTAGCCGATTGAAGGAAGTAATAACACAAAGTTTGGGATTTCTTGATAGTCAATTCGACAAGCAAGGTAAGGATTTAAGTGTGTTAATCCTTCGGGATTTAGTAGTATAGTCGAATAGGCTTTTGTTTAAATATTTAATGTTGGCCGAATATAGGAAGCAAGATCTAGAGCAGTAGATCGAGATTCTTTGGGATTTCGGTGAATTTGCTAAGTTAATCAGGTGTGTACCCCACACTATTTCTTAATAAGTTTTATGGCGATGTTTAATATAAGTATGTGTATAAGAATGTGAATATGGCTAAGGTACCATGTCATGGTACAAAGTACTCAGGTACGTTTCCTACTCCTACTAGGATTATGTTAAATATCTGTTACGGCACACATATGTCATTATAAGAATGTGAAATAAGAATTTGGCATGTTAATGCATGATATGTATGATATGGGGCATATGGGTTATATGAAAAGGGAAGTGAATGTGGTGACCTAAGACCACGATATCCGAATGTGGTGACCTAAGACCACGATAACCGAATGTGGTGACCTAAGACCATGATATCTCGAATGTGGTGACCTAAGACCACGATATCTGAATGTGGTGACCTAAGACCACGAATTTTATAAGGGCGATGAGCACGTCGACTGCAGCGACTGCCTTCGATGGTGTGTAGCGGATGGAGGGTTAACTTAGTAGTCCCCACGGTGTGCAGGTTGGTACGGGGGATGTGTAGCGGATGGCTATATAGGTTTGGGTTCGGGTTGCATCATTATTTTATATCTGCTATATGATTATGTATGTGATGTGATAATATGCCTGAATCTATTTGGACATAGTGTTTGTGTACACATTGAGTCTGTTTGACTCACCCCTTGTGGGATTATTTTTCAGGTGACGATCAGTGATGGACTGGGCCGGCAGATGCTTGGTGGAGGCCATGTGGAGTTTAGATTTCTTTTATTTGGACTATTTTACTTTAAGTATTTTGAATTTAAATTTTGGGAATTATTTGATGTAATAAGGCCTTAGTAGAACTTTTGGGGTGGTGTGTAGTTCTATTTTGTAACTAAGATCTTTTTAAAGTCTTTCGTTATTAATCTACTATTTTAAAGGAATGTTACGCATGAGGAATTCATTATGAAGTAAACTTCTACTTGTATATGCCAAACTACTTTAAACATTATTTCATTTTTAGTGTTGTACTTTAAAGGAAAGAACTTACCGTATGTTGTCTATAAGTCTTCTGATTTTGCTAGATTTCCACAGAAGGATTTTTACTCAATTATGTTTATATTATGGTGTATACCTGTTTTGATTCTTTTTTACTTAAAGTTTTATCTGAGTTAATGCCCCAGTTAAATTCACTATAGGTGAAATTAATTTATGATCGAACCAAACTTAACTCTGCTTTTTGTGTGATGCTTTAGACTACCATTTGGGGATTGGGGTGTTACAGGTCGCACTTGCTTCATTTCCCCAAGGTTTGACATTTCAAACATATTTTCCATATGCAACTTATACTCTTTTACTAAATCATTGCTGCTCCCAATCACAAGCAGATCGAAACAAATAGCGAAGTGACTTTGCCAGTCTTCTTCACATACAAGGTAGGCTCGCTAGGGCTATTTTCAAATACCAATCTCACACAGTGCTTATCTATCATAGCATACCAAGCTTGCAGAGCCTGTTTCAATCACTATAAGGCTTTTGTAAGCCGATATACCTTCTCTTTTTTTCTTCTAACTTTGAACATAGGAAGTTGCTCCACAAAGATTTCTTCTTGTAAGTAGCCATTCAGAAAACCTAATTTAACATCCAACTGATGAATTTTCTAACCTATTTGTGCTACCAAGGCCAATAATAATCTAATTGTGTCCAGTCTTGCAATTGATGCAAAAGTTTGCTAGTAATCAACCTCACCTTCAACCTATTGAATGAACCATTAGCATTGGGTTTGGTTTTGAACACCCATTTAACGCTAATAACCTTTTTGTACGATGGTTTGTCAAAGAGCTCCTAAGTTTGGTTCTTGTGAATCATATTCAACTCCTTTCACATGGCTTCTTTCCAGCCTTCTATGGTTTCAGCTTTTTCAACGATCGTAGGTTCAGGTAGTGCTACTTCAACTCGCTTGTAGATATCATTAATCGATCATGTTCCTCTTACTAGAGTGTTGTCAAAGTCTTCTTCAATTTCATAAGCACCATATTGCAACCGCAGCTCGCTTCCATCATCATAATTTTGCAAACCTTGGTCGCACTCCCTTTGCTCAAGTATTTCAACTTCAGTAGCATCCCAATTCCATGTTTTACCTTCAACGAACACAACATCCCTACTCACCAAAATGTTATTGAAGGAAGGATCATAAATTCTATAACCCTTCCTATTGCTGAAATACCCAAGGAAAATACCTAGCTACGACCTCCTCTCTAACTTGCTTTTTTTAACCTGTGGCATATGAGCATAACAAATGCAAAAAAAAAAAAAAAAAAAGTGATAAACAAAGGGTTTATTCTATTGGAAAATTGGTTTTGGAAATCACAGCATGAAATAAATTTAGGGAAAAACCAAAGTTTAAAAAAAATTCAAAACAAGAACTTGGTTGTGATATCTAAAGTAATAAACACTTAATCAAAATTATACATTTTCGACTTATCTAGGATGAATGCTCGACCAAGTAGTCTTCTCCGCTATCCTCAAGCTCACATCTATCGAGTGTAGGCCCGTTTGAAATAGAAATTTTTTCACAAAAGTTACGAGTGGGGTGATTTCACAATTTCTCTAAACTTGTGAGCCAAGTTGTAAATAAGAAAAATATCTCTAGAAATTTTTTGAAATAATTTCTTTAGAGAATTATCTCTCTACAACTTTCTCTTGAATTCAAGTGTATGAAAAATAATGACCCAAGACTCTCTTTATAGAGGGAGAGTTTAGAGAGTTCAACTATGATTAAACTTAATCATTTTAATATTAAATTAATATAATACTTATCAAGATAAATATTAGATTAAATTTAATATTAAATATTATTAAATTAATAGAATATTTATGTACAAGATAAATATTTAATTAAATTCAATATTAAGATAATCACATTAATGTTAAATTAATAAAATATTATGAAGATAAATATTAAATTAAATTTAATATTAAATCTATTAAAATAATATTATTTTTGGAATAATTAATCTGAAATCAAATTCTCTAGTAGATTCCAGTAGGAGTATAATTCTTACACTGCTCAACCAACGAAGACCCACCGCCTTTGATCATTTACTGGCCACCGAAATGCTATCGTCCCAATTGCAGGCACCCTGAGCTGGTTCGATTGCTGCTAGTTCGATTCGGGCCACTGACGGTCCGACCGGTCTGTTAAAGTCCTCGGTTGGACTGTCGGCCCGATTTCACATACCAGGCCCGGTTCGACCAATTTTGGATCTTAGTCTCGATCTTGGGCTCCTAAGCGTAATTTATGATTCCAGGTCAAATTTTCAAGTTCAATTATCTATTGGGCCAATTGGCTGAATTGAAAATTATTTTCCAAAAATATCATATTATTTTTAATTAATTTGATTAATTTAATTTTACTTGATCAAAATTGATTTTCCCAAAAATAACTTAGATTTTCCAAATTAATTTTTCAAGAAAATTCTTTAATCAAATGCTCTAATTGAACAATTCTTATGACCTCCCAATTTAATTTCACATCGAATAAATTGACTCAATTAAATTATTTATAAAGTTGTATAATTTTATTCTAATTCAAAAGCAATTCAATCGAGCTTTTATTGAGCTAGCATAGGGACCAATCAGACATGTACAATTAGGCTCTAGTAATTACAATTATGTCCAAAAGTTTCATTTTGATAATTCACAAATACTTAATTATGGAGTTAGTCCACAAGAAGTATCATTATTGAAAACTCCTTATTGTATACTCTTTAAGAAAGCAATTTATCCAACTGCTTTGTCCAATGTCGTCTTCATATGATATCTTTGATTCCTTTGAGTTAGATTCGTTCACTCAATACAATCCTATTTTATCTCATTGTCACCATTGTGTCTTCTTAATGATTAATATGATCACTGTCAACAAATAACTATTATAAATTTCTTGTTCCAGAACAAGCAACCCATGGCCACGTTCCATAATTATCAATACACACAATGCCAATGAGAGGATATCGTTAGCCCTTTAATTGAGCTATGAATTACACTGTTGCTAGTAAAGTCATGCCATACACAAGTAATGTACCCAACATATCGACTATTTGTTCAATCATCTTTAGAGCATAAACCTCAACTTATATCCAAGCATATGAGTTACATACACACAGTCAATGATTAACTTAGGATTTAGGTAAATCACAACATGAAGGTCACAAGTGAATTAATTTAGAACCGAATTTAGAATTAATTCATATTGGGTCTAGTCGTGAAGTCAATTTGCTTTTATAGCCAAGACTAGCCATCTAATCAATTGGAATTGTAGACGACATAATAATCCTTTTCAGTATTTGAATCAAATGCTCACTTTGATTTTTTTATGATATTACAGGCTCGTTTAGATTATCTACTGAGTAACTTGTCTTCCTCGCAATGTAAACATTTTTACAATGTCACCTATCATCAGTTTGAACTTAGACAATCAATGAGCTAATATTTGCTTGTCACAATTTCCCTATGCACGCAAAATATGAAAGACAGAAATATAAAAGATAGAAATATAAAATACATAATAGTGAAATGTGAAATTAACTTTATTTATTCATTATTCAAATAAATAGAAAATAGTTACACGTTTACTACAATATGGGCACATTTCCCAACATATTCCCAAACCATGCTTTGAATGGAGTATACTCTTTTATAGCCTTGGTTGGCAACATTTTCAGCAAATAAACTAATGTGTTCACCGCCTCAGCCCAAAATTCATTTGGCAACTTGCTTTCAAATAACAGACACCTCACCTTATTCATTCCTGTCCTACTTTTCCTCTCATACACTTCATGTTGCTGTGGAATGTTAATGTTGGTGAGCTGGTAATGGATTCTAGCTTCTTCACAGTAGCTTTAAAATTTATTTGAGGTGTACTTGATTCTATTATCAGACCTGACCTTCATTAGCTTGCTTTCAGTCTAGTTCTCAACCTGTACTTTAAATTTCCAAAATACTTTAGCTACGTCAGTTTTTTTGTTTCAAAAAATAAACCTATCAATAGCTGGTATAGTCGACAATGAATAAGATAAAGTATATACAACCACTTAATGAAGATGTTTTCTTAGGTCCACATACATCAGAATGAACCAACTATAACTTTTCATGAGCTTGCTAAGCTTTGTTTTCTAAAAATGGTAACCTCACTTATTTACCAAGTTGGCATACTTTGCAGATGCCACTTTGCTTCTCTCAAACACCCCACACCCGGCCCACGAGCCTGAACCGGATCTGGTATGTTCCTAAAGTGAACCAATTTCAAAATCATTCGTTACTTAGAGAAAATTCGTAAAATTTTTAGAAAATGTTGTTGTGGATTGGGCTTAGATTGGAAACCCATTTTATTAAACTTGTAAATCCAATTTGATTTATTACGTCCAAAATAGTTCTTAGCACAATATTTAAAAGTAAAGTAAAATAAAGAATAATCCACTTTGGGCCTTATGGCCTTTTTACATCAAATAAAACCCAAAAGAAATATAATTAAGGGTACCAAACAGAAATAAAGTCCAAATAAAATAAAATCTCCAAATGTAGCATGGCCACCTCAAGGTCCACCGGCCCGGTCCGTCACTGCTCATCACCTGAAAAATAATTCCCACAGCAGGGTGAGTCAACAGACTCAATGTGCACACAATACTAACATTCAACAATTCAGGCATTCATGTTCAAATCATCAGATCCATATAAAAATGAAGTTATGATGCAACCCAAACCCAATCCTAATGGTCCATCCACTACACACCACCGTACACGCCATTTACAGTGGGGACTACTAAGTCAACCCTCCATCCGCTACACACCATCGAAGGCATTAGCCATATCACGTTGTGTCATTAGACACTATAGTCAAATTATCGTTGTGTCATTAGACACTATATTCAAGTATTATAACGAAGTTACCAAAATTCCATAATGTGACCGTAGTCAACATATTTCGTTAGTGAGACCAAGTCAACACCTTCGTTGGTGAGACCAAAGTCAACACCTTCAAGCGTTGGTGAGACCAAGTCAACACCTTCAAGCGTTGGTGAGACCAAGTCAACACCTTCTTCCCTTTCACATAAATCCCGAATGCCCCAAAATATATATCATGCATAACATACTTAATTTCATAATCATATACATATATTCACATGTTATAAAATAACATATTTCATAATCCTATCGGAGTAGGAAGCGTGCACGAATACTTTTGTACCACATTAGGGTACTTAGCCATATTCATATTCTTACATTATAATCACATAATAAAATAATTGCCATATGAAATATCGAAGTTAGTGTGCGTACACACGATTTGCTTAATAAGGTTCCTTGAGATCTCGTAAACCCGATCTAACTTTAGATCATTAACTCTATATTCGGCCATCATATAAGTCACATTAATAAACCTATTTGGCTTAAAACAAAACCAAATCCTAGTAGGATTTGTATTACTTACCTTGTTGCCGAATAGAAAGATTGTAAATCAAATGCCAAAAAATTGATACTCCTTCCTTAAATCGG
The DNA here is from genome assembly GCA_025506655.1 of Gossypium rotundifolium. NCBI lineage: Eukaryota > Viridiplantae > Streptophyta > Magnoliopsida > Malvales > Malvaceae > Gossypium > Gossypium rotundifolium. The sequence goes on from CP106730.1 coordinate 23,801,712, forward strand.
CTAGCCACTAAATCGGGTAATTATGTGGGTTTCTAACTTTTGAGTAAATGAAAATAATACCAATATAACCCTAGGCCGATTGGATCTATGTACTTACCTTATAGTTTCCAAATCCGAAAGTTTCCCTTGTCTTGAATATCCGTCGAAATCCTATAACTTCATGTCGATTTATTTTAATATTGAGACATAATCAAAACCTTGACCGGATATTTATATTCCTTACCTTAGATCCTTGATCCTTATATTCGGTAATTGTAGAAACCTTGATGCCTTTAATCGATTGCTTCCTTGCCTAGAGTCACGAGAGATTGGCTATGGAGAATTATGAGGATCAAAAGAAAAGGGTTTGGCTTAACAATGACAAAGGAGAGGAGAAGAAAATAGAAGAAGAAGAGATGGATTCGCTTAAAGAGAAATTGACAAGAGGGGAGAGAGCAAGGGATTTTCGGCTACTTGGAAAGATGAGAAAAAAGACCTTGGGTTCTCCTTTTATAGCCAAAGTTATCGACCTAGAAGTCCCTTACTTGTCCACCACTCCTCTCTTTTGATTATATTATCTCTTTTATTTAAAAGATAAAATCCTTTAATCCATCCATTATCTCCTCAATTATCTCCTTAGAAAATAATCCTTTATTTATCTCTTATTATTCACATATTTATGTGAATAAAACTCTTTATTTATCTCTTATTATTCACATATTTATGTGAATAAAACTCCTTTATTTATCTCTTATTATTCACATATTTATGTGAATAAAACTCCTTTATTTATCTCTTATTATTCACATATTTATGTGAATAAAAATCCTTTATTTATCTCTTATTATTCACATATTTATGTGAATAAAACTCCTTATTCTCTCTTACATATCCAAGTTTCCTAAAATGTTCAAGTTTCCATTTTGGATCATTTCCAAAATGTTTAGGTTTCCAAAAATGTCTAAGTTTCCAAAAATGTCCATTTCCATTTCCATTTCCAGTTCCATCTCCATTTTCATTTCCATTTTCATTTTCATTTCCATTTTCATGCATTTCTAGGTTTCCAAAAGTCATTCCAAATTTATTCCAAAACACATAAAAGATGTCTTTTCGCACAATTTGGCCAAAATGCATAGGCCCTTTTCAGGATGTTACATTCTCAATACTGAATATTTCCTTAACCAAACCTACCCCACACATTCGAGTAAGGGACTTATAGTTCGCATGTCCTAGTCTTTTGTGCCAAAGGTTCGCGTCATCTACAAAATTGGTATAGGCCTTTGGGTTCGCCAAATTCCAGTCTAACATAAAACTTTTTTTTCATGGAAGTTGTTACAACTTCCTATTCCAATGAATCAAATATTATGCATCCATAATTCTAAAAAATAATGTTGTAATTTTTCTCAAGCAGTTGACCAGTGCTAAGGAGATTCTGATCTATCGCAGGTACTAAAAAATCTGAAACTACTTTAGCACCTAATGGTGAGTTGATCAACACTTCGCCTTTGCCCTTATGTAACACCCCAAACTCGGTCAACACACCATGACCGAATCTGGCATGCCACGGAGTAATAACCTTTTAAAATCGAAATTTTGTAGGATAATTTTCTTAGAAAACCCGTTTTGTAGTACGAAAAATTTAGAAATCCTTGCTTGAAATCTACGTATTGTTGCAAGTTTTTAGAAAACATTTGAGTTATCTTTGTTATCATAATTTAAGTGGTGTTACCCGATGGCAACGCTTTTAAGAAAATGAAGGAGTTATAGTTTTGAAAACATTGCTTTTTACCGGTTAACTTAACAAAACCATATATTCAACATAGTCAAAATAATAGCAAATAATAAAGAAAAACCCAAAATAAAACTTAGCGGCCTTATTACAAAATCCAAAACCAATATTTAAAGAAAATTAATAAAATTGAAATAGTAACTAAAAGAAATCGTAATCCAACGAACATGCATGGCGCCTCGAGTCCTCCGGCTCCATCTCCGCAATCTATTCATACGCAAAATATAAGGAAGGGTGAGTCACCAAGACTCGGTGTATAAATCCCCAACCCGATAGAGCATTCACTTACACAAGTTATCAAAAAACATGCAAATCATGCAAATCATGCAACCCACAACCTAACCATCCAAACTCCTTTAACTACCCCGTGTGGTCAAAACCCTTTGGTGGTCAAAACCACCGTGACCGTAGTCACAAATATATCGATGTGGTCAAAACCACTGATGACCGAAGTCACAAATCAAGTGATGGGGCCAACCCATCATGTGGTCAAAACCACTGATGACAATCCCATAATTAATCTCGTGGGGCCAACCCACTAGGACGAGTCACAAATTGATATGTGGTCAAAACCACTGGTGGTCAAAACCATTGGGACTTAGTCACAACTTATAATATCAAGACGGGGCCAACCCGTCGTGTGGTCAAAACCACTGGTGACAGTCAAAATAAATCATCCCCCTCCTCTCATCAAACCCATCATCATGTTCATAACATACATGCCATAGTATCGAATGATTATGCAAATAACATATAACATAGCATCAACAGATCATGACGATGTATACTAAAAGTCACATAACAGGGGACTTACTCGATTTCTAAGCTCATGTCCACAAAACATACCCACTGATTCAATAGTTATAACGGTAACACAATAAGCATATTATACTAAATAGGAGTGTGTAAGCGTTACACACCTGGTTGCTAATGTAATCACTAAATCCCGAAGATCCGGTCTACTGCACTAGATCCCCTTTGCCCCTACATTCGGCCAACACTTAGGTTATCACCAAAAGCCATTCAGCTATACCAATAAATCGTGAAGGACAAATCGGACAAGGATAAATTCTTACCTTAGTGCCGATTTGGTTTCCAACCAAATCCCGGAACTAACAATGAACCCCCTTGTAATCGACCACACACCTAATCAGCAAACAAATCTTCCAACTCCACTGTATTCGGCTACTTCCCCTTCCCCCTACAATCGGCTTAACACATCATTAAAGAACTATAGGTCATTCGGCCATACCATGAATCGAAACCAAAAGAGTTTGACACCTTCTTACCTCAGTCGACAGATTCGGCTTCTATACACTAAAGGTCGGCACCCTAAATTGGTGTTAGGGGTTTTGACTACCACATAGAACAAGAAAAATGTTTAGTGTATAGATCCTTAATAAAAGGGAGGATAGAGAGGAAATCACTTACCAAGGAATTCGGCTTGCCTCAAAAGAAAAAGATAGATTCGGTCAAGGAGGAGAAAATGCAAGAGATCTCTCCGGTTTTTGCCAAGATTCGGCCAACCCAAATGGAAGAGATCGGTTTCGGCACTCCACCAAAATAAGAGATCTCACCCTTTAAACATTGAAGAAACAAAAGAGAATATGGCCAGTGAGATTTCAGCTTACCCGAACCAATTGAGAAAAAAGAAGAAAAGCTATACTTACCAAGAAGGTTCGGCTATGAATCCAAAAGAAACAAAAGGAGAAATCGCAAGAGAGAGAGTGATGGTTTCGATTAGAAAAAGAAGAGAAAAGATTTGATTTAGCTATTGAGGGTTTTCAAGAAAAAGATGAAACAAAAATAAAAGAGAAATAGGTATGGTGTTTTCGGCTTAAGGAAAATAGGAGAGAATAGGTGAACAAAGATTGGTTTTTGGCAAGAGAGAATAAAAGAGATTTCGGCACAATGAAAAGGGTTTTGAGTGAATGAAAAGAAAAGTGCCGAATGGGGGGTGAGGTTGTTGGTTTCGACTAAGAGGAAAAAAAAGAAGAGAAAAGCACCTAAGGTTCGAGTTTTAGCACAAAACACAAGAAGGGGAAACCATCTAGGCTAGCCAAAAATACACTCCCCTTGGCTAAGGAGATTCACCTACCCTAGCTTCCCAAATCGATTACACCTCCTCCCCCAAAGTCCAAAATTCAACCAACTCCTCAAGACTCTCACTCCTAGCCGCCCCTCATCTTGCCTTGAATTCCTCCCATCCACTCATTCAAACAGATTTGATTGAGTCCTACACCTATCACTTGAATTTAGTCTAATCCCTATCCCTCAAACAGAGTCCTACCTGAGCACACCTCTGCTTACCTGTGGCGCCAAAAATAAATAAGCAGAATGGGATTTCTGCAGCTCAAACCAGGGTACCCCTTGCTCTCTATGGCATCACCTCCCTTGTGACTTAAGTGGCGCCTCCTTACCACTTTACCAAGACACTTCTTGTGTCTAAAAATCCCAATAATATTCCTTTAATCCCTAATTCTTCTAGCTCCTTCTTCTTAAGTGCTAAAACAAAATTTTTAGCCATGACCCGGAACTAACCCAAGGTCATGCCTAGACCCCAAAACATATCAAACCACACAACATACTTACCAACACATGCAACTATATGAAAAATACAGAGTCCCCGTTTTAAGGATGTTACAGTTCTACCCCCCTTAAAAATAATTTTGGCCTCGAAATTGCCTGATCAGAAAAGTTGAGGGTGTTGCTGCCTCATCACATCCTCTGGTTCCCACGTGGCCTCCTCCATACCATGGTTCCGCCATTACACTTTCACCAAGGGTACTGACTTCCTACGTAGAACTTTGACATCCCGATCTAAGATCTGTACTGGCTCCTCCTTGAAAGACAAGTCCGAGCTTACCTCAATCTCTACAACTGGCACAACGTGTGATGGATCTGATCGATAGCACCTAAGCATTAAAACATGGAAGATGTCGTGAATCTGACTTAACTCTACTGGTAGCTCGAGTTGATAAGCTACCGATCCTACTCGCTTCAACACCGTGTATGGCCTGATAAACCTAGGGCTTAGCTTCCCTTTCCATCCAAATCTCAACACTTTCTTCCATGGCAATACTTTCAAAAAACCTTATCACCTACTGCATACTCTATATCTCAACATTTAAGATCGGCTTAAGATTTTTGCCTGTCTCGATGCTTTCTTGAGACGAGCCCGAATCACCTTAACCTTATCCTCAGTTTTTGCCACCAATTCTGGACCCAAAACATGCCGTTCACCCAATTCTATCCAACATGTAGGAGCACGACACTTTCGTCCATACAGTGCCTCGTACGGTACCATATGGATACTCGCTTGATAACTATTGTTATAAGCGAATTCCGCCAATAGTAGATATTCCTCCCAACTACCACTGAAATCCAGAACACAGTCCCTTAGCATATCCTCTAGAATCTGAATTACCCTTTTAGACTGTCCATCAGACTGCGGGTGAAAAGCTATGCTGAAATCCAACCTCGTACCCATAGCCTGATGTAAAGCTCTCTAGAACCTTGACGTGAACCTAGGATCCCTATCCGAGATGATTGACACTGGCACTCCATGCAACCTTACAATCTCGGCCACATACAACTTGGCAAACTTCTGGAGCGAATAATCAACCCTCACCGGTATGAAGTGAGCTGATTTGGTCAGGCGATCCACAATTACCAGATCGAGTCTTTCTTCTTTGGCGTTAAGGGTAGCCCCCGACAAAGTCCATGGTAATCCTTTCCCACTTCCACTGAGGAATCTTCACCGGCTGAAGTAAACTCGATGGTACCGATGTTCACCTTGACACCGACACGCCGACACTTACCCACAAACTCGCCACTTCGCTTCAAATTTTAGCCACCAAAACTATTTTCGCAAATCCCGATACATCTTGCTACCTCCAGGATGCATAGTGTATGGACTGCTATGTGTATCCTGAAGAATCCTTTGCCTCAACTCCACGTCCTTCGGCATACAAGCTCTCCCTTGAAAATACAACACTCCATCGTGAGTCAAGCTGTAACCTTTCAACCCATTACTTTGTACTCGCAACCTCCGAGCACTCAAACCCTCATCCACTAACTGTTTCTCCTTAATCTGTTTTACCCAAGTCGGCTTTACTTGCAATTCTGCCAATAAACTCCCATAGTCATACAGACTAAGCTGAGCAAACATCGCTCGCAAGTCTGCTACCACCTTATGGCTCAACGCATCAACTACTACGTTAGCCTTACCCAGATGGTACTCAATCGAACAGTCGTAGTCCTTCAACAACTCGATCCACCTTCGCTGTCTCAAATTTAAATCCTTCTGCGTCAAAAGATACTTCAGACTCTTGTGGTCCGTGTAGACTATCGACTTTTCTCCATACAAAGAATGCCTCCAAATCTTTAAGGCAAAAACCGCCACAGCCAATTCCAAGTCATGCGTTGGGTAGTTACCCTCATGCGGTCTCAGCTGGCGAGACGCATACGCCACTACTTTCCCTTCTTGCATCAGCACACATCCCAAGCCAGTATGTGATGCATCGTAATAGACCGTGAATACCTTTCCTGCCTCAGGCTGTACCAGAACCGGAGCTTCTGTCAAAATCTTCCTCAACTTGTTGAAACTTTCCTACTGTTTCTCCGTCCACACAAATGGGACTCATTTCCTCAACAGGTTAGTCAACGGTGCCGCGATCAGAGAAAATCCTTCCACAAATCTTCAGTGATACCCTACTAGACATAGAAAACTCTGAATTACTGCAACTAACCTTGGCGGTTTCCAATCCAACACTGCCTCAATCCTACGAGGGTCCACTCTAATCCCTTTAGCGGACATTACGTGACCCAACATAGTTACTTCCCTAAGCCAGAATTCACACTCACTGAATTTGGCAAATAACTGCTTCTTCCTCAGAATTTGCAATACCACCCGCAAATGTGTATCATGATCCTCCTCAGTCCTTGAGTACACCAATATGTCATCTATGAATACTACGACAAACTGGTCCAAGTACTGCTGGAACACCCGATTCATCAAGTCCATGAATGTTTCCGGTGCATTGGTTAATCCGAACGGCATTACCAGAAACTCGTAATGCCCATACCGAGTACGGAATGTCGTCTTATGGATATCAGCCTCCTTTACTTTGAGTTGATGGTACCCCAACTTAAGATCTATCTTCGAGAAAACTGATGCACCCTTAAGTTGATCAAACAAGTCGTCAATCCTGGGCAACGGATACTTGTTTTTGATCGTCAACTTGTTCAGCTGGCGGTAATCTATACACATCCGCATCGAACCGTCCTTCTTCTTGACAAAGAGCATTGGCACTCCCCAAGGAGATATACTCGGTCGGATGAAACCTCGGTCCAACAACTCCTGAATTTGGGCCTTCAACTCCACCAATTCCTTTGGCGCCATCCTATACGGGGCTATAGACACTGGCGCAATTTCGGGTAATAGGTCTATCCTGAATTCTACTTCTCGATCCGGAGGTAGACCCGGAAGTTCTTTAGGGAATACGTCAGTGAATTCCTTCACTGTTTGGACATTCTCCACTACTGACTCCTTGGCCTCCAGGGCACACACCCAAACCAGAAATGCCTCACAGCCCTTCCTGACCATTTTCTCCGCCTTCAGTGCAGATACTACATTCGATAAGTACTCCCTCCTATTACCTATCATCACCACCTCCTCACCTTCCATTGTCCTCAACACCATGTGCTTATCCGCGTAATCCAAATTGCCCTGGTACTTCACCAGCAATCCATCCCGAAAATCAGATCGAACTCCCCAAACGGCAGTTCCATCAAATCAGCCAAGAACACGACCCCTTAAAGTTCTAGGGGTACATCCCTATATAGTTTACTTACTTCTATAGAGTGACCTAAATGGCTTATCACAGTCATCTTCCTAGAAGTAATCTCAGATTCTAAGTTCATAGTTTCCACTATGCTATTGGCTACATATGAGTGCATCGAACCCACATCTATTAAAGCATTGTAAGGTAGTCCAAAGATTAAGAACGTACCGATTATGACATCCGGTACGTCACCCTCCTCTCGACGCCTCACTGCGTAGACTAATCTAGGCTGTATCGCCTCTGCACCACCTGCACCTTTGCCCAGTGATCCACGGCCTCTACCAGAGCCATTACCTCCCCTAGTAGCACTACGGCCCTCTATGACCATCCTCTTGTTTTGAGTATGGCCTCTACTAGAGCCATTACTCAAAACATCCTCCGCTTCCAGTTCAGCATTCTCCCGTGTAAGACTTCCCACACCGAGCACATTGTGGCAGCCACTGAGTATTATCAGTAGTAGGCCTAGTAGCTTGATTTAGCCCACTATATCTACCTCGTTTCTACTGATTCCCACTAGACCCAGATGATCTAGCATTTCTTTTATTCCATCCTTGTCCTGATTTTGTCTAACCGACTGTTTCACTTCCTCAACAACTTTGGCCTTTTCTACTAAGACCGTAAATTCTCTCTCTTACTGTGGAGCAATCAATAACCTCAGATCATCCCTTAATCCGTCCTCGAATCTGACGCATCACTCATGCTCCATTGTTATGATGCCCCGCGCATATCGGCTCAACATTAAGAATTCTGCCTCATACTCCAATACGAACTTATTCCCCTGAACCAGCCTCAGAAATGCCTTCCTCTAACGCATCAATATAATTGGTCCCGACATAGTTCTTCTTATATGCTGCCTTGAAATAATCCCAAGTGAGATCATCAGCTGCAGTACCATCCCGAACCGTGAGCCACCACTGGTATGACTCATCTCGGAGAAGCGACACAACTCCTTTTAGCTTCTCCTCAGCAGTCAGGTCCAAGTCATCCATGATTCGTTTCGTCGCTTCCAACCAATACTCAGCCGTATTGGGTGCCACACCAGATACTCCTCGGAATACCTCAGCTGCATTGGTTCGGAGTCACTCAGATATAGATTTTCGAGCTCCGTACTCCCCACCTACTCACCACTCTTTTCAAAGACTTTCAAGATCGCTGCGACATCGTGCATCCTCCCCCGTTTGATCTTGATACTCGACACTAGCAGCTGGTGGTGGTATCTCATTCTCGGACCCTTGATCAGACCTAATGGGTTCCGATTCGGTTATTTTGCCTCTACCGCGTCCTCGCACATTCCGACCACGTCCCCTAGTACTCATGTCTATAGTCGCGGTTTATTTGTTTAAGAGATTTTTATGAATTAGCTTCTGTTTCACTGATTACCCAAGAATAAATTTTATGTAGAGAAATTTGGTAGTGGTTCTTTCGATCATCACATAGTTTTCAGTTCAATTTCCTACCCTCATTCCATGTGTAGGGGTATTCTCGTCATTTCACTACTCGGGGGTATTTTCGTAATTAGCCTATCGGGTATTTTAGTGATAAAACAGGGTTAATTCGAAAACCTTTACCAATCGTAGATATTTCAAAAATTTTAGAGATTGGGGGTATTTTGGTAATTTCATAAACCAAGGGTATTTTCATAATTTTCATAATCCAGGGGTATTTTCGTAAAATTTTTTTTAAAAAAAATGGTTCCAGGTGATTTTACAAAATAAGGGTATTTTGAAAATTTTCAATTCAATGGTACTTCGGTAATTCTCCATAATGAGGGCATTTTGGTAATTTTATAAGTCAGGAGTAATTTGGTGATTTTTCTAATCAGGGGTATTTTGGTCATTTCTTAAATCAAGGTTATTGTGGCAATTTCAAAACCAAAGTTTAATTTTTAGAGTGTCTCAAAATAGGATGGCTGGTCCCTTTCGGGGTTTAGTTATTAAGTTTAGCATGTGAATAAGTCGTTTTAGCTAGGGTGAACCATCACTACGCACCAGGTAAGACTCGGGTGAAGAGGAGGTGAGTCGCTAGGACTGCTTAAATACCAAGCTCCTCTCTTAATCCATTCCTAGACATGCACACAACGGTTGCCACACCCTTGGCTCAGTGACATACTCATAGGTTTGTTTAGTGGATCATTAAGTCTTATGTATTTTGTGTTGGAGTAGGCTATTCCTAGGGTTCAACAATTCCTAATCTACTAATCTACGATCCCGAAATACCCCTTTCCCCCACATATAATTCACACAATAGTAGAAATACTTACCTGGGTGGATTGGTGTCGGAGACTCGGTGTCATGCTGTTCAACCCATGTACCTTTTCCACAAAACTTTTCAAAGTCAAATTGGAAACATTTTGGGCCTCGAGCCCATAGCCAAGCTTTTGAACTTGGCTCTGATACCAAAATTGTAACACCTCAAACCCGATCAACACACCATGACCGAATCTGGCATGCCACGGAGTGATAACCTTTTAAAAGTGAAATTTTATCGGATAATTTTCTTAGAAAACCCGTTTTGTAGTACGAAAAATTTAGAAATCCTTGCTTGAAATCTACGTATTGTTGCAAGTTTTAGAAAACATTTGAGTTATCTTTGTTATCATAATTAAAGTGGTGTTACCCAATGGCAACGCTTTTAAGGAAACGAAGGAGTTATAGTTTTGAAAACATTACTTTTTACCGGTTAACTTAACAAAACCATATATTCAACATAGTCAAAATAATAGCAAATAATAAAGAAAAACCCAAAATAAAACTTAACGGCCTTATTACAAAACCCAAAACCAAAATTTAAAGAAAATTAATAAAATTGAAATAGTAACTAAAAGAAATCGTAATCCAATGAACATGCATGGCCGCCTCGAGTCCTCCCGGCTCTATCTCCGCAATCTATTCATCTGCAAAATATAAGGGAAGGGTGAGTCACCAAGACTCAGTGTATAAATCCCCAACCCGATAGTGCATTCACTTACACAAGCTATCAAGAAAACATGCAAATCATGCAAATCATGCAACCCACAACCTAACCATCCAAACTCCTTTAACTACCCGTGTGGTCAAAACCACCGATGGTCAAAACCACGGTGACCGTAGTCACAAATATATCGGTGTGGTCAAAACCATCGATGACCGAAGTCACAAATCAAGTGATGGGGCCAACCCATCGTGTGGTCAAAACCATCGATGACAACCTCGTAATTAATCTCGTGGGGCCAACACCGTGGTACCAAACCACCGGACGAGTCACAAATCAATATGTGGTCAAAACCACGGTGGTCAAAACCATGGGACTTAGTCACAACTTATAATATCAAGACGGGGCCAACTCATCGTGTGTTCAAAACCACTGGTGACAGTCCAAAATAAATCATCCCCATCCTCTCATCAAACCCATCATCATGTCAATAACATACATGCCATAGTATCGAATGGTTATGCAAATAACATATAACATAGCATCAACAAATCATGACGATGTATACTAAAAGTCACGTAACAGGGGACTTACCCGATTTCTAAGCTCATGTCCACAAAGCATACTCACCGATTCAATAGTTATAACGGTAACACAATAAGCATATTATACTAAATAGGAGTGTGTAAGGGTTACACACCTGGTTGCTAACGTAATCACTAAATCCCGAAGATCCGGTCTACTGCACTAGATCCCCTTTGCCCCTACATTCTACCAACACTTAGGTTATCACCAAAAGCCATTCGGCTATACCAATAAATCCCGAAGGACAAATCGTACAAGGATAACTTCCTACCTTAGTGCCGATTTGGTTTCCAACCAAATCCCGAAACTAACAATGAACCCCCTTGTAATCGACCACACACTTAATCGGCAAACAAATCTTCCAACTCCATTGTATTCAGCTACTTCCCCTTCCCCCTACAATAGGCTTAACACATCATTAGAGAACTATAGGCCATTCGGCCATACCATGAATCTAAAACCAAAAGAGTTTGACACCTTCTTACCTCAATCGACAGATTCGACTTTTATACACCAAAGGTCGGCACCCTAAATTGGTGTTAGGGGTTTCGGCTACCACATAGAACAAGAAAAATGTTTAGTGTACAAATCCTTAATAAAAGGGAGGATAGAGAAGAAATCACTTACCAAGGAATTCGGCTTGCCTCAAAAGAAAAAGATAGATTCGGTCAAGGAGGAGAAAACGCAAGAGATCTCTTCAGCTTTTGCCAAGATTCGGCCAACACAAATGGAAGAGATCGATTTCGGCACTCCACCAAAATAAGAGATCTTACCCTTCAAACATTGAAGAAACAAAAGAGAATATGGGCAGTGAGATTTCGGCTTACCCGAACCAATTGGGAAAAAAGAAGAAAAACTATACTTACCAGGAAGGTTCGGCTATAAATCCAAAAGAAACAAAAGGAGAAATCGTAAGAGAGAGAGAGAGAGTGATGGTTTCGATTAGAAGAAGAAGAGAAAAGATTTGATTCGGCTATTGAGGGTTTTCAAGAAAAAGATGAAACAAAAAAAAAAGAGAAATAGGCATGGTGTTTTTGGTTTAAGGAAAATAGGAGAGAATAGGTGAACAAAGATGGTTTTCGGCAAGAGAGAATAAAAGAGATTTTGGCACAATGAAAGGGGTTTTGAGTGAATGAAAAGAAAAGTGCCGAATAGGGGGTGAGGTTGTTGGTTTTGGTAAGAGGAAAAAGAAGAGAAAAGCACCTAAGGTTGGGTTTTAGCACAAAATGCAAGAAGGAAACCATCTAGGCTAATGAAAATACACTCCCCTTGGCTAAGGAGATTGGCCTACCCTAGCTTCCTAAACTGATTACACCTCCTCCCCCAAAGTTCAAAATTCAACCAACTCCTCAAGACTTTCACTCCTAGCCACCCCCTCATCTTGCCTTGAATTCCTCTCATCCACTCATTCAAATAGATTTGATTGAGTCCTACACCTATCACTTGAATTTAGTCTAATCCCTATCCCTCAAATAGAGTCCTACTTGAGCACACCTCTGCTTGCCTGTGGCGTCAAAAATAAATAAGCGAAAGGATTTACAGCTCGAACCAAGGTCCCCCTTGCTCCCTGTGGCGTCACCTCCCTTGTGACTTAAGTGGCGCCTCCTTGCCACTTTACCAAGACACTTCTTGTGTCTAAAACTCCCAATAATATTCCTTTAACCCCTAATTCTTCTAGCTCCTTCTTCTTAAGTGCTAAAACAAAATTTTTAGCCATGACCCAGAACAAACCCAAGGTCATGCCTAGACCCCAAAACATATCAAACCACACAACATATTTACCAACACATGCAACCATATGCAAAATACAGAGACCCCATTTTAAGGATGTTACACCTTAGCTTTTAAGAGTTCTCCATTACCACTTCTCACCTTAAGATCTCAACTTCTTCCAATCTTTCTAAAGATGATTTCATTTGAGGTCATATGGTTGATACATCCACTATTAATCAACCAACCTTTCACGACTCTATTTTTTATATAGAACATGTAGCTGTGAACACCTGCTCCTTCTGAATATGATATTCCTCAGTTACCTGAGCCTGCACATTCTATTGAGGGGTTATCCTTTTGTTCCTGCATACCTTCTCCATGTGTCTCAACTGGTTGCATGATCCACATTTTATATCTGGTATAGACCAACAATATTTCTCAAGCTGAGTGTTTTTCTTGTAATATTAGCATAGTGAATATTTCTTCTTTCCACCATCTTGCATCAACTTCTCTTTCTTCTCTGTACAACCTTTCTTACCCTTATGTTTCTAGGGGTTTGCACCTTCAATACTCAAGACTCGCAAAGTTTCTTCTACGTGCTCCTCTCGCATGTTTATGACATGCATCAAACCCTTACTAGTTTTGCATCATGGTCAAGATCACTTGCATGTTTATGACATTTCAACAAACTCTTGGTATGTTTATGATGATAAATTTCAATACGAAAATTATACCATTATCTATAAAGTTTCCCAGTACTACTACTACTACGACGCCCCTGAAATCTATCAAAAAGATTACCCTGTTTATAGTAAAGCAGTGGTAATTGATAAAACTTGGCATCAATATGACTACAATGATGGTATCATTGCATATGATCTAGATGAGAAAAAATGGTTCCAGGGTGAAGTTTTCGGCTTCACTTGGAGCTGAAGGGGCTTTTATCGCAACCCCTAGATTGCTAGTTTATAGAGTTGTGTGACCCTAATTCTAATCAATGTAAAATATATTATGCTAGTAAATGTTAAATATATTGTACTACTAAATCTTATAAAAAGAAAATGTATTTTGTTTACTTGACTTGCAAGCAATCTCTTTGAATTTGGGTTACACAACTTCAACAATTTCCACCTTGACACGAATTCTCAATGAATAAGTTCTCCACCTCTTCCATTAAACTCTTAAGGGTTTATCTTCAACAATGAACACCAACCAAGTCTAAGCAATATTCAAACTTGGTTATAGGAAGTGAGTTAGTCATCATATCTGCAAGATTATCATGAGTACTAATTTTGCTGACAACAATATCACCACGAGCAATAATATCACGAGCAAAATGATACCGTACATCAATATGCTTTATTCTCTCATGAAACATTTGATCCTTCGTAAGGAAGATGACACTTTGATTGTCACAAAATAACGTATTGATTTGAAGGTCTTCATTGAGTTCACTAAAGAGCCCCTTTAACCAAATAGCTTATTTACAAGTCTCAATAATCACCATGTACTCAGATTTAGTGGTAGACAAAATGATAGTAGTTTGCAAAGTGGATTTCCAACTGATTGCACAACCCCAATTATAAAGATATAACCTGCGAGAGATCTTCTTTTATCAAGGTCTATAGGAAAATTAGCATCAACATACCTAATGGCTCCATCTCTATTTCTTCCAAACTATAAGCAAACATCAGTAGGACCTCGTAAGACCTTAAAACCCGTTGAACTACTTTCTAGTGTTCTTTACCGAGATTCGCCATGTATCTTCTAAACTCATTAACTATATATGATAAATCTGGACGTGAACAAACCATAGCATACATAAGAAATCCCACTAAACTAGGATATGAAACATGTGATATGTAGTCAATCTCATCATATGATTATGGAGACAAAGATGATGAAAGTCTAAAATGGCCTTGTAAAAGAGTATTAACAGGCTTAGCACTCTGCATAATGAACTTACAAAGAACTTTCTCAATGTACGCTTTTTGACTTAGGTACAATTTACTTCATTTTCTATCTCTGAGAATCTTCATACCAAGTATCTTTTCTGCTGCTCCCAAATCCTTCATCTCAAATTCTTCATCACAACGAGTAACAGTAGAATCCTACAAAACATATAACTTGGCAATTTTCTCTGCCTTTTCATCACAACGAGGGAACCCTTGCTAATATTTAGAACCCCACTTTCAACTATGTATTTGTGTCCTTTTGAATCAAGACTACAGAACGAAATCAAATTCCTCTTCAATTCTGGTACATGTCGTAAGTAAGTAAGTGTTCTAATGACTCCATCAAACATGTTGATTTTCATTGTGCCAACACCTGCTATTTAACATGAAGCATTATTTCCCATCAAAACAAAACTTTCAAACATTGTTTCATAAGTTATAAACCAATTCCAATTGGGACTCATGTAAAAATGCAACTAGAATCAAGGATTTACTCCTCGCTCACTTTAGAGTTGTTGGAAGAAACAACTAGGAGTTCACCATTGCTGTAGTCTTCTACAACATCAGCTTCACCAAATTTTTCTAGTTTTTTCCCCTTTTCATTCGTAACCTCCATTTTTATCTTGTTCTGTAACTTATAGCACTCAGATTTATTATGTCCTTTCTTCTTACAAAAATTTCGGGTTTTACCTATGTTTGAAGATCTCGATCTACCTTTAGATTTACTACAAGGATTTCGATCCTTTGTCCTCCCACAATCATCATTGATATTTCATTCTTGTCTCCCATAAATAGTGAGACCCTTTCCCTAAGAGTCGGATCTAACCACAAGATGTTTCACCTTGTTATACGAGGTCAAAAAAGAATATACCTTATCAACTGTAAGAGATTTGCGACTATACAAAATCATGTTTCTAAAGGTTGAATAAGATTGGGGCAACGAGCAAAGTAAAACCAACCCTAAATCTTCTTTATCACACTAAACCTCCATGGCCTCCAGGTCTAAAAAATTTCTTTAAACAAAGTTAAGTGTTCATACTCAAATGCATCTTCCTCCAAACGATGAGAATAAAGACACTATTTCATTTGTAACTTACTAGTTAGGGTTTTCAACATGCATAACTACTACAGTTTCGCCTATAATGTAGCGGCGGTCTTCACCTTCATCACATCCTACAGAATTTAGTTTGACAAGTGCAGATGTAATTGCATTGAAGTCTTTCGATATTTAGGCTTCTTTTCTTCCTCTGTCAATGTTTAAGGCATCTTAATTATCCCTAACAGGGCATCCTCCAAATCTATCTGTCCAAGAATTGCCTGCATTTTTATTTGCCACAACACGAATCTGATGTTATGATCCAACAGCAAAGTTTCATACTTCAATAATGCCATTATCGTGATCGAGATAAGCAACCCAAAAAACTCTAATACCAATGATAAACCATAAAAGCAACATATTTTAGGCCCACATTTGGTATGCTTTTGCATGATTTAGCCTTTGTTTTATGTAAAAAGGTGCTCTAAATCCTTTCTTTTCATTTTTTTTACTCAAGAAAGCACCCGAGGATGAAAAGAATGAGAAATGGGCTTAAAATGGGTCAATTTGGGCCAAAGAGGAAATCGACACGGCCTGGACTTCAAGATACACAGTCATGCCTGAAAATTAACTAAGACACGGCCATGCCACGATTTACACGGCCTGCCCCATCGATAGAATCAAGACACGGCCTAAAAATGATTTATACGGGCATGTACCATGGCCGTGCCCCTGCCGCGGGAGAGAGCAATTTCACTCGGATTTGGATACTTTGAGGCAAAGAAACACATTACAAAGCCTATTCAAACACCGAGTAGGAAGTATACTTGAATTGGGACACTTAGAGGCCAAGTAAAGCATTCTAAAAGTCTATATAAACACCCTAAAGGTAACCTGAAAGGGGGCGTTAGGCGGGTGAGCTAGGCCAAAGAGCCGAAGCCAGAGCAGTTCAAATTAGGGAATTACTCGAAGATAGCCAGTGATCCATCTCAAGGAGCCAAAATTCTACTCAAGACGGCATATTTCTCCTTCAATTCCTCCAAGGATTTTAGGGATTTCTTATGTTTTGTTTTATCTTTTCTCTTGAGATGTTTTCTTTATTTTTTATGAACTAAACCCTTCAGATACCTGAAGGGGATGAAACCTAGATGAATCTTGTTATTGATTTCTGAATTATATGATAAATACTTATTTTGTTCTTAATTATGCATACTTAATCCAAATTTTATGTGCTTAGGTGGAGGAGGAATAGACCCTACTTAAGAGTAGATCTAGCATAATTAAGCGGAGTTGATCGCACGCCTAGAGATAGGGTGACGAGATTTTGCCAGATTAGGGTGAAACCTAATGTGGGATTCCATAGATCGATTTACTGCTATTCTAGGGGGTTATTATAAGAGAACGAGAGTTCCACTAATTAACCTAGGTTAGACGTTATTCTCCTCGAGAGAGGGTTTGATATATGTTAGGGAGTCTTACGGATCAAACTAAGTGAATATATGGTTCAGTGTTAAGTAACAAGTGAAGTCTAGGTGGATTCTTCCTAAGGGTATCGTCGTGATCAATTGAGTTTTCTTCAAGTTATTTTCCAAGTCATTCTTTTTGTCTTTGTGTCTTTAGCTTAGTAGTCGTTAAATTAGATTAAATCAACTAATCACTCCATATTTTAGGCTAAATAATAAAAAGAAAGTGAGTATTAGTACTTTTAGTTCCTTTGGGTTCGATAATCCGGTCTTGCTTAAGCTATACTACTGTTCGATAGGTACACTTGCCTTTAATCATTGTTAGAGTTAGTTTCTAGGTTCAATCACATTCTTTATAAATTTTAAAGCTCTGATTTCAGCGATCAAGTTTTTTGGCGTCGTTGCCGGGGAACTAAATTATTAAGAAAGCTCTATTTTTATTGCTTTAGCCATTATTTTTATTTTTATCTTTTTGCAATTTATTTTATTTTATTATTTTTGCTAATTTTATTTATTCCTTTTTCCTTGTAGGTACATCTAGTTTATGACTAGAAGGAACCCAATAGGACCACTAGCATAGGATAGTGAAATTGAAGCTACCGCTAGAGAATCATAGAGAAATTAGGCGAGCCCTAAATTACATGGAAGAAGAGTGAGAGACAGATCCAATCCTACTAAAGGGATGGACGAGAATAATCCACCACGAGATGTGGAAGAAAACAAGGCTTCGCGCACTATGTATGATTATGCTAAAACTCATTTAACAGGAGCTGAATCTAGTATTGTTAGGCCTGCTATAGCTGCTAATAATTTTGAATTAAAGACTAACACAATACAAATGATTCAACAATTTGTTCAATTTGATAGTTTGCAGGACGAAGACCCGAACACTTATATAGCTAATTTTTTAGAGTTCTATGATACTTTCAAAATAAATGGCATTTCTGATGATGCCATTCGTCTTCGGTTATTTCCCTTTTCATTAAGGAATAAATCCAAACAATGGTTGTACTCGTTACCTCGAGGGTTAATCACTACATGGGACCAAATGACCGAAAATTTTTATTAAAATATTTCCCACCGCCAAAACAGCCAAATTACAGAATGATATCTCTTCTTTTGTGCAGATGGATTTAGAGACATTATACGACGCATGGGAGAGATACAAGGATCTCTTGAGAAGTTGTCCACACCATGGTCTACCCTTGTGGCTACAAGTCCAAACTTTCTATAATGTTGTAAACCCCTCAACGAGGCAACTAATTGATTTAGCTGCCGTTGGAACCCTGAACAAAAAACTCCTGAAGTAGCCTATGAGTTCATTGAAGAGATGTTGAAACACCCCAAACCCGACCCACAAGCCCCGACTGGATTTGGCATGCTCCATGGGTAAAACTTTAATTAAATCTCGTTTTGTCATCTTGGAAAATTTGGTGGTTTTGAAGAAAATAGATTTGTGTTATGATTAAGTTGAAAACCGTGTTGTTATTAAAGTTTGTATTTCATTAAAATGTTATCTTCATGTTTCAAAAATTATAAGTTAAAAGAAATGCCGAAGTTTAGAGCTTATTGCTAAGTTGAAAATCGTAGGTGTTTAGGTGTCAAAACATTTGAAGTTGTTTTACAAAAAATTGTTTAACCATTTGTTTGATGTTGATCGTATCAGAATAAAAATTAAAATGCATAAATAAAACAGTTAAATAGTGGCCTTATTACAACAAGACAAAACTCGAAATAAATCCCGAAAACATAGTAAGAAAATTTGATAAGTTTAATCATAAGAAAACCCGGAATGTTGAGCTGAGCATGGCCACCACAAAGTCCCTGCCGACTAGGTCCATTTCACTGAGTATCACCTGCAAAATGTTAGCCCACGATAGGTGAGTCAACAGACTCAGTGTGCAACAACCAACACAGATTCCCAATCGATTAAGGCATATTAAATCGCATATAAACAAATATAAGCAATGATGCAACCCAAACCCACCTAGATATCCAACCTCTACACACCACCCATACCTGCCAATCACACCGTGGGGATTACTAAATCGACCCTCCATCCGCTACACACCCTCGAAGGCAGTCACTGCAGTCAACTGAACATCGCCCTTATAATCGTGGCATAGCCACCAGTTAATGTGACAGAGTCACCGGATTCATAATATATGACATAAGTCACCGGATAATGTGGTAAAAACCACCGGAACACTTCCCCTTATCATTTCACCCATTATGCCCATGCAACATACATATTATTCAGATATCATGCAATGTACCTTACCCCAAAGTCATAACAAAATTACACATATTTCCATATCAATGCCTATAAGCATTATTAACTGAGAGTTAGGGGTAACGTACCTGAATGCACTGTACCATTGAATGGTACCCTTAGCCATGTTACTTGTATTTTATTAACACACATTTAACAGTAACACTATTAATCTATTAGGAAATTAATGTAGGGCTACACACCTGATAACACTGAGAACAACGCTTTTGATCTTGACACTCCTCCTTTATCTCTGTCGAACCCTTCCTATAACATCACAGTTAGAATCGGCAACACTTAAAAGGTATAGCCTTTGGCCAAATACTCCAACCCCCTTACCTTGCTTGATTAAGTCCCGGAATCTATCACCTGCCCATGAAGGTTGCCGAAATCCCTACATGACTTATGTTAGATTCGACTTTATTACATAAAACCTATAAAAGTGGCCCTTGGCTGAATGTTATATCCTGCTTACCTCGAATATCCAAATCCCAAAAAATCACCTTTCAATCGTCGGCTACAAGAATCCCGAAAGATCTCCTTCATGGTTTTGGCCAAAAGAGAATAAGAGGTATTAGATTCCTAGATTTCGGCTAACCAAAGGGAAAAGGAAAAGAAATCGAATGAAGTTAACCCTTACCACAATGTTGAGATCGATTTCACCCTTGCTTGGGAACACAAAGAAATTCGACCACAGGGAAAAAAGGTATTCGCTTTGAGAGTTAAAATGGAAAAAGATCGATTTGAATCAACAATGGAATGATGATAGGATTCACCTTTGATGCTCTTGGACAAGTCGGCTTCAAAGAGTAAAGATGCAATGGGACTTTAGGCTTTTGAAGAATCGTGACAAGAAAAAGAGAAGAAGAAACTAGAAGAAGAAAGTGACCTTAATGGTCTTCTTGAATTTGACTAATGCAAAAAGGTTTTGAAAGTTCTCTGACTACTACTTTCGACACAACACTAGGGAAATAAAGGAGAACCAAAATGCACCTAGAACCCCTTAAGCAATTTCGGCACTTAGCTCCCCTATGCATGACTGAATATGCCCCCTCCAAAGTCCCTTTGCCGGCCAACTCTTTCCCTCTTCTCAAATCCCTTCTTTTCCTCCTACTTTTCCTCTCCACCTCTTATTCAAAGAGTTTGAATGAGTCCACCTCTCATCCACTCTCTTAGTCGCACATTCAAATGGATTTGACTTGGTCTTTCACTCATCCATTCAGAGTCCTTGTGCCGTCCACCACTGCACCTCTTTGCCAAAAAATAAAAGCTCTAAAATGCCACCTGCGTTACTCGAACCTAGGCCTCTTCACACTCCTTGAGGTGTCACTCTCCTGTGCTCTAAGTGGCGCCTCCCTTACCATTTTACCAGCTCAGTTCTTGTGTCCTAGTCCACTACTAAACTCCTTAGGGCCTAGCTCCCTTAGCTCTCTTTTCAATGCTTAAAAAAGTCGAATATTTTCTAAAGCTTCTACCTACACCCCAAGGTTCCTGAATCCCCTAAAACACATACAAATCATACACAAGCATGCCACTACATGCATTTCAGTTAAAATGTATAACCCCTAAATCCCGGATATTACAGATGTCACTGAATAACTATCAATGGCAAGTTACAAGGACAAAACTGACAAAATCAGCCAGAGTTTACAACATCGATGCAGCGACCATGCTATCAACACAAGTAGAGATGATGAATAAAAAGCTTGATAGTTTGTGTTATTCACAGGTACATCCAGTCATGCAATGCAACGCAAGTGGAACTGTGGCGAAACCTGAGTACCCACCCTACCAACTGGACTCAGAGACCAAACAGATGAACTATATAGGTAATAATTTCATATCTAATAATAATCCTTATAGTAACAACTATAATCCAGGTTGGAGGAACCACCCAAATTTTTCATGGGGAGGCCAAGGAATTCAAGGAAATCAAAGACAACAACCTCCTCCAAATTTCCAAAATCAGCCATACCCGCAAGAGAAGAAGCCAAACCTCAAAGAGATGCTGACAAAATTCATGGCAAACACAAAAAATCGCTTCCAACAAATTGAGAAAATAATTAAAAGCAACGAGAGTCAAATCGAGGAACTTACTAAGTCAGTCAAGGTAGCCACTAATGCAGTCAAACAACTCGCAAAGATAATGTCAGAATGACCGCAAGGACGTCTACCAAGTAACACTGAGATTAACCCAAAGGAGCAAATTCAAGCCATCTCAGCTCATGACAATAAGGGGTTAGATGAACCCAATCCAATACAAGAAATCAACGTAGACAAAAAGCCAAAACTAGTAATCAAGGAGTACCAACCTCGCATACCTTATCCGAAATGATGAAAAGAGACGATTTAGAGGAATAGATCGGTAAGTTTCTTAAACCCTTAAAGAAATTACATATTAACTTACCTCTTCTCAAAGCTATTTTTCAGATGCCAGACTCGAGAAAATTTTTAAGACAGCTCTTGACAAACAAATGCAAATTAGACGAAGAGCACCACGTGGAATTGAATGCAGCATGCTCAGTAATGTTACAGAATAGACTACCACGAAAGCTAAAAGATCCAGGGAGTTTTACAATCCCATGTTTAATTGGTAGTTTAACTATTGATAATGTGTTAGCTGATTTAGGGCAAGCATAAATGTCATGCCTACGGAAGCCTAAACAAACTAGGTTGAGCATTCAATTAGATGATAAAACTGTTAGAATTCCTAGGGGCATTATCGAAGATGTTCTTGTAAAAATCGATAAATTTATTTTCCCAGTAGATTTCGTTGTCTTAGACATGGATGAAGATAATTCAATTCCCTTAATTTTAGGAAGACCTTTCCTAACAACTGCCAAGACTAAAATTGATGTTGCCACAAGCGAACTCATACTTTGTGTAGGTAAGGAATCAATCAATCTTCAAGCTTTTGACTCGACCAGGACAACAATCGATAAAGGTAAGAAAGACAATTTATTTGTTAAACAATTTGTTCAACTTTCATCGGAGGAAATACCACAAGGATACAACCCCGAGCCAAATCTTAGACCTCAACGCAACAAAGGTGAATTACAAAAGGAGCGAAGCATAAGAGTTGACAAACTAGAAGAGCAGAAAACACATGAAAAAGAACAACCTGACCCACACGAAATAACACCAGAAGAACCACCAGAAGAACTCGTAGGAACATCAAATCACTTCAAACTAGGAGACCAGGTGCTACTCGACAAATTTGATCCTCGTATCATCACAATAGACCTAAACGTAAGCAAGGAAATTCCTCTTAAGGTACATGATATCTTCCCCATGGAACAGTCGAGGTAAGCAATCCAACATTTGACACTTTTAAGGTAAACGCTTCTCGACTTGAACCTTATCAAGAAAATAAAACTTTAAGCAAGATGGGAAGATATTCAAACCTTTAAACCTCCCTAATTTTTCTAATTTGAAGAAAGTCCAGCTTAAGATTATAAACGAGCGCTTCTGGAGGCAACCCGAGTACTAACACTATTTACTTTCAAATTTATTTTCAGTTTCTTTCCCTTCCTTCTTTCTTTCCTTTTAAACTAACTGGAAGTGCAGAACTTCAAGGCTACATGACCTTACACACGGCCATGTCCATGACTGTGTGGACCACTAGAACCACCGTATTGACACAACAAAGGCCGTGTGAATCAGTCCCAACCATTCCACGACGTCACGGATCCAACCACTCCCTCACGGGCACTAATAAATTGACACGGCCGTGCTCCACAACTATGTGAAGCCACTGACTTATCAGACACAGGACAAGCACGCCCATGCTACCCAACCGTGCCAACACACTACCTTTCCAGGAATGAGCTTGGCACTTGGAAAACGGGCATGGGTGAGCAAACACGCCTAGACATACGGCCATGCGATGCGGCGTGTAATTCAACACACCCTCGGTCCACGGGCATGGAAAGCAAGATTTGAGACTTTATTTAAACCCCACAACCCTCTTCCTTCTCCCCTCATTCTTCTTCCTTCTTTTTTCTTTCTTTCTTTAGAAAAAGTGTCCAGACTCTTGAGCTACACTATAATCATGCGGAAGAAGCGTAAGAAGGAAAGCATTGTCTTCTTAAACGAGACCCCACAGCACATAAGTTCATGCCGACCTCTTCATCCAAACACCAAGACAAGGGTCTTTTAGACCATTTAAATTCTTCTTTATGTTTATTTTCCCATTTATCCTACTTATCTATAATTCTTTTCTACTTAATATATTTTAAATTCTTTTAGTTTCTTGGTTTTAGGTTTTAAAGGCTACTTGGGAATCACGCACCACAGCCTTAGAGGTCACACCCACCTCGCGAACCATCCAACAATAAGGACTCCTTAGTCCATTAGTCTTTTCTTTTAATTTTAGTTTTCTTCTTAGTCTCCTTCTCTTTATTTCCTTTGTCTTTAATTATAGTATTAGTATATTATTAATGTTTCTTTAGATTTCTTGGTTATATCTTTGCAAGCTACCCAATTTCTTTATCTAGCACAAAGCTCATCGGTAGACACCTTACCAGGCCCATAGAAATGCCACCACCGCCTCCTCCACCCACCTTTCACCACGAGCTCGGCCAACTCCCAAAGTCATCCAAAATTCAGGAAGTGTTACTTCTCCCCTTCTATTTTGATTACATTATTGGTTATCTATCTTTGTGCATTAAGGGCAATGTACATCTTAAGTGTGGGGGTAAAAGTACCTAACTTTTTGCATTATTCTAAAATCCTGAATTTTAGTCTTGTCCCTAAGAAATTTTCTCATATTATTAATTAGGGTGAAATTTATGATGATTTATGATTTTTATTGATATGTTTTTGAGTAAGTCATTGATAATTGTGCATTGATGATTTATACTTGAAGAATACTAGAGAATCAAGCATGATAAGTTTATTTTTCAAGAATAAAAAATTTTCTAGGTTGTTGAAATGAATTTGAATATTACCTTGAAGTTTGAAATTTACAGGGTTGATGTCAAATATCCATAATTTTTGTGAGATTTGAGCCTTATAGAGCATATATTCTTTTTCATGCTCACTTTATTGATTATGAGTGCGCCAACACTAAATTGTTATTCTAGAACTTGCCTAGATTATACATATCGAGACCACATTAATGATTTGATATACTGAGATGATAAAGGCACCTAGGTTTTAACCTATTCACTCCACTAAAAAGCCTACCTTCACAAATTAACCCTTAGTGAACCCATTTGATCCTAATGACCTTGTTTTATCGAATTACCTGCTTAATATAAACCCAAAACCCTTTGTATTTATTATCACCATTCTTTTTTACTACCTTTCTATCGAGAATCAATTTGATCAATTACCAAATTAGTTTATTTTAGTTGATAAAGTTCTTTCTTTATTATGTATTTACTTTAATTTGTTCTTAAAAAAACTCAAAGTATATTCAAGCATTAGTATATGATTAAAGGAGCTTATGCGTTTAAATTCCAATTGTTGAAGAAGAGCTCGTATTAAAAGTATTATCAATAGTAGTATTACTAGTTTCAAAGCAATCATTTATCTTCTAGTTCATTATTCTTATTAGGTAATTGGTCAGGGAAATCTCGATTTCAAACCTTCTAATTCAGCCTTTATCCACACCTTTAACCTAAGCCCCATTACAACCCTGTTAAAAGACCTTTTTATTTGTGTATATCTCATATTACAGTGGTGGAGATTTGATTTTCAGGCAAGCCTATGGGATTAACTTTTTAGGTTCGACTTATGAGTGCTTTTTTGAAACTTAAACACTTCGAGTGATTTGAGTGAATTTTCAGTGAGGACGTCAATCCTTGTCAGTTTTGAATTAAAGGTAATTATTTAGATAAGGGGAGACACTTATGTTTTCGTGCTACAAAATATATGACTTAGAATTTTTTCAATCTTTAGAAGTCTTTGAGTTAAATTATCCATGTATGAATTATCTATGAATTATGATGAGGCATTGTTGATAGGAATTGTGAATTATGGAAAATTCGTTTTAATTGTGAGTTGAGAATTTTGGTTGAGGACAAGAAAAAGCTTAAGTGTGGGGGTATTTGATAAACCATAAAAGCAACATATTTTAGGCCCACATTTAGTATGCTTTTGGATGATTTAGCCCTTGTTTTATGTAAAAAGGTGCTCTTAATCCCTTCTTTTCATGTTTTTACTCAAAAAACACCCGAGGACAAAAAGAATGAGAAACAAGCTTAAAACGGGCCAATTTGGGCCAAAGAGGATATCAACACGGCCTGAACTTCAAGCCACATGGTCGTGCCTCGACAATTAACTAAGACACGGCCATGCCACGATTTACACGACCGTGCCCCAATCGACAAAATCAAGACACACCTAAAAATGATTTACACGAGCGTGTACCATGGCCGTGCCCTCGCCGTGTGAGAGAGCAATTTCACTCCGATTTGGATACTTTGAGGTAAAAAACACATTACAAAGCCTATTCAAACACCGAGTAGGAAGTATACTTGAATTGGGACACTTAGAGGCTAAGTAAAGCATTCTAAAAGTCTATATAAACACCCTAAGTGTAACCTGAAAGGGGCGTTAGGCGGGTGAGCTAGGCCAAAGAGCTGAAGCTAGAGCAGTTCAATTTAGGAAATTACTCAAAGATAGCCAGTGATCCATCTCAAGGAGCAGGAATTCTACTCAAGACGGTAGATTTCTCCTTCAATTCCTCTAGGGGATTTTAGGGATTTCTTATGTTTTGTTTTATCTTTTCTCTTGAGATGTTTTCTTTATTTGTTATGAACTAAACCCTTCAAATACCTGAACGGGATGAAACCTGATGAATAATGTTATTAATTTCTAAATTATATGATAAATACTTAGTTTGTTCTTAATTATGCATACTTAATCCAAATCTGATGTGCTTGGGTGGAGGAGGAATAGACCCTGCTTAAGAGTAGATCTAGCGCAATTAAGCGAAGTTGATCGCTCGCCTAGAGATAGGGTGACGAGATTTTATCGGATTAGGGTCAAACCTAATATGGGAGTCTATAGATCGATTTATTACTATTCTAGAGGGTTATTATAAGAGAACGAGAGTTTCACTAATTAACCTAGGGTTAGATGTTATTCGCCTCGAGAGAGGGTTTAATATATGCTAGGGAGTCTTGCATATCAAACTAAGTGAATAAATCATATGGTTCAGTGTTAAGTAACAAGTGAAGTCTAAGTGGATTCTTCCTGAGGGTATCGTCGTGATCAATTGAGTTTTCTTCAAGTTATTTTCCAACTCGTTCTTTTTGTCTTTTTGTCTTTAGCTTAGTAGTCGTTAAATTAGATTAAATCAACCAATCACTCCATATTTTAGTCTAAATAATAAAAAGAAAGTGAGTATTAGTACTTTTAGTTCCTTTGGGTTCAATAATCTAGTCTTGCCTAAGCTATACTACTATTCGATAGGTACACTTGCCTTTAATAATTGTCAAAGTTAGTTTTCAGGTTCGATTAGTTTTCAGGTTTGATCACATTCTTTATAAATTTTAAAGCTCTGATTTCAACGATCAACAAATTTATTAAAAATTGAACGCCGATAATGTCAATGTAGTAAGATCACAAAGAAAAAAGAAAAAAATAGAATATAGATTTTATGTGGAAACCATTTCGGGAAAAACCACGGGTAGAGGAGAAGAAAATTTGACATTAGTGAATTTTCTTCTCCTAAATTTTCTTCTTCACTACCCATGGTTTTTCCCGAAAGGGTTTCCATGTGAAATCTGTGTGTTCTATTTTTTTCTTTGTGATCTTTCTAAATTGCCATTATCGGTATTCAATTTTTAACACCAATTAATATCCCAGCTTGATTCAATCTTGCTCCATATTGGTGGTGGAAAGCTGTGTCTCCTATGGCAGGATAAGAGAGTTTGTGGACAAATGATCCGGGCTCTCGGTTTTTTTTTAATAATTGGAGGGGAATAGGATTGCTTGGGATTAAACTTAAGTTTTAATGCCTATAGCATAAAGCTCTTGCTATTGGGCCAATAGGTTTTACTTGTGTTTATTGGATGAAGTATCTAGTATCGAAACTCATTGGCTTTGATGGAGAAGGCATCTTGGGTATTGCCATTGAATCTTCTAAATCATTATTGATCGATAACTCGATGGCCTTGCATTTTGCCATTGTTATGTGAGTTATAGCTTTGTTCTGTTCTAAGCTACTTTGTATTTATATTAGTCTTTTTGGTTTAGGTTTAATCAAATTGATAGGTTGATGGATATTGAATGGATGGATGTATGATGCATGCTTAGATACATGAGAGTCCTTCAGAATCATATAGCTCGAGTTCTATTAGATATTTTTCTTTTATTACATCTAAATATACACAATGAAATGTGCTTGTTTTCGATTTTGGTGCAATTGGACTACACTTTTCTGTTTGGATCACTTTTTGTTAAAGAGTAAAAATTCAATAATCATAAAAGAAGCGAAGGAGACGTGGCCTTTTGAAAAATTGATTGGTGTAAGCGCAGCATGTGTTGATGAAGTGATTATTAGAGAAATTGATGAAACTTGAATTGAGTGAATTGGGGGTTGTAGTTTGATTAGGAAAGCCCAAACCTACAATGCTCAATGATGCAAGGGGACTGATGCATTCTTTTTTGCTCGATTCACTTATGGGTATGACGGTGTTGATTGATCGATTTTTGGGCCTTAATTTTATCATTTATGGGATTCTACCTTGGAGTTGTGACTATTTTTAATGGAAACGAGTAATTTGTGAAGATCATATGATGATGATAAGAGAGAATGACTTTACTTGTTTAAATGTGATGCTTTCTTCAATGGCGTATTCTTGTTTAACTTTGCTATTATTTTTCTTTTGCATCGTGTATGGTGAGGTTTTTTATACATAATACTAAAGATGTGAGATAAAAATAATATGATTCAAATTGATATGTGACAAAAATTTTAGCTAAAAGTCTCGTTTTATATTAATGTTTCATGGTGATTGTGGTGGTGTGATGTGAGGGCATAATGGCAATGTTTTGGGTATCACTTTTACAACTTTGCACACGATTGAGTTGGGAAGATATAGTCTAAAGGCCATCAAGTGAGGTAAAATAAATAAGTAAATAATATGGAAAACTATTCTTTATTTATTGGAAAACCTGAAATTTGGTCACAATTTCTTATCCTATCACCTTTCAAATAAGTTTTTCACCATAAGGAATAGATAAATCAAACAACAATAATAAACGATCCTTAGTCTCAAGATTAGCAACTCCAACCCCGTCACCATATTGGTACATGCATTGAGCCATCCTTGCTAGGTTCAATGCAATATGTTTAAACGGAAGAGATGAGGAGGATTGAGTCATTAATTATTTTTCATTCATCCTTTTCCATGTTGCATCAATTAACGTCTTTACTTGTTCACGAGCTTCTACTTCAGAACAACCAGTTTCATGCATGTAACATTGAATTGATGTGGGGACATCACCTCTTTTCAGTTCATCCTAATCAACGAACACATGCACAGTGAAAATATTGAATACATGAATCAAACAAAAAAAATTAACTAAGAAGTGTACATATATTGCATACCACTGATGTACCAAGATCATTAGCAAGTCTTAAAATCATAGACGAGCAATAAATTAGATTGGAATCATCCTTCTAGAAATCCAAGCACTCCTTTGTTGTTACATTTGATGAGAAAAAAACATGTGATAGTATTACGGGAGCCAAAAGAAATCCATGCATTATCGATATACTCTTTAAATGTTGGAATGTATCCACTATGATACCACTTTGCCTCCACTAAGCAAGATTTCCATAACTTTGCCCACTGAACACATAATAACTCTATTTTAATATGTAAAAGTTAAAGGAAAATAGTGATGAATCAAAACTAAGATGAGAACTTAGTACCGCTTTCTTCTAGAAAGGAATGGTATGAAATCCATGTTCCTTGAGATCACCAAATGCTATTTCGTTTATGGAGTTGTAAAGAGCAAAGAAACATATCTTCATATATTCTAGGAGAAGTTCCATTGCATTTATTGTAATAGCCCGATTTAGGGGCTAGTCAGAATAGTGATCTCGAGATCACTATTTCAAGATCGGAGAAATTATTTTCATGATATATATTATGACTTAGAGCATGATAGCATATGAGCATTAAAATTTTGGTATTATAATTTTAATGTTTCCGTGTTTAATTTGCGAAAAAGGACTAAATCCCATAATGTGCGAAAGTTCCATTCTATATGCTAATAGTGCCAAATGGCTATGGATTGTTAAATGGGGGTATTTAAAAGGCAATTTAGCCTTTGAAAGAGGCTTGGCCGGCCATAAGAGAGCATGGGAGACAAAATTGTCAATTAGTGTCAAAGTTAGTAGTAGTAGGTGGACTAATTTGACTTATAATAATAGAATAAGCAGAGAAAAGTTATCATCTTTTTCTCCTATCATCTTCCACCAAAAATTTGCAACAAATAAGGGGTAGAAACCTTCAAAATTTTCAGCAAACTCTCATCCATTCAAGTAAGTGTTCTAGTGAATTTTTCTTGAAAATAATTGTACTTTTGAGATCCCTAAAACTTAAGCTTTCAAATGAGGGGACTATTGTGCAATGTTGTGAAAGGTTTAGAGTTTTACCATGAGAGCTACTTTAGTTGTTTGTTGCATTTTTAAGGAAGAACTTGAGTCTTAGTTGTTAGATGAACAACTTTTAAAAAGGGTATTAGCATGAGGACACTAAATAGGACCTTAATGAAAAGGTTATGAACTTGGTAGTAAGTATGTGAAATATTGATTGTTGATGATAGCTTTGCGAGCATTAAATGTTTGCCTAGGCTTGTTGAAGATAAAAATGTGATTAGAATTAATTATCGAGCCTAGGGGCAAAACGGTCATTTTGCCACAATCTAGGAGTAAAATGGTAATTTTGCCTAAGTAGGATTATTGAGATGCTTATATTAATAAAATGATTAAAATGAGCTAATTTGCTATTATAGAGTAAGAGGAGACGAGAATTCACCTCAATCGTGGAAAGGATAAAGTCGTGGACTAAACCGAAGAACTAACTCATTTTGAAAACGAGGTAAGTTGTATGTGAATTTAATGTAATATTTTATCAGCATAAGTGAGAATGCTTAATGTCTTATTGATGCATGATACTTCAATGAATTGAGAAAATTATGTGAATGTGATATCGAAGTCCTAATGGACCAAGATGTGTTTAGAACGTGGCATCGGCGTTGACATGTGTGCCTGTGTAAGACCATGTTTGGAACATGGCATCGGCATCGATATGTGTGCCAATGTAAGACCATGTTTGGAACATGGCATCACCGTTGATATGTGTGCCAGTGTAAGACCATGTTTGGAACATGGCATCGGCATTGATATGTGTGCCAGTATAAGACCATGTTTGGAACATAGGATCGGCGTTGATACGTATGCCAGTGTAAGACCATGTTTGGAACATGGCATCGGTACCTATAGGAGACTTCATGTAAGACCACCTAGAGCGCGTGACAATGGCTTTATACTTATCATAGTGATTATAAAAGCATGTATTTGATTATTTCCAGCATATGGTGGGATGAACAAATGAATTTAAAAGTAGAGATATGAATGAAAACAAGTGTTAGGGAATGGGTCATGAGAACTTGACTCTATATATGTTACAGTAAATGTTAGATATGGACAATTATAAGTAAGGATTATCGAGAAGTCTTAGATTATATACGATTAATTAATGTTATAGATGAATTATTCTTTTATGAAGATTACGATTTCTAATTATTTCCATGCAACTTACTAAGCTTATTGCTCACCCCTTTTTCATTGCCCTTCTTTCTTATAGTATTGCCAAGATAACTCGAAGATCGTAGACGCAGGGGTTTGAAAATCACACTATCAACAACACTTCGGTATAACAATTTTAGACTTGTTTTGAATGTGGCATGTCTAGGACTAGGGTGTTTTGTCAACTTGTAATTGTTAGTTAAAGTGTTGGTGGTAAATCATTTTGTAATGGGTTCTTGATTTAGGCAAATGTTTGGCAAACTCTTCTTTTTGCAATAAAGATGATATTAATGAGGTGTATGCCCCTTTTAATTATTCTTTTGTATTGACTATTTGGTGGCGTAATTGTATTGACTATTTGGTCGGCGTAATTGTCTATGTATATAGGTTTATTGAGGTCTGTGTAGTATGTATTATTATTTATGAAAAATGTATTGGATTGATCCTGATTTCAAGGTGGCAAATGGCTTGGCAAATAGCCCCTAAGTGCCAGCCCGGTTGGACACACAAGCGTGTGTCAAGGCCATGTTAACCCTGCACCTTAGTATTATTATTGAGAATAGGCCACAGGCAAATCCCACGGCCGTGTGTATGTGTAATACACACAGTTTGGACATGGGCGTGTGCATTTTTTATTTGTTCAAAATTTTTCCCTCCCGATGGATTTAAACCAAATTTTAGTTATTTTCAAAAAGAATTTTTCCCGGGGTTTAAAAATTTGATTTTTAAAATTTTTTTTTTTAAATTTTTTTGAGGGAAAAAATTTAAAACCAACCCCAAAATCTTTTTAAAATTTCAAAAAATGGTTTAGTCAAGAAAAAAAAATTAATTTCCATTAAAAAAAGCAACCCCCAAAATATTTCAATTTATTTTTTATTTAAAGGGTTTTTTTTTTATTTTTTTAAAAGGGGGTTTAAATTTTATTTTCTAAAAAATTTGAAAAGAGAAAAGGGGTTAAGCTTTGGGAAAAAATAGCCCCTTTTCCCGTTTAAGGCCTAATTTATCCCAAAAATTAAAAATGTCAAGGGAAGGGCGGGGGAAATTTTTTTTTTTGGGCAAAAAAAAACCAAAAACCAAATTTAACTTAAAATTGAAATTTTAAACCAAAAAAACCCAAAAAAAAAAACCCCAGGGAACCCCAAAAAACCTTTAAAAGAACTTAAAAGGGCCCCAATTTTTCTTTTTTCAATTTAATTTTTTTTTTTTTTTTTAAATTTTTTTTTTTTCTTTTTTAAAAATTTTAATCAAAGAAAAAGAAAATTTTGTTTTAAATTTAAAAATTTTTGTCTTTTTCCCAAAAAAATTTTGCGGGGTTTAGGGAATTATTTGGGTGCCTAAAAAGCGGAATCAGGGAATTTAAAGGGGGGGAATTAAATAAAAGGGGCCAAAATTTTATTTAGGGGTTTTAAACCAAACAATTTAGGGGGAAAAATTTTTGGGTTGGATCTTTAAAAAGGGAAAATTAAAAATTTTCAAAATTTTAAGTTTTTGGGTTTTTTTCAAACCGTAAAATTTTTTTTTCTTTTTAAAATAATAAAAAAAATAATTTTTTAGGCTTTTTTGGGGGGGTTTAACCGGGAATTTTCCCAAATTCTTTGAAATTCCTTTTTAAAATTTAATTTTTTGGTTGTATGCCAAATTGATGAAGCGAATTTTGGCTTAAGGAAGTGGGATTCTTGGGGTGTATTGTCTCAGGAGATGGGATAAGAGTCGACCCGAGTAAAATTTTGGCAATTGTTAAGTGGGAACCGTCGATGAATGTAACTGAAGTAAGGAGTTTTCTAAGCCTAGCTGGCTATTACAGACATTTTGTCAAGGGGTTTTCCATGATAGCCACGCCAATGACAAGACTTCTGCAGAAAGATGTGAAATTCGTTTGGACGGAAGAATGTCAATGGAGTTTCAAGAAATTGAAGACACTATTGATTGAGGCTCCTGTTTTGGTGCAACTTTGGTAGGGAAAAGAATTAAGTGGTTTATAGTAGCGCATCCTTGAGCGGTTTAGTACGTGTGTACTCATGCAATAGGGTAAAGTGATTGTATCGCCTCTAGGCAGTTGAAGTCGCACGAGAAGAACTACCCGACTCATGATTTAGGGTTGGCCGTAATCGTGTTTGCATTAAAAATTTAGAGGCATCATTTATACGGTGAAAAGTGTGGGGTTTTTATTGACCACAAAAGCCTAAAATATTTGATGACTCAGAAGGAACTAAATTTGAGGCAATGAAGATGGTTAGGATTGATTAAAGATTATGAGCTATTAATTGACTACCATCCGGGAAAGGCAAATGCAGTCGTCGATGCTTTAAGTAGAAAATCATTGTTTGTACTAAAAGCTATGAACACTCAGATGACCTTGTTAGAGGATTGATCGATATTAGTCAAGTTGAGGGCTAAACCATTAATCCATCAAGAGATTTGCGAAGCTCAGAAGGATGATAGCAGTTTGAAAGCCAAAAGAATTTTATGTGAGTCGAGCGTTGAGCCAGACTTTCGAATAAATCCTGATGGATGTCTAACATTTCGAGATAGGGTTTGTGTACCCAAGAATGATGAGCTTATTCGCAAAATTTTACAAGAAGCACATAACAGATGTTTGAATGTACATCCAGGCAGTACAAAGATGTACCAAGATTTGAAGAAATGGTACGGGTGGCGAGGTATGAAGAAAGATATTTCTAAATTTGTATCAAAATGCCTGATTTGTCAACAAGTGAAGGCCAAACATCAAGTACCTTCGGGTTTACTTCAGCCTATTATGGTTCCTGAATGGAAGTGGGACCGTATTACTATGGATTTCGTGATGGGTTTACTGTTGAGTCCCAAGAAGAAAGATGCAGTATGGGTAGTAGTCGATAGACTCACTAAGTCAGCCCACTTTATACCAGTACGAGTCGACTACTCACTCGATAAATTGGCAGACTTGTACATGGCTGAGATAGTAAGACTTCATGGTATACCTTTGTCAATCATTTCAGATAGAGATTCGAGATTCAAGTCACGATTTTGGAAAAAGCTGCAAGAATCTTTGGGCTTGAAATTGAGTTTCAGTACTGCCTTTCATCCACAAATCGATGGGCAATCAGAGAGAATAGTTTAGATACTTGAAGACATGCTTAGATGTTGTGTTTTAGAATTCCACGGTAGTTGGGAGAAATACTTACCATTGGTGGAATTCACCTACAACAATAGTTTTCAGTCAAGTTTGAAGATGGCACCTTATGAGGCATTGTATGGACGTAAGTGTCGAATGCCTTTGTATTGGTCAGAACTCAAAGAAAAATAGATACAGGGTTGATTTTGTTAAGAAAGCGAAGAGAGCGGTAGAAGTGATTCGTAATGTCTAAAGTCACCTATAGATAGGCGAATTCCTATTCAGATTTAAAGAGGAAAGAGATAGAATATGAAGTGGGTGATAAAGTGTTCTTGAAAGTATCGCCTTGGAGGAAAGTCCTCAGATTTGGTCGGAAGGGCAAATTGAGTCCGCGCTTTATTGGACCTTATGAAGTTCTGAAAGGATAGGATCGTAGATTATCGGCTAGCTTTATGCTTTGAGTTAGAAAAGATTCATGATGTCTTCCATGTGTCTATGTTGCACCGATACCATTCAGACCCTTCACATGTTATAGAACCAACAGAGGTAGAGATACAACCAGATTTGACTTATGGTAAAGAACCGGTTAAAATTTTGGCACTTGAAATCAAGCAGTTAAGAAATAAAAGCATAGCCCTAGTGAAAGTCCTATGCCAAAGGCACAGAATAGAAGAGGCTACATGGGAGTCTGAGGAAACGATGAGAAATCAATACCCCAATCTTTTCACTGGTAAAATTTTCGAGGACAAAAATCCTTAAGGGGGAGAATTGTAATAGCCCGATTTAGGGGCTAGTTGGAATAGTGATCTCGTGATCACTATTTCAAGATCGGAGAAATTATTTTCATGATATATATTATGAGTTGGAGCATGATAGCATATGAGCATTAAAATTTTTGTATTTTAATTTTAACGTTTTCGTGTTTAATTTGCGAAAAAGGACTAAATCGCACAATGTACGAAAGTTACATTCTATATGCTAAGAGTACCAAATGGATATGGATTGTTAAATGGGGGTATTTAAAATGCAATTTAGCCTTTGAAAGAGGCTTGGCCAGCCATAAGAGAGCATGGGAGACAAAATTGTCAATTAGTGTCAAAGTTAGTAGTAGTTGGTGGACTAATTTGACTTTTAATAATAGAATTAGGAGAGAAACGTTATCATCTTTTTCTCCTATCATCTTCCACTGAAAATTTGCAGCAAATAAGGGGTAGAAACCTTCAAAAATTTCAGCAAACTCTCATCCATTCAAGTAAGTGTTCTAGTGAACTTTTCTTGAAAATAATTGTACTTTTGAGATCCCTAAAGCTTAAGCTTTCAAATGAGGGGACTATTGTGCAATGTTGTGAAAGGTTTAAAGTTTTACCATGAGAGCTACTTTAGTTGTTTGTTGCATTTTTAAGGAAGAACTTGAGTCTTAGTTGTTAGATGAACAACTTTTAGAAAGGGTGTTAGCATAAGGACACTAAATAGGACCTTAATGAAAAGGTTATGTACTTGGTAGTAAGTATGTGAAATATTGATTATTGATGATAGCGTTAAGAGCATTAAATGTTTGCCTAGGCTTTTTGAAGATAAAAATGTGATTAGAATTAATTTTTGAGCCTAAAGGCAAAATGGTCATTTTGCCAAAATCTAGGGGTAAAATGGTAATTTTGCCTAAGTAGGATTATTGAGATGCTTATATTAATATAATGATTAAAATGAGCTAATTTGTTATTATAGAGCAAGAGGAGACGAGAATTCACCTCAATCGTGGAAAGGATAAAGTCGTGGACTAAACCAAAGAACTAACTCATTTTGAAAATGAGGTAAGTTGTATGTGAATTTAATGCAATATTTTATCAGCATAAGTGAGAATGCTTAATGTCTTATTGATGCATGATACTTCAATGAATTGAGAAACTTATGTGAATGTGATACCGAAGTCCTAATGGACCAGGATGTGTTTGGAACATGGCATCGGCGTTGATATGTGTGCCAGTGTAAGACCATGTTTGGAACATGGCATCGGCGTTGATATGTGTGCCAGTGTAAGACCATGTTTGGAACATGGCATCAGTTTTGATACTTGTGCCAGTGTAAGACCATGTTTGGAACATGGCATCGGTACCTAGAGGAGACTTCATGTAAGACCACCTAGAGAGCGTGACAATGGCTTTAAACTTATCGTAGCGATTATAAAATCATGTATTTGATTATTTCCAGCGTATGGTGGGATGAACAAATGAATTTAAAAGTAGATATATGAATGAAAACATGTGTTAGGGAATGGGTCATGAGAAATTGACTCTATATGTGTTACAGTAAATGTTAGATATGGACAATTGAAAGTAAGGATTATCAAGAAGTCTTAGATTGTATACAATTAATTAATGTTATGGATGAATTATTATTTTATGAAGATTACGATTTCTAATTATTTCCATGCAACTTACTAAGCTTATTGCTTACCTCTTTTTCATTGCCTTTCTTTCTTATAATATTGCCAAGATAACTCAAAGATCGTAGATGTAGGGGTTCGAAAATCACACTATCAACAACACTTTGGTATAACAATTTTAGACTTATTTTGAATATGGCATGTATAGGACTAGGGTGTTTTGTCAACTTGTAATTGTTAGTTAAAGTGTTGGTGGTAAATCATTTTGTAATGGGTTCTTGATTCAGGCAAATGTTTGGCAAACTCTTCTTTTTGCAATAAAGATGATATTAATGAGGTGTATGCCCCTTTTAGTTATTCTTTTGTATTGACTATTTGACTAGCCATAATTGTCTATGTATGTAGGTTTATTGAGGTCGATGTAGTATGTATTATTATTTATGAAAATGTATTGGATTGATCCACGATTTTGGGGTGGCAAATGGCTTGGTAAATAGCCCTAAGTGCCGGCACGGTTGGACACACAGGCGTGTGTCAAGGCCGTGTTAACCCACACCTTAGTATTATTATTCAGAATAGGCCATAGGCAAATCCCGACCATGTGTGTATGCCGTGTAATACACACGGTTTGGACATGGGCGTGCGCCCAGACCATGTTAATTTAGACAGTATATCAAGGGTTAGCACGGTCTAAGCCCACAGGCGTGTCATGGCCGTGTGAAATTAAGTCGATAACTTCCACGGTTGGAAGACATGGGCGTGCTTAAGGGTACACAGGCGTGTTCCAAGTCACTGCAGGATGTGAACCCCGCTTCAAAAAGTGAGTTATTTGATTTAATTCTGAAAGTTTTCTGACATGAGTTAAAGGCCTCGTAGGCCCTTGTTATATGTGTTGACTATGAAAGGAAAGTTTTTAATGTCAGAACGAAATTTTATATCCCGTAAGTACATGTTTGATGAGTTCAAGCATAGTAATGTCTCGTATCCAGACCTAGTATCGGTCTTGGGTGTGGGGTGTTACATTTATATCCCATATAAAATATTAAACACAACTTTAAAGTTCTTGTCTATAATTATATTAGAGTTGGACTTTTAGATACCAACCTTATCCAATATGTAACACCCCAAACCCGGACAAGACATCACGTCCAAATCTGGTATGTTACGGGGAAACATGTTTGTGAGAGGTTAAATTTTTCGTTTAAAAGCCGAGTGAAAACACAGTGTATTTTGAAGACAATTCGAGTAGACTTGGTTGAAATCAGATGGTGTATTTGAAACCCGGAGATTTTGAAGTCTTAACCAGAATGTGTGGTTAAACGAGTTTAAACCATTTAAACCTTACTAGTTTCTTAGTGTTACTTAAAACTTTTTTTAAACTTAGGAGTAATACAAGTTTGATTTGAAAATCATTTGAGTTTGCTTACTATAAAGACATAGTGTGATACCCGATGGTATGGTTTAAAAACACAATGCGTTATAATTTTGAAATCATTATCTTTCTAAGTTTTAGAAAAATTCATACCAACTTGTTTTGTTAAGGCATATTAAAATCTAATTAAAACATAAACATCACAAAACATAAACTAAATGCCTTTTACAAATCCAATATAAAACCCAAGTAAAGTAAATAAGCTAAAGTACCCAAATTCAATAGTCAAAGCAACACTTTTATTAAAGCATGGCATGTGCACCACAGTCCATCCCGGCTCAAGTGTCCGCGTCTGAGTCACTGAAATGTCAAAGGAGAGGGTGAGTCGGTGACTCGATGTGTAAATCCGCTCTGAAAAACAACATGCTAACACACATCATACAAAGCAACATAATTAATGCAACCGCTCCTAACCATCCATATCGCCTTTTCTACCCCGTGTGGTACCATACCTTTGGTGGTGCCAAACCAACGGTGACATATAGTCACAATGTGTTACCAAAACACTTGGTGTCCCAAAGACACAATATCCGTCAATGTGGTACCAAACCTTTGGTGTCCCAAAGACACAATTGTGCTACCAAAGCACCGGTGACCATGATCACAAATCCAATGATGGGGCCAACCCATCGTGTGATACCAAATCATTGGCGTCAATCCCATATCTCACAAGTGGGGCCAACCACGGTGGTGTTAACCACAGGACGAGACGCTGAGGTACCAAACCTCTGGAGGTGCCAAACCTCTGGTGACCCAAAGTCACAAAGTGTGTTACCAAAACACTGGTGCTCGTCAGCACAAAATATCTCTGCTCCCTCCACTCGTATCACCCATCAACATACCCTACTCATGTAATCATGCATATCATATAATTATGCATATCATGCTAATATGCCTAATCTCATACCCCATGTCACATATATCCACAACCATGGTATCATATAGATCATCGATAAACTCATAATAAAAATCTTGACTTACGAGAGTCGAGAATCATACCCATTAGGGTATCACATCAATCATCCTTTGTTTCATTAATCATCACACAGGTTATCAATCATATTACTAAGCGAAGTGTGTTAGTTTACACACGAATTAGCGAAGGTATTAATCCCTAAAATCGATTCGTCCCTTGATCACTTCTACAACCCGAATCCTACAATCGGCCAACAAATGGATTAACCATCATACCATTCGACCACAAGCATTAAACCCAAAAGGGTTTATCAAATAATCCTTACCTTGCAAGCGTTTGGCTTCCTACCAAACTCGAACCACAAAGGTTTCTCTTTACAAAGCGGCCTCCACCTAAAAAGAAAATCCATTAATCCATTGAGACTTACATTACGAGGCTAAAAGAAGCGGACTAACAAAATACTCCTCTTACCACCACTTAACAATCGGTTACAAGAGTTGGAAGACTCCCTTTGATTATTTCAAAGTCCAAAGATCCTATACAAAAGATTAAACAAAAGTTAAACCCTTTTAACCAATATCGATACCAATACTTAACATACCAAGAATTGGTAAAATACGAGAGAAAGAGAAATGGCCATTCGGCCAACACTTACCCCCTACCAATCGATTGGAAACCAGCACCTAACAACCACCAATAATCGGCCTACCAACTACTAAAGAGGACAAGGATTAAATAATGGTTTTGGGGAAAAAAGCGAAAGTAAAGAAAGATGAATGGAGGGGTCACCTTCGGTTTTGAAAGGGAATGAAATGAATAAGAT
This sequence comes from Gossypium rotundifolium, assembly GCA_025506655.1. Classification (NCBI taxonomy): domain Eukaryota; kingdom Viridiplantae; phylum Streptophyta; class Magnoliopsida; order Malvales; family Malvaceae; genus Gossypium; species Gossypium rotundifolium. Next base: position 23,841,684 of record CP106730.1, read on the forward strand.
GTGCTTAGAAGAAGAACAAGTTTCGGCTACTATCTTTCAAGAAAAAGAGAAAGAAAAATGCTAGGTTCGGCTCAAAGGTGATGAAAAACAAAGGCTGGTTTCGGTTTAAAAGAAATGGTATGGAACAAAGGGAAATCGGCACAAGGTTTATGAAACAAAAAGAAGAAGTGAGAAGAAAGGGTCTCTAGTTTTGGCTTTGCACAATGAAGAGAAGAGGAAGAAACAAGGTATACTTTCGACAATAAGGTGCTAGAGGTTTGACTTAGCTAAATTGGAAAAAGAAAAGGAGGTAGGAGGGGCATTTGGCTAACAAGGTTTTCAAAAGGAGAAAAATGATAATGGAGTGCTTTGTTAGGCTAAAACAAGGAGAAGAAGCAAAACAAAAGCAGCAAGCACTTTCGGCAACATCCTGGGTTTGGTTTCAAAAAAATGCACAACAAAATGGGTGAGATTGGCTTAGGCTATTTGCAAGTGAAGAGAATTTTCTTTGCAAGCTTTTGACTAACTAAGAATCGACTTGTTGACACAAAGAAAGAGGAAAGAAAAACTTAATTGTTTCCCCCAAGACCGAAAATACACCCAAAGGACCAAGGAGTTTCGGCACTTCCCAAGCTCCCCAAACACTCCTCAAAACCGCCAACCTCCCCCCATTTGCTCACACCACCAATTCAAATCCATGACCAAGTCTCCCTCCTACTTTCCTCTCCACCCCTCTTTTGAATGTGAAGACTAAGTCCAAGTTAGAGTTCAAGTTGCCTTCTACCTCTTCCTCCATGCAGTCCAAAATGAGAGCCAAAGGGGTGGGATTCTCATAACTTGAACGAAAACCTCCCCTTGTAGATGGCGCCACACACACTCTCCTTGTGGCGCATGCTTGCCACTTTGCTAGCTCCTCATTTGTGCTTTAAATTCACTTAATTTAATTAAAACCCCATCTCCTTCAACTCCTATCCCCTAAGGCCCAAAAACAAAATTTTCCACCTACTCAGGCACACTCCTAGCCTTCATCTAAGTCCGAAACCATACAAACAACATAATAGCTCGCCAATAATCATGCAACAATGCCAAAAATAAATTAACCCCTTAACTTGGGATATTACGGTTCTACCCCTTAAAAATAATTTCGACCTCGAAATTACAGTCGAAAGAGTTGCGGGTATTCTTGTCTCATCACATCCTCGGGTTCCCACGTCGCTTCTTCCACGCCATGATTCCGCAAAGAACCTTAACCGAGGCACGGACTTCTGCAGAACCTTCACATCCCGATCTAAAATGCATGCTGGCTCTTCCTCCATGGACATATCTGGATTTACCTCGATCTCCTCTCTGTTACCACATGTGATGGATCGAACGATATCGTAGAAGCATCGAAGCGTGGAACACGTCGTGAATCGACTTAGCTCGGTGGCAACTCGGTGATATGCAAGCTGGTCCCACTCGTCTTAATACCTTATCTTGATAAACCTCGGACTTAGCTTGTCTTTCTTCCGAACCTTAATACTTTCTTCCACGGTGAGACCTTCAGAAAACCCGATCTCCACAACAAACTCAATATCTCTCGCTTAAGATCGGCATAGGACTTCGGCGGTCAAAGCTTCCTTCAATCGAGCTGAATTAACTTAACCTTATCTTGGTCTCGGCCAACCAACTCTGGTCCCAATAAGCGGCGTTCACTTAACTCCGTCCAACAAGTAGGTGAGCGACACTTCCTACCATATAACGCCTCATATGGTGCCATCTTGATGCTCGCTTGGTAGCTCGTTGTTGTAGGCAAACTCAATAGCGGTAGATGCTCCTCCCAATTACCCCTGAAGTCCAATACACAACCTCGTAGCATGTCCTCCAAGATCAGTATAACCCTTTACATTTGCCCGTCGATGCGGATGAATCTTGTCTTTGAAATCTAATCGTGTACCCGAGCACGATGTAACGCCTTCGGAACCTTGGCGTGAATCTGGATCCCTATCCGAGATGATCGATCTCGGCACCCCGTGCGTCTCACTATCTACGATACATACTGACTTTGCCAACCTCTGCAGTGAGTAATCCACCACCAGGAATAAAGTGAGTGATTTAGTCGACCGATCCTGATTACCAGGTGAATCCTTCTTGCTCGGTGTAGCGGTAATCCACCGACGAAATCCATAGTTATTCTTTCCCACTTCCTTTGTGGAATCTTCTTTGGTGAAGCAACCCAGACGGCAAGCGATGCTCGGCCTTGACCTGCCGACAAGTCGGACACCTACCACAAACTTCGGTCACCTCCTTTTTGGACACAGCCACAGGCTGTTCTCTCGAGGTCCCTATACATTTTGCTACCTCCGGGATGCATAAGCGTAGAAATTGCTATGTGCATCTGAAGAATCTTTTGCCTCAACTCGAATCTTTCGGCATACAAGCCTTCCCACGAAAACCAAAGCACCCATCCTTGGACAAGTCAGTAACCCTTCAAACCATCATTACTGCACTTGTGTCCTCTGCTTTCGAACTTCATCCAACAAGCGCTTTTCTACGATCTGCTCAACCCAAGTAGAAGCAACACTGCGCTCTGCCCGAATACTCTCGTCATCATACAAACTCAAGTGGGCAAACAACGCTCTCAAATCCGAAACAACCTTACGGCTCAATGCGTCTGCCACAACATTAGCCTTGCCCGGATGATACTCAATTGAGCAATCGTAGTCTTTTAGTAGCTCAATCCATCTGCTATTTTCTCGATTCAAGTCTTTACGAGTCGGAAGGTACTTGAGACTCTTATGGTCCGTATAGACTATCGATCTTTCTCCGTACAAGTAATGCCTCCATATCTTTAAGGCAAATACTACGACCATAAGCTCCAAATCGTGCGTGGGATAATTTACCTCATGTGGCCTCGGTATGTCGGGATCGTAAGCCACCACCTTCCCTTCTGCATCGACACACAACCCAAGCACATGTGATGCATCGCGATACATGTAAATTCCTTACCGACCTCGGTGAATCGAAGCAGGAGCTTCGGTCAAAATCTTCTTCAACTTGTCGAAGCTCTCCTTGCTTCTCGGTCAAATAAGCGGAACTCCCTTTCTCAATAATTTGGTCATCGGTCTTTGCGATCAACGAGAAACCCTCTACAAATCTTGGTAGTATCACGCCAAGCCCAGAAAACTCCGGATCTCCGCTCTTGACTTAGGCGGCTTCAATCCAAAACCGCTTCTATCTTACGGGGTCCACCTAATCCCTCGGCCGACACTACATGACCCAAGAATGTCACCTCCACGAGCGAACTCGCATTCTTGAACTTCGCATTTGTTTCTCCTTAGAATCGCAATACCACCGTAAATGAGCATCATGCTCTTCTTGATCCTTGATATACCAAGATGTCATCGATAAAAACCACCATTTAATGATCTGAATGCTTGTTGGAACACCCTATTCATCAGATCCATGAAAGTGCCGGTGCGTTAGTCAACCCGACGGCATAACCAAGAACTCAAAGTGCCTATACTGAAAATGAAATGCCGTCTTACGAGATATCGCCTCTTTTACCTTCAATGGTGATACCCGGACCTTAGGTCGATCTTGAGAAAACCGAGCGCCCCTTGGTGATCAAACAAGTCATCTATCAAGGCGGTGGATACTTGTTTTAATCGTCGACTTATTGGGTTAGCGGTAGTCTATGCACATCCGCATAATCTAGTCTTTCTTCTTTACAAAGAGTAAAGCGCTCCCCATGGTGAAATGCTTGGCCGATAAAGCCTCGGTCCAATAATTCACATGTCTCGAGCCTTAAGCTCCACTAACTCCTTAGGTGCCATCATGCGGAGCAATGGATCTGATAGCGATTCGATAAAAGATCTATCCGAATTCTACCTCCGATCGGTGGCAAACCGGAAGCTCCTCGAAACACATCCACAAATTCCCTAGCTGCTCAACCGTCTCACAGCAGACTCCTTAGTCTCCAAGGCATACACATGAACCACATACGCTTCACGACCCTTCCCGACCATTTTCTCGACTTTGGGCGAGATACCACATTAGACGAGATAGTTTCTCCTATTACCGTCAGAACCACTTCATCACCTCGGTGTGCTTTCGAGAACCATGCGCTTAGTCAGCGCGATCCAACCGCTGATACTTACCCGGCCGGTCCATTCAGAGAATTAGATCGAACTCCCGAATGGCGGTTCCATCAGATCAACCTCAAAAACTACCCCTTGAAGTTCTAGAGGTACCTCTCTAAACAGTTTATCTACTACTACTGAGTGACCTGAGGGCTAATCACAGTAATCTACCTAGAAGATATCTCAGAGTCTAAATCCATTGTCTCTACTATACTACCGGCAACATAAGAGTGCGTAGAACCCACATCAATTAAAGCAGTATAAGGAGAACCAAAGATCAAAAACGTCACGGTTATGACATTCGGTCGTCGCCTCCTCTCGGCACCTCGCGACATATACCAATCCGGTATGCGGCCTCGAACTACTGCACCTGCTTGGTGCTCCACGGCCCCGACCAGAACTATTACCTCCTCTGCCATTACCTCGGCCCCTCTGCGGTGGTCCATTATTTACATCTTGATTACATTACGATTCTCTGGTGAATTTCTAGCTAACTTGCGCGGACAATCCCTCACTCGGTGATCCAGCGAGCCACACTCAAAACAACCTCTACCATCAGTCCAACATCCTCCCCAGTGAGCCTTTCCACAACGGTTACACTGCGGCGGTCCCTGCCATGACAACAAACCTACCCGTGATTCGGCCCACTCGGTCTAGCTTCTTTACATTGGTTTCGATGACCCGAAGACCCAAACTCCTCTTGTGACGGTTTCTCTCCATACCTGCCTCACGGACTCTTTAATGCCCTCGGCAACCTTCGCCTTTTCAACTAGAACCGCAAATTCACGCTCCTGTTTGGCGCAATTATCGACCTTAGTTAGTCTCGCGAGCCATCCTCGAAACGAACGCACCTCTCATGCTCGATAGCCACCATACCCCAGCATACCGACTCGACCTCGAAACTACGCCTCGTACTCAAACCGATTTGTTCCCTGGACTAACCTCGAAATGCTTTCTCTGCTCATTTATGTAGTTAGCTCGACGCGTACTTTTCGATAAGCGGCCGGAAATAGTCCCATGTCGGATCTTCCATTGCAAAGCTGTCACGGACCGTGAGCCACCAGTATGACTCATCTCTTGAGAAGTGATCGATCCCTTTAATTTCTCCTCGGCCGTTAGGTCGGATCGTCCATGATCCGTTCGTCGCTTCTAGCCGATTTCGGCGATGCTTAGAGCAACACCGAAGACACCGAAAGAATTGACCCCATTTGCGAAGTCATTCGGCATAGATTTCCTAGCTCCTACGCCTCCACTGCTCCGGCTACCACTTTCTAAAACCATGACATCGCTTTGTGACCTTTGCATCATCGCCCGGTATGCTCTGGAACTCACCACCTCTGGCTGGTGGCGGGCACGTACCTCATTCTCACGAACCACGCCGAACCTACGGGCTCGAAGCGATCATCCTCTGCGACCACGTCCACGACCACGTCCACCTCGGTACTCATGACTAAATCTCAAATCGATTAAAGAATTTTATGTATCGGTCATTATTCCACTATTTTTAAAGCAAAGTTTTATGAATATTAAAGAGACTTTGTTTTCGCGAGTCCACGAGAATCCTATCGGTTTAGGTCTCTAAAGTAATCTCACTATCACTAGCCATTCAATCATATCAATTACTATCACAACCAATAGTACAGGTACTTACACAGGCGGCCAGTGCAGGAGACTCGGTGCCATGCCCTTCAAATCATACTTTTAAAACAGAATACTTGAAAACTATAGTTTTAAAACATTTTGGGCCTCGGGCCCACAAGTAAAACTTTGAACTTGGCTCGATACCACAAATGTAACACCCCAAACCGGACAAGACATCACGTCCAAATCGGTATGTTACGGAAACATGTTTGTGAGAGGTTAAATTTTTCGTTTAAAAGCGAGTGAAAACACGTGTATTTTGAAGACAATTCGAGTAGACTTGGTTGAAATCGGATGGTGTATTTGAAACCGGAGATTTTGAAGTCTTAACGAATGTGTGGTTAAGCGAGTTTAAACCATTTAAACCTTACTAGTTTCTTAGTGTTACTTAAAACTTTTTAAACTTAGGAGTAATACAAGTTTGATTTGAAAATCATTTGAGTTTGCTTACTATAAAGACATAGTGTGATACCAGATGGTATGGTTTAAAAACACATTGCGTTATAATTTTGAAATCATTATCTTTCTAAGTTTTAGAAAAATTCATACCAACTTATTTTGTTAAGGCATATTAAAATCTAATTAAAACATAAACATCACAAAACATAAACTAAAGGCCTTTTACAAATCAATATAAAACCCAAGTAAAGTAAATAAGCTAAAGTACCCAAATTCAATAGTCGAGCAACACTTTTATTAAAGCATGGCATGTGCACCCGAGTCCATCCGGCTCCGTGTCCGCGTCACGAGTCACTGAAATGTCAAAGGAGAGGGTGAGTCGAGTGACTCGATGTGTAAATCCGCTTAGAAAAACAACATGCTAACACACATCATACAAAGCAACATAATTAATGCAACCCGCTCTTAACCATCCATATCGCCTTTTCTACCTCGTGTGGTACCAAACCTTTGGTGGTGCCAAACCACTGGTGACATATAGTCACAATGTGTTACCAAAACACTGGTGTCCCAAAGACACAATATCCGTCAATGTGGTACCAAACCTTTGGTGTCCCAAAGACACAATTGTGCTACAAAAGCTTTGGTGACCATGATCACAAATCCAATGATGGGGCCAACCCATCGTGTGATACCAAATCATTGGCGTCAATCCCATATCTCACAAGTGGGGCCAACCCACGGTGGTGTTAACCACGAGGGCGAGACGCCGAGGTACCAAACCTCGGAGGTGCCAAACCTCCAGTGACCCAAAGTCACAAAGTGTGTTACCAAAACTTTGGTGCTCGTCGGCACAAAATATCTCTGCTCCTCCACTCGTATCACCCATCAACATACCCTACTCATGTAATCATGCATATCATATAATTATGCATATCATGCTAATATGCCTAATCTCATACCCCATGTCACATATATCCACAACCATGGTATCATATAGATCATCAGTAAACTCATAATAAAAATACTGACTTACCCGAGTCCAGAATCATACCCATTAGGGTATCACATCAATCATCACTGTTTCATTAATCATCACACAGGTTATCAATCATATTACTAAACAGAAGTGTGTTAGTTTACACACCTGAATTAGCGAAGGTATTAATCCCTAAAATCGATTTACGTCCCTTGATCACTTCTACAACCCGAATCCTACAATCGGCCAACAAATGGATTAACCATCATACCATTCGGCCACAAGCATTAAACCCAAAAAGGGTTTATCAAATAATCCTTACCTTGCAAACGTTTGGCTTCCTACCAAACTCGAACCACAAAGGTTTCTCTTTACAAACGGCCTCCACCTAAAAAGAAAATCCATTAATCCATTGAGACTTACATTAACGAGGCTAAAAGAACGGACTAACAAAATACTCCTCTTACCACCACTTAACAATCGGTTACAAGAGTTGGAAGACTCCCTTTGATTATTTCCAAAGTCCAAAGATCCTATACAAAAAGATTAAACAAGAAGTTAAACCCTTTTTAACCAATATCGATACCAGCCCTTAACATACCAAGAATTGGTAAAATACCAGAGAAAGAGAAATGGCCATTCGGCCAACACTTACCCCCTACCAATCGATTGGAAACCAGCACCTAACAACCACCAATAATCGGCCTACCAACTACTAAAAGAGGACAAGGATTCGGCCAACAGGTTTTGGGGAAAAAAAATGAAAGTAAAGAAAGATGAATGGAGGGGTCACCTTCGGTTTTGAAAGGGAATGAAATGAATAAGATGTGCTTAGAAGAAGAACAAGTTTCGGCTACTATCTTTCAAGAAAAAGAGAAAGAAAAATGCTAGGTTCGACTCAAAGGTGATGAAAAACAAAGGCTGGTTTCAGTTTAAAAGAAATGGTATGGAACAAAGGGAAATCGGCACAAGGTTTATGAAACAAAAAGAAGAAGTGAGAAGAAAGGGTCTCTAGTTTTGGCTTTGCACAATGAAGAGAAGAGGGAAGAAACAAGGTATACTTTCGGCAATAAGGTGCTAGAGGTTTCGGCTTAGCTAAATTAGAAAAAGAAAAGGAGGTAGGAGGGGCATTCGGCTAACAAGGTTTTCAAAAGGAGAAAAATGATAATGGAGTGCTTTGTTCGGCTAAAACAAGGAGAAGAAGCAAAACAAAACAGCAAGCACTTTCGGCAACATCTGGGGTTTCGGTTTCAAAAAAAAATGCACAACAAAATGGGTGAGATTCGGCTTAGGCTATTTGCAAGTGAAGAGAATTTTCTTTGCAAGCTTTTGACTAACTAAGAATTGGCTTGTTGACACAAAGAAAAGAGGAAAGAAAAAACTTAATTGTTTCCCCCCCTAAGACCGAAAATACACCCAAAGGACCAAGGGAGGTTTCGGCACTTCCCAAGCTCCCCAAACACTCCTCAAACCGCCAACCTCCCCCATTTGCTCTCACACCACCAATTCAAATCCCATGACCAAGTCTCCTCCTACTTTCACTCTCCACCCCTCTTTGAATGTGAAGACTAAGTCCAAGTTAGAGTTCAAGTTGCCTTCACCTCTTCCTCCATCTTTGTCCAAAATGAGAGCCAAAGGGGTGGGATTCTGCAACTTGAACACAAGACCTCCCCTTGTAGATGGCGCACACACACACACTCTCCTTGTGGCGCATGCTTGCCACTTTGCTAGCTCCTCATTTGTGCTTTAAATTCACTTAATTTAATTAAAACCCCATCTCCTTCAACTCCTATCCCCCAAGGCCCAAAAACAAAATTTTCCACCTACTCAGGCACACTTCTAGCCTTCATCTAAGTCCCGAAACCATACAAACAACATAATAGCTCGCCAATAATCATGCAACAATGCCAAAAATAAATTAACCCCTTAACCCGGGATATTACACAATAATCGAAGTGGGGGAAAAGAATATTAAACTTTAGAAAAGTCATATCATACCTCTCAACAGCTTGAGTGAAGAGTTCTAACTCATCCAATGTACCATACACGTCATACACATCATCAATACTTGTTATTAATGCGCCAATCTTTGTTAGAGTTCTTCTAAGGTTCCCAAACTGAGGATCAAATGCAAGGCCCACTGTCCATAGAAAGTTCTCCATCAACCTATCTCTTGCAAATGGTAGCTTTTCTCCTAGGCCTATATCCGTCCGCCACCTGCACCGTCATTTCATTTCAAAAAGATTAGATGAAAAATATATATGTGTGTGTATTGAATTAATAAAATTCGATCCTTTGTTAGACCATGGATGCACTTACTTGGAAACATATCTTGAAACACCCCAAACCCGGCCCACGAGCCTTGACCGGATCTGGTATGTTCCCGATGTAAACAGTTTCAAATTCTTTTGTTACTTAGGAAAAACTTGTGTGTTTTGGAAGAAAGATTGTTTGGGTTGGGATTGAGTTGAAAACAAGTTTATTTCATTATTAAAATCCTCTACTTTAGGTGACGAAGCGTTTAGGCTTTGTTTTAAAATAGATTTACTTAATCTTTTAATAAATAAAAGTTTGTAAGCTTAATAAATAAAAGCAAAGTAAGCAGTTCTACTATGGCCTTATTACATCAAATAATTTCCAAAATTTAAATTCAAAATACTTAACATAAGATAGTCCAAATAAAAAAGTCTGAACTTCACATGGCCTCCACTAAGCTCCTGTAGGCTTGGTCCATCACCTAGGTCGTCACTGAAAAATGTTCCCTAGCGGGTGAGTCAACAGACTCAATGTGGAACCAACACTAAAATTTAATATTTCAGGCATACAATATCATTCATGTTCAAAAGCATTTAAACAATATGATGCAACCCGAACCCAAACCTATAAGCCATCCGCTACACACCACCGTACCATCCTGCACACCATGGGGACTACTAAGTCAACCTCCTTCCGCTACACTCCATATCATGGTGCGAGGTCACCACATTCGTGGTCTTGGGTCACCACATTCAGATTCTGTGGTCTTAGGTCACCACATTCAGATTCTTGTGGTCTTAGGTCACCACATTCGAGATATCACGGTCTTAGGTCACCGTGTTTGTGGTCTTAGGTCATCACATTCACTTCCCCAAAATAATAAACCCATATGCCCCATGTAATAGTAATATGCATAAATATGCGGAGTTCACATTCTTATTCTTATTCTCATGTTACAATTAACATATTTCATAATCCTAGTAGGAGTAGGAAACGTACCTTAGTACTTTGTACCATAGTATGGTACCTTAGCCATATTCACATTCTTATAAACATGCACATTTAATTTAAAACATAGCCATGAACATATTAAAACTTAGAGTAGGGTACACACCTGATTCGCTTAACAATTTCACTGAAATCCCGAAAATCCAATCTAAAGCCTTAGATCTCAAGTCCCTACATTCGGCCAACCTTAGTATGTTAGCATAAAGCCTATTCGGCTATAAAACCAAATCCTAGTAGGATTAGTACACTAAAACTTACCTTGGTGCCAAATCCCGAAATCTTCACTATACTCTTTCTCGTATTAAAAAGCTTTAAATCACTTTAACAAATTAGTTTGACTTTTGAATAAATATGAACTAGATCTAAAACACCAAAAATAGGCCTTGGCGAATATTCGCATGTCTTACCTTGTAGATTTTAAATCCCAAATTCTTTGAATAACTAGGGAACACGCTGACCTATGGTGTACCTTGGAAAAGAACTTCTCCTTCCTTGTAGTCGACACTTAGTAAATCTGAAGAGCCTTCTTTCCAAGTTTCGACTAACGAGAATAATGGGGTTAGATTTCCTAGTTTGGCTTTAATCTTAGAAGAAAAGAATGGAAATCGATAACTCTTGACCTTACCCTTAATCTTTGTAATCGACGGTCCCCTTTTTTTGAGTCTTCAAAGATTTGGCTTAAGACCTAGAGAGTAGTCACACAAGTTTCGGCTTTTGGAATATTGAGAGGAGAAGAATGAAGAAGAAAAGAATAGTTGCTTAAGAGAATTCAACAGAGGTTATCAAGGAAGAGAATATAATGCTAAATGGCCTCTCTTTTCCTTTTATAGCCGAATTTACTACTCAGAATCCCTTACTTGGCCACCACTCTTCTATTTTGATAACTTTATCCTTTGAATTATCACTTTATTAAAAGAATTAATCCAACAATTATCTCCTAAAAATAATGATAATTAAATCTATAATTTATCTCCTATTTAGACGAAATTTAAAGAGAATAAAACTCTTCCTTGGGGTTCCTTAGTGCCGTCCACTTCCACCTTTTTGTAGCAAAATAAAACTCCTTTATTTGCTCCCCAAGTGACTCGAACCTAGGCCCAATACCCTTGTATGTGGCGTCACCTACACAGGCCTCAAGTGATATCTTGAGCCACTTTTCCAAGCTTTGTTTGTGTGTCAAAATTCCTCCTATTAATTTTCTTAAGGCCACCTTGCCTTAGTTTCCTCTTTTAAACTTAACATTTCTAAAGCATTTCTGGACATTTCCTACATTTCCAAGACAAGACATTTCCTTACATTTCCAGGACATTTCTTTACATTTTCGGATATTTCCCTACATTTCTAAGACAAGACATTTCCTTACATTTCTAGGACATTTCCTTACATTTCCGGGACATTTCCTTACATTTCCAAGTTTCCAAAATGTTCACTTTCCTATTTTAACTTAACATTTCCAAGTTTCCAAAATGTTCACTTTCCTATTTTAACTTAACATTTCCAAGTTTCCAAAATGTTTACTTTCCTCTTTTGAATCATTTCTAAATCATTTCCTTACATTTCCTAGTTTCCAAAAATGTTCACTTTGGACTTAACATTTCCTTATATTTCCATACATTTCCATACATTTCCATACATTTTAGTACATTTCCTTATATTTCCATACATTTCCATACATTTCCTTACATTTCCATACATTTCCATACATTTCCTAGGTTCTAAAATGCACACCACATATCACATAAACATGCTATTTCATAAAATTAAGCAAAATGCACACAATGGGATTGAACCTCTTCCTCAAAGTACTTCACTTGGTGCCATAACCCTTGCACCTTAGGTGGCGTCCTTGCCACTTTTCCACATCACTTCTTGTTTTTAACTTAAAAAACCAATAATTGTCCAAAGCTTTCTCTTCCATCCTAGGATTTTAAAACCCTTAATTCACTTCAAACCACCGCCAAAACCTACTACTCATGAATTATGCACAAACGCATAACCCCTAATCTAGGATGTTACATATCTTAGATCATCCTCGTGCACGGCTTGCACAATATTGAAGTCCAATTTAGCAAGCTCTAAAAGCATAGGATTTCTTTCCTCTCTTTTCTCGTACACATCTATAAACCACACTACACCAAAACAGACTTTTAGCGGCATTTTTTTTTTTTTTTTGCTTTTAGCGGCGTTTTAAGCGTCGCAAACTTTATTGCATTTATTGTGAAAAGCGTCGCTAAAGGTGGGGACTTTAATGACGCTTTTCAAAAAACGTCAATTAGGTGGGGACTTTTAGCGTGCTTTTCAAAAAAAAAAGCCGCTAAAGGTGGGGCTTTAATGACACTTTTCAAAAAACGCATAAAGTAGGGGCTTTTAGCGGTAGCTTTTCTAAAAACGCCGCTAAAGGTGGGGACTTTAGCGGCTTTTCTAAAAACGCCGAAGAAGGTGGAGACTTTTAGCGGCTTTTCTAAAAACGCCGCTAAAGGTAGGGGCTTTTAGTGGCACTTTTCAAAAAACGTCATAAAGGTACGGACTTTTAAGCGGTAACTTAAAAACACCGCTAAAAAGTGGGGACTTTTAGCTTCGTTTTTTACACAAACGCCGCTAATTTGCACATATTTGAAATGCTCATTTTCTCCAATATCCTACCCTCCCTGTATTAAAACCAACCAAAAATAGCAGCAATTGCAACAATTGCATATAATTTCAACCCAAGACAGCAAATAAACATTTAAATCTCACCAAAAGAATTAAATCTAAACGATACTTCAAATTTAATAAAAGATATATCATATACATTAATAAATGAAGTAAAATTCAAACAATTCTTTCAATAATGTTAAATGTAACAATGTTAAAAATCATCTTACAACAAGAAAACAAATGTCTAAAATGACGGCATCTGCAACTACTGGAACATCTTCATCATAGTCTGAAGCTGTAGCTGGAGTTCTTCATACTTTATGTTTTGCTCTGCCTCTCTCGCTGCTGCCTCCGCTCTAAGTTGAGCAATATGCTCTGCCTCCCTCGCTGCTACCTCGGCTATAAGTTGAGAAATTTTCTCAGTTGTGCTCGCTTCCATCTGAGCTATCTGGCCTTTTAGTCTACGAACTTGACGAGATTGACTCAAAGGCATGTCTTCTTGGGAGCCGGATCCAAAATATTGGGTCGAGGTAACCCCAGATCCTTGACATCAAACCCGACCATACCTTTTATGACCCAAAACATTAGTGATAATTTTGTTATAAATATACTCAAGATTAACAAAACTATCAATTGAAGCAGTCGTACCTTTTAGGACCCAAAACATCAGTAATAATTCTGTTATCAATCTCCTCGAGATTAACAGAACTATCACTCGAAGCAACCACTTCATACTCTGCCTTTTTCTCCTTTAGTTTACCCTAATAAATCAACAAAAGAGTTAGAAACGAAATATATAATAAAAGGAATGCAACATAACTTAAAATTATAAATTTAAAACTACAAACGATGAATTAAACTATTATAATTAAACATTATAAATATTTATAATAAATCAATTATTAAGTAAATATACCAAAATTTACGTAGCTTGAATGTCATCGGAGATCCATCCTTCTTCCTATCGTAATGTCAAAAAGTCAAGGCGTCCAACTTTTGACCGGCGAATCTTCCTATATTATAGCAGGAAAAATATAATTTAATAGTATAAAGTCATTAATATTTGAAAGAAATAATAAATTATAATGTCTCAACCTCATTATACAAGCAAAACTTCGGAACTCTTGGTGTGAGTGAATTTTTATTTACATCTCACTGCTTGTTCCAACTTGCTCACCGTCCTACATAATGGAATTTTAATTATGTATATAATAAATACTATAAACCGAAAAATTTATAAGACTTTAAAAGTACATAATACCTCTCCTTCCTTTAAATTCCGAATCTAACTTGATCTTCCCATTGGAACCTCAACATTCCCGTGGAACATTTCTTAATTTTTAAATCGAGGCTTATGTCTTTCTTAAAATATTGTTTTTCAGCATGCTTTTATTGTCTCTCCATTTTTACCCAATGTCTTCTTAACATAGTCATCGGAGACCTCTAAAGCAAATCTCTCTTGAACAAAAAAAGTTTAAACAGTTAATATAAATGAAAGTTAAATGAAAGTATTATAAATTACATTCACTTCTTGTTACCTTAATATTATCGAGAGCCTGATTTTTATTGGCATCAAGCATGTGATGCCATGATTCATAGTTAATGGGCAACATATTGGCATTTCATGCTATAATGCCCAAATAGCCTACTAACAGTCGAGCTTCAGATCCAACAGGCTGGTCATGATTGTTTCTCCTTACTATAACACGCTCGACAGGCTCTAAGTCGTATAAATCTTTAAGCAATGTACGTCCTCGACCTCATGCGTCCCACCACCTTCAATTGAAAAATGATATATTATTATATTAAAATTAAAAACTAAAAATAATAAAATTCAACATGCATGTAAAATAAACTTAACATTACTTTGAAATTTCGGGCTCGTCATCTATGTGCAGCGATTAGAAGATCCAACAAGCTGTTTTTGTTCACTATTTGCTTCTTCGAATTTGGAGTATTGTGGACAATGCTTAAATCTCGTAATCGTCTTCTAGGCATTTTTCTGCAATACACATGAAATAGTTCAAAATTTTAGTAACAAATAACAATAATAATAGTACATTTAAAATAGTTAAATTATATAACATGCCCAACATTAAAATTATAATATTACATATAAATAATAAATTGTAAAATCTTACTAAATCATATTTCGTAAATATCTTCGTCCACATCCTGACGAGCCCATTGAAATTGTTGACTAGTGCTAGGGATATTTTCATTTAAGTTTTGTTCTGGAAAAGGTAATGGTTCTGATCTTTTGACTATGTCATCTCTACTTCCACTGCCAATGTCGAACAAGTCTCTAGGGGTGTTTCGAAGTACAACGTACCAACCCTTTTCAGTTGGATCTTCCGAGTAAAAAACTTATTTAACTTGAGAAGAAAATACATACGGCTCGTCTATCAGTTGTTCTCCAGTGTGAATCAATCGAGAGAAATTTATCATTGTAAAGCCATATTGTTCATTTTTAATTCCTCGAGCCGTATTCACATCATCCCAATCACCTCGAAATAAGACAACTATGCATTTTTCGTAATAATCCAACTCAATGATGTCAGTAATAAGTCCATAATACTCCAGATTCCCCTTGACAGGATTACTGTCCCTAGCACTAGCATAACTTGTAATTGAAGAATTAACAACGATTCCACAATTTTGGGTTCTTCTCAATCTCTCGTGATACCTTGTATGAAATCGGTATCTGTTGATGAAGACGGCACTATATCTTTTCACTATTCTGTTTGGACCTTGTGAAAGCCATTTAACTTCGTCATTAACTTCATTTCGACTCCAAACCTATTGAATCGAAAGTAAATCGAGTAATTATAAATGTTATGAGAAAATATTATTACTTGTCAATGAAAAATTAAATTGCATACCATTTGGTTTAACCATTCATGGAATGATTCTATGAACAACTTATTAATTTCTAGCCGATTTAATCTTCGGGATCGTGAACGAGCTCTCAATATTTGTTTCTACTCACTACGTTTAAAAAAGGTTTACTTTGTTAAAAGACAAACAAATTGTAATTGATAAGTATTTATCAAATTCTAGAACTTACTTCTAAAATGGTTCCATTGAATTGTGATGAAAAAGATCGTATCGATGTGCTTGGACCCACAATCTATTGTCTAATTCTGCAATTTTGACTTTGTCGATCGGTTCTTTGAAAATATGAAATAAATAAGTTTCGGCCAAGTTATGATCTGTGAGCCCCGCATTTCTACTTGTTCTGTTCATTCTTGTTTCAACATCGTCCAAATACCTCGAACAGAAAGTCATACATTCCTCTACCAAGTAGCCTTCAGCAATTGATCCTTCTGGATAACGCTTATTGCGGCAGTAAGACTTCAATTTGGATAGAAACCTAAACACGATATACAACATTATCAAAAGTTGCAACTAAAGGCATTGAGGTGAATAAAGAAATAATTTGCAAATAAAGTAAGACCTTTCAATGAGATACATCCATCGATAGAAAAAGGGTCCACCAAGTATTGCTTCACTTGGGAGATGAATTAACAAGTGCACCATAATAGTGAAGAAGGAAGGCAGGAAGATCTTCTCCAGATTGCATAAAGTCAATGCGGCTCGATCTTGTAGTGTCTCTCTCAAGTTCTTGAAAATTCAAAACTTTACCACAAATGCCTTTCATTATATTTGACAGTTCAATTACACAAGCCATCACCTTTTTCGACATACAACATCGCATAGCAACTGGCAGTAAGTCTTGCATCAAGATGTGATAGTCATGTGATTTTGAGCCATATAGTCTTCGATCCTTAAGACTCACACATCGCGATTTATTTGATGCATACGCATCCGGGACCTTTATATCCTTCAACACCAGACAGAACACTTCTTTCTCCGTCTTCGACATTGAAAAAATAGCAGGCGACAACCGATATTTCATATTCAGAAGTGTTGGGGATGAAGCTCACGCTGAATTCCCATGTGGACTAAATCAAGTCGACTCTGAAGACTATCTTTCAATTTTCCATCGACATTCAAAATAGTCCCAATGATGTTCTCGCAGACATTTTTCTCAATGTGCATGACATCAAGATTATGGCGTAAAATCTGATGCTCCCAATAAGGCAACTCAAAAAAATACTTCTTTTTTTCCACAAGTCCGCCTCATTAGGATCATCCTCTTCATCAGATTCATCATCATATTCATCCCTAGATCTTTTATTTCTTTGCGGGTTGGCCGGTTGATTCATCTTCCCATAAATGGAATTCATATCTTTCAACATGAAGAATATTTTAGATCCACTGGTCTGCGAAGGAGCTTCTCTGAACTCTTCAGTACAGTCAAACTAAGCACTCTGAAATCTAAATTTATGATTTTCTGGTAACCATCGACGATGCCCCTTGTAAGAAAACTTCTTCCCATTATATAACCATTGCGAACATGTCTGCGCAGCCCAACACGGACAAGCATAATGTCCCCTGGTACTCCAACCAGATAAATTAGCATAAGTCGGGAAGTCATTAATAGTCCACATCAAAGCCGCATATAAATTAAAGTTCTCTTTTCTCATTGCATCGTATGTCTGAGCACCAGCCCATAGTTGTTTTAACTCTTCAACAAGTGGCTGCAAATAGACGTCAATATCAGTCCCAGGCCCTTTCTCTCCAGGTATAATCATAGACAAGATAAAATATGATTGTTTCATGCAAACCCATGGAGGAAAATTGTAGGGAACAAGCACTACAGGCCAAGTACTGTACGTTGTGCTTATGAGTTTGTAAGGGTTAAATCCAGCGGATGATAGCCCAAGCCTCACACTCTGAGGATCGCTTGCAAAGCTTGGAAATTTGGAGCCAAAAGATTTCCAAGCTAAATAATCTACAAGATGCCTTAACAATCCATCATCGGTTCGTCCATCACGGTGCCACGTCATTGACTCGGCTGTCTTCGACGACATGAAAAGCTATTGAAGCCTTAGTATTAGCGAAAAATACTGCAAAATCTTAACTGGATGCTTCCTTGATTGTGTATCATGATCTTCCTCGTTACCATCCTCTGTATTTTTATTAATCCAACGAGATTGACTGCATACATGACAGCATTGTTGGTTTATCCGGTCGCCCCAATACAACATGTAGTCATTTGGGCAACTATGAATTTTTTTTGTAGCTAAGGCCCAAATCCTTTATCAGTTTCTTCATTCTTTGGAAGATTGAGGGATTTTCGCAAATGGAAACATTTCTTGCAGAAACTCTAATAGCATTGTCAATAAGTTTCGGGTCTATCCTCCCAAACATTTCAAGTAGAAAAGACGAATACAGAAAGTCAATTTGGAAAATTTTGATCCCTCATACAGTTCTTCATTCATTTCACCAAGTAACATGTAGAACCTCGCCGCTTCTTCATTTGGCTGTTCATCAGGTACACTTCTTCCCCATTCGGTGAAAGTATTTCTACCAAAATTATAATCATCGGTTGCACCCAAGTCATGTGGAAATGACCCAAAACCATCACTGCGCATATTAAAAGCATCCTACAACATGCCTTCCATTTATCATCTCTAACATTGTCATTGTAAGCATTATGAGGATAACCCAGATTCATCGATGAAGATGCTCTACTAGATGTACACTCTCCATGAAAAATCCATTTTTTGTACCCCCGGACAAAGCCATCAACAACTAGATGTTCGTAGACAACTTCACGATAATGCCAATTAATCTTGCAACACTTCTTACTGCAAAGAATCATATTCTCTTGGCTTGCATTTTGAAATCTGAAATTTGAAAAGTTTCTACTCCATTTCGATAGTCGTTGCTTACCCTTGACAATTTCATCCAAGTCCTATCCATTTTGTAGTTCTTGAAGTCTAAAGTTGACAATAAATTACGGCTAAAACTGTTAATTTATAATTTATGTAATCTTGATATGATCATATATATAATGAGTACTATGTAAGTTATGTAAATTATGTAAGTTATGAAGTTTGATCTTAAAATTATGTAAGTTAGGAAATTTGATCTTAAACTTATGTAAGTTATGAAATTTGATCTTAAAATTAAGTAAGTTATGTATTCTTTAAGATTCATCATATGTGGCATTGTTACACTGGGAGGATCCATTATATCTAACGATGAGATATAAGGCAACTTTGTCGGGTTTCCGACCTATATACTTTGAATCTTTTTTTATATATACAAGTATTATGTAAGTTATGTAAGTTATGTAATATGTAAGTTAAATAATTTTATGTAAGTTATGTTTTATGTATTATGTAATTTAAACAATTTGATGAAAGCTATGTAACTTATGTTAGTTATGTATTATGTAAGTTATGTGTTATGTAAGTTATGTATTATGTATTATGTAAGTTAAATTAAAATTTCAAATCGAGAATCAGTTGATGTGTGAACATATATGGCATGCATTACATTGTAGTTTTTTTTAAATATTAATTCGTTTTAGTTTTTCGTTTGAGGTAGGTGGAAAATGTTAGTATATGTTTTTTATAATTGAAATTTGGTGTGATGTTGTTAAATTTAAATAGTTTTTAAAATACTTCTTTTAAAAAAGAATTTATTTTCTATATTAAAACATATGTAAATAATAATCAATATGATTATTATATTTATATCAAAATATTTATAAGTTATGAAGTTTGATCTTAAACTTATGAAAGTTATGAAATTCGATCTTAAAATTATGTAAGTTATGTATTATGTAAGTTATGAAATTAGATGAAAGTGTTGAAATTTGATCTTTATACTAAATGCTTATATTTTAATTTGATCTTTAAATTTGATCTTAAAATTATGTAAGTTTTATAAGTTATTTGAGTTATGTAAGTTATGTAAGTTATGTATGTTGTGTGAGTTATGTCAATTATGTAAGTTATTTAAATTCTCACGCTTATTGTTATATTGATAAAAAAATTTATAAGTTTTAAATTACTTATGTTGAGCCATGGAAAGCTACACTATACCTATAAGAAAAGACTATATATGGAGAGCTGATTGATGCATGCAAAACTCATTTGAACAACAATTAATTAAATAAAACCTCATAATTGACTAATGAACATTAATTCACTGACTTTTGTTAAAAAATAACTCACAGTATGGCAGATAACATATAAGTGGATGGAAGAAAATGGAGTAGCAACAGAGGGTTGCCGATGGAGATGCAATGAGGGCGCCAGCAATGACGATAATTGGGGGCTACTAAAGGCGATGTCGAGGGCTACCAACAACTATTCAGAGGGCTGCAAAATAAAAACCATAATTTGTTTATCACCTCATTAGAACACAAATATGCAAACTCAAAGTTGGAAACATATCAGATACTTTACCTAGAATTAAATGTTGTATCTTTTACACGATCCCTACAATTCCTGATGTGGCCAAGATCAGAAACTATGCTATTCCAACTATTTGTGCTCTCTATTAACCAGAAGATTAAATGTCAGATGGTTCAATCACACAAGCCCTATACAAATAAAGGAAACCCTACATTATGAACCAAAAAAGAAAGCTCGTTGGAATACATGTGGATAGACATATATTTATATTTCGTTGTTGTTATTTTCTCAACTTTTAAGAAATGGGCACTATAAATAGTCTCACCCACCACTGCAGCAAATTAAAGCAAATCTATCTATTGAGGAATATTGGGCCAGGGCAAGTCACCCTCAATATTAAAACAACTGGTCGGCATTGCCATGGGTGGGAATTATCATTTATTAACCTATTCCACTGCTCCCAACATACCTCCCCCTCCCCTTTATTTTTCTTGAAAGAATAGATTCCAAACTCCAATTAAAAGCAAAGTGATGCTCCTTAGTACTGTACAATGTATACATTTTCTATTTTTTAATAAAATAATAAGTAGGTCAATAAAAAAATTTAGAGTGCAGTTTAAAGTTGAGATTTAGGGCTTAGGATTTTTGTTTATTGATATATTGATGACTGTGATTTATGGGGATATACCTCTGACCAATTCTGTCAAGCAAATATAAAATGTAAATGGAAGCAGTGTAGCAATAGAGGTGAAGATGAGTTCTCGAGGAAATTTTTTCTTTCTTTTTACTAAAACTATTGATGTAGTAATTGTTGTGGAACCTACTGGTTGGACCACTATATTTTGTGTCTTCGGATAATAAAGTCAATCCAAATACAATGAAAAAACATAATTACTATTATTATGGTACAGGTCCATACATTTCTTCTAAACCTTGGGCTCCCTGGCCGAAACTTTGGTTTATCAGAAATGCACTATGATCCCTTAGAAACAGTCTCTAGCCAGCCAATGATTTTAACGTACTTGAAATTAAAATTGATGCTACTATTGCTATTTAGCTTTTATCTAATGAGAATACTTCTATTATGACTACCTATATTAAAAATTCAGAGAGGCAACACACATATAACTCATTCATATAAAAGTTCTAGCAACTGGGAAAACTCTCTACCTTCAGATAAAAACATCAACAGAAACAGAAATAGATTGAATAAATTAGTATTCTTGTTTTATATTTACCTACCTAGAAAAAATGAGCGTGAACAACTTCTTTTATTGTTAGTAATAATAATTAATCCCTTTCTTGAATCCAACAATGAATAACATAAATTTCTAACTCTCACACTTCAATCTGAATAACATAAATAAGTCAAACTCAATTATCCCATAGAGATAACAGAGATTATCCATATTGAACGTAACAACTCTCTTACCTGAGACAATATGGATTGAAGACAAGAAAACTGGATTGCAGACAACAAAGATTTGAAGGCAGAAAACTGCATGACAAATATGTAAAATAAAGTAAGCATAACTTACAAATAAATAAAAACATTTCAACTATAAAAAGCAATCAAATTACTTCATATCCTATAAAAAGCAAAGTACATTCACAAGTAAATACAAATATATGTCAAAGCAAGTATAATTAATTAAGTTATTGAAAATACAAGAAATTATAATTAATTAAGTTAAATAATTCAATTTAATGAATATATTTTTGAAAGTTCTTTAAGAAAACAAATTTATATGCACCAATACTAACTAATATCGACCAACAATGATACATAAGTAATAATGATGGGAGCCTTTCAGCTCGTACTGCTCACACTCCTAGATCTTCACGTCACCTCCTCCACCATAGTGTGAGCTGCTCCCAGCTCCGAAAAGCGAGGCCTACTTAAAAATTCGCTTTCAACAACACCACAAAAAAAGTAAACTGGGGAGCTTATTATTATTATTTTATAAAAAAAAAACTAAAAAACAAGGTTTGGAACCCTACTCCCCAACAACTACAAGGATGCTTGCTTGCTGGCATATTACAATATTAAAAACGAGCCAGACTTAATGATAAACCATAAAAGTAACATATTTTAATCCCACATTTAGTATGCTTTTGGATGAATTTATCCTTAATTTATGTAAAAAGGTGCTCTTATTCCTTTCTTTTCGAGTCTTATACTCAGGAAAGCACCCAAGGATAAAAAGAACGCAAAACGGGCTTAAAATGAACCAAAGTAGGCCGACCCAAGAAGACAGCATGGCCTGGACTTCATGCCACACGGCCGTGCCTCGATAGTCATCTTGACCACGGCCTTACCCCAATTCACACAGCCCTTTTTCCCATCGATAAAGTCCACGCACGGGCGTGCCTAGTGATCTACACAGCCATTCCTAAAATGGCAGAATAGAAGCACGGCCTCTACCCATATATTGCACGGGCATGTCATAGCCGTGCCTAAATCAACAAGATGGAGACACGGGTTGGACCGTGATTTACACGGGTGTGTCAAGGCCGTGCCCCTGCCGCAGGAAAAAGCAATTTCACTCAGAATTAGATGCTTGGAGCCCAGGAAACGCAATCCTAAGTCCACTCAAACACTTAGGACGAATTATACCCGAATTACGAGTACTTAGGAGCAAAGTAAAGCATCCCAAACGTCTATATCAACAAATCGAAGGCAGCAATTCAAGGCGTCAGGTTTTAGTAGAGTTTTCTGCCAAAGCTTTACTCGTTTTGGAAATTACCCGAAGATAGCCAATTGATTCATCTCGAAGAGCCGGAATTCTACCCAAGACGGAGGATCTCCTCTTCAATTCCTTCAGGGGGTTTTAAGGATTTCCTATGTTTTGTTTTATCATCTCTCTTGAGATGTTTTCTTGTTTAATCATAAACTAAACCCCTCAGATACCTGAAGGGGATGAAACTTATGATGGATTTTTTTATTTAATTCTTTCGATTTATATGATAAATACTTATTTTATTTTTAATTATGTTGCTTAAATTTATCTGATGTGCTTAGGTGGAGGAGGAATAGACCACCCAAGAGTAGATCTAGCATAATTAAGCGGAGTTGATCGAGCGCCTAGAGATAGGGTTACAAGATTTTGCAGATTAGGGTGAAACCTAATATGGGAGTCCATTGATTGATTTTTTGCTTCCTTAGGGGTTATTATAAGAGAACGAGAGTTCCACTAATTAACCTAAGGTTAGGCGTTATTCACTTCGAAAGAAGGTTTAATATAGGTTAGGGAGTCCCACGGATCAAGCTAAGTAAAAGAAATCATATGAATTGGAAGTTTGATAATAAGTGAAGTCATAGGTCGATTCTTCCTGAAGGTATCGTCTTTATCGATTGAGTTTTCTTCAAAGTCTTTTCCCAAAGTTTCGTTTCTTTTGTCTTTGCAATTAGTTTAATTATTTCATCTGTTTAATAAACCAATCACTCCATATTTTAGGCTAAATAATAGAAAGAAAGTGAGTAATAGTACTTTTAGGTTCCTTGGGTTCGATAAAGATATTCTTGCCTGAGCTATACTACTGTTCGATAGGTGCGCTTGCCTCTATCGTTGCCGCAGTCAGTCTACAAGTTCGATCATGTTTTGCAGCGATCAAGTTTTTGGCGACATAAATACATCTTAGTAGTAGTTGATTACATGTCAAAATGGCTAGAAGTGGAAGCCTTACCTACCAATGATGCTAGGGTAGTAGTTAAATTCTCAAGAAACTATTTTCCCGATTCAGAACACCGAGAGCCATCATCAGTGATAGGGGTACTCATTCTGTAATACACAATTTGAAAAAGTTCTAAGGAAATATAGAGTATACCACAAAACAGCCACCCCAAATCATCCTCAAACTAGTGGGCAAGTTGAGGTAGCAAACTAAGAGCTTAAGCGCATTCTAGAAAAAACGGTGGTATCAAATAGAAAAGATTGGGCAGTTAAACTTAAGCGCATTCTAGAAAAAAACGGTGGTATCATGTGGAAAAGATTGGGCAGTTAAAGTAGATGATGCTTTTTAGGCTTATAGAACAGCATTCAAAACACCTCTAGGAACATCCCCCTACAAGCTCATTATCACGGGAAAGTCATCATCTACCATTGAGTTAGAACACAAAGCTTTCTGGGCAACAAAATTTTTAAATACTAACCTAAAACTTGCGGGAAAGAAACGAATAGATGAGATAAGCAAAATTTGGATGAATGGAGAACAGAAGCCTATGAGAACTCAAAGCTATACAAGGAAGCAACAAAGCAACGTCATGATGCTTACCTCAAGAGATCAAAACATTTCAAAGTAGGGGACCTAGTCCTGCTATACAATTCAAGGCTTAAACTATTCCCTGGGGAGCTAAAATCCAGATGGTCAGGACCATTCATGATCAAAACAATATTTCCATATGGAACCATTGAGGTAACTCATCCCACAAAGGCACGTTCAAGGTAAATGGTCACCGACTTAAAATTTATAATGGTGCAGATTTTGGAGATACGAGAGAGGAGTTTATGCTCCATGAGCCTTCCTTTAGAACTAAAAACAGGGAGAGTCTAGATTAAGACTATAAACAAGCGCTTGTCGGGAGGCAACCCAAATGCTAACCGCATTAACATTATTTTAGCCTAAACAAAAATGCAGGATCCTTAACACAGCCTGTAACACGGGCGTGCCGATGACCGTGTACAAACAGGGAAAACCTCTCTTCTTCAACACAGGCTGCGACAAAAAGACATGGTCGTGCCTCATAACCGTGTGAGACTATTGACATATCGAGCACGACTAAACCATAGGCATGCAAAGTGACCGTGTGAACATACTGACTTATCGAGAACTGGCGTGTCAAATTATCACATAGGCATGCTAAAAACCCTGAATATCGCCCAATTCTAAGTAATCGTGAAAAGCAAGGGCATTTCAAAATTCACACGACCGTGTCGGATGGTCGTGTTCTACTTCCTTATATAAGGAAATTACTGGAAACCACCACACTGACTGGAGCAGGGCCGTGCAAGTCAGCCCAACCACTCTCCGACATCACGAGCCCAACAACCCTAAAACACGGGTATTGACAAGAACAGCACGAGCATGCCTATGAACCGTGTGAAGCTACTGACTCCATCGAAACGGGCGTAGTTGACTAAGAAACGGGCGTGTAAGAAGCAACATGCCATTAGCCACGGCCGTGCTAGGCAGCCGTGTGAATCAACACACCCTCAGTACACAGGCATGGGGAGATGCCAGATTTGAAATCTTATTTAAACCCCCCACGGCCCTTCTTCTTTTTCCCATCTTCTTTCTTATTCCTTCTTCCTCTTTTCTTTCAAATTTTTCTAATCATAGAAAAAATCCAAGACACTTGAGCAACACAAAGACCATGCCAAAGAAATGTAAGCATCATATCCTCAAAGGAAACCTCAACATGAGTTCATCTTGACTTCACTTAATTGACACGCCAAGGGTCTCAAAAACCTTTTCGATTATTGATTTTAGGTTCTAAAGGCTTCTAGGGAATCACATAACATAGCCTTCGAATTTACACCCACTTCGCAAACCATCCAACAATAAGGACTCCTTAGTCCATTAGTCTTTTCTTTCAATTTTAGTTCTCTTCTTAGTCTCCTTCTTTTATTTTCTTAATCTTTAAATTTAGTATTAGTATATCATTATTATTTCCTAGATCTCTTGGTTATATCTTTCTGAGCTACCCAATTTCTTCATCTAGCAAATTACTTCTCGGTAGCCACTCCACGTGCCCATAGAAAACACCATCACCACCACCAAAGACGCCTTGAGGATCATCTAGATTTCGAGGGAATATTATTTTTGCCACCTATCTTTTTGATTTAGCACATAAATTTCATTATCTATCTTTGTACATTGAGGGCAATGTACATCTTAAGTAATGGGAGTAATAGTGCCTATCTTTTTGCATAATTCTCAAAACCACGAAATTAGTCTTGATCTTAAGAATTATTCTCATATTATTAATTAGGATGAATTTCTAATGACTTATGATTCTTATTGAAATGTTTTAGAGTAAGTCATAGTTAATTGTGCATTAATGATTAAATTTGAAAAATACTAGAGAATCAAGCATGATAAGTCTATTTTTCAAAAATAAAAATTGATAGGTTGTCGAACTAAACTGGGTATTACTTTGAAATTTGAAATCTATAGGGATTGATGTCAAAAACACCCATAATTTTTGGTGAGATTTTGAGCCATATAGAGCATATATTCTTTTTCTTGCTCACTTTATTGATTATGAGTGTGTCAACTTTGACTGTTATTCTAGAACTTGCCTCGTTTATACATGTCGAGACCACAATAATGATTTGATAAACTGAAATGATAAAGGCACCTAGGTTTAACCCATTCACTCCACTCAAAAGCCTACCCTCACAAATTAACCCCTAGTGAACCCCGTTGAATCCTAATAACCTTTTTATTGACTCGCCCGCTAATATCAACCCAAAATCCTTTTATATTTGTTATCACCATTCTTTTGACTACACTTTAATCGAGGTTTGATTTGATTAAATTACCGAATTATATTAGTTCCGTGGTTACATTTATCATTTATGATGTAATATTTTAGTTTGTTCTTAAAAAAAATCAATCAAAGTTTAGAGCTCATGTATCTAAATTCCAATTTTTGAAGAAGAGCTCGTATTGAGGTATTACAGTATTCCTATTAGCTTTTAATTGATGTAAGTACTTATATTAGTTCATTGTTTCTAGTTAGGTAATTGGTTAATTCAATCTCGATTCTAACTTTCTAATCAGCCTTTATCCACAACTTTAACCCTAGCCCCATTACAACCCTAATAAAGACCTTTTGATCTGTTTATCATCTCATATACAGTGGTGGAGATTTGATTTTTAGGCAAGCCTGTAACACCCCAAACCAGGTCTATGCGTCAAGACGAGATTTGGTTTGTCACACAAACCGAACATTCTTTTAGTCTATCTAATGATTTAGGTGAATCGGTAATTACAAAAATCCTTTTTAAAAAAAAAAGTTTAATAAAAACCAAGAGAAATAATTTAAGTTCGATGAATTTGAGAAACATTAGTTGAAAATCTCATCATTTAATATTTAATTGTCAAAACCTTAAAGTAATTTTTTTTTTATAAGAGTTCAAAGTATTTGAAATTAAGAATAGATAAAGAATCTCATATGTTTGAAACCCAAAGTATTTTAAGAAAACATTATAGGATAAACATAAGCCCATATTAATTATCCAAAACATAATTTAAATCCATCCACACATAAAATCCATAAAACATTAATAGAGGCCTTATTACATCATACCCAAAATAGCAAATTAAAGAAAGTACTTATTAAAAGTTCAAAGTTTATTTAACCCATGTTTGCAGCATGGCCTCCACGAAGTCATCCTCGGCCCAAGTCCACGTCAATTTCCATTACCTGAGATGGAAAATTTAAGGGAGTGAGTTACTTAAAACTCAGTGTATAACTCACTTACTATATCCACTGGGCCAGATCATCAAATCATAATTTTGGGCTTGAGTCCATAAACAAATTTAGCAATGTAATAACTGAAACACCCCACACCCGGCCCACGAGAATGGACTGGATCTGGTATGTTCCTAAAGTAAACCGGTTTCAAAATCATTCGTTACTTAGAGAAAATTCGTAAAATTTTTCTTTTTATTTTTTTTTTTTGAAAAATGTTGTTTGGATTGGGCTTAGATTGGAACCCATTTAATAAACTTTGAAAATCCAACTTAAGTGAGGTGACAAAACAATTTTAGGGTTTATTATTTTGAAAGAAATAAATTTTGTTTTTCTTAACTTTAATTAAAAATAAATTGTAACACAATCAACATGAATAAGCGGAAATAAAGAAAATCCAACTGGGCCTTATGGCCTTATTACATTAAGTAAAACCCAAAATAATATAAAAGTAACTAAATCAAATAAAGTCCAAACTAAATAAATTCTCCGAATGTAGCATGGCCACCTCAACGTCTCACCTACCCGGTCAATCCTTGTTCATCACCCAAAATAGTTTCCACAATGGGGTGAGTCAACAGACTCAATGTGCACAAGATCTAACATTCAACAAATCGGGCATTCATGTTCAAAACATCGATCCATATAAAATGAAATTATGATGCAACCCAAACCCAATCCTAATTAGCCATCCACTACACTCCCCGCACCAACCTTTGCATAACCGTGGGGACTACTAAGTCAACCCTCCATCCGCTACACACCATATTCAAATATTTGTGACCGTAGTCACCATATAACGTTAGTGAGACCAAAGTCAACACCTTCAAATATAACGTTGGTGAGACCAAGTCAATCACCTTCAAATATAACGTTGGTGAGACCAAGTCAACACCTTCAAATATAACGTTGGTGAGACCAAGTCAACACCTTCAAATATAACGTTGGTGAGACCAAGTCAACACCTTCAAATATAACGTTGGTGAGACTGAGTCAACACCTTCAAATATAACGTTGGTGAGACCGAAGTCAACACCTTCAAATATAACGCTTGTGAGACCAAGTCAACACCTTCTTCCCTTTCACATAAATCCCAAATGCCCCAAAAATATATATATATCATGCATAACATACTTAAATTCATAATCATATACATATATTCACACGTTATAACATATTTCATAATCCTATCAAGTAGGAAACGCACTCGAGTACTTTTGTACCACCTTAGGGTACTTAGCCATATTCATATTCTTACGTATAATCACATAATAAAATAATTGCCATATGAAATATCGAAAGTTAGTGTGCGTACACACCTGATTTGTTTAGCGATTCCTTGAGATTCCGAAAAGCTAGATCTAAAGTTTAGATCCTTAGTCCCTACATTTGATTCATCCTTTATTACTTAGCATAAATTCTATTTGGCTATGATATCCAAATCCTAGTAGGATTTGTAAAAGACTTACCTTGAGGTCGATTAGGTGTTTATTCAAACTCAACACTTGGTTTTTCCTTTACCGATATTCTACCAACCTTGAATCTCAATATGGGTTAGTTTTCGCTTTTCAATAATTAAAGAATTGATCTAGATAATCTCACAAACATTGGCGAATATTTTAGATGCTTACCTTATGGACTTTAAATCCCAAATTCACCGAATAACTAGGGAACACGTGGCCTATGGTGTACCTTCGAAAAGAATTTCTTCTTCCATGATTCGGCCAAGATTAATAATCAAATTAGTCTCTAAATTTCAATAAGTCTAGAATATAAAAGAATGGGAAACTAAACTTGGATCTTACCCTTATTTGAAGGAATCGATTGCACCTTCACTTCAACCTTCGAGAGATCGGCTTAGAGACTTGATGAACAATCGGCTATGATTCCCTTATGTATTTGGTTTCAAAGATGAAAGAAGAGAGGAATAATAGGCTTAGAAGGAAATCGGCTAGGAGGTTAAAAGAAAAGAAGAAAAGAATGGATGCTCAAGAAGAATATTTGCAGAGGAAATGAGAGGAGAATGAATAATGAATGGCCCTAGTCCCTCCTTTTATAGCCGAATTTACTAGGCCAAGAATCCTTTACTTGGCCACCACTCTTCCTTATTTTCCTAATTAAAGAATAATTCTTCATTTATCCACCTATTTAGCCGAATTTTAAAGAGAATTAAACTCTTCCTTAAGAGTCCTTATGATCTTCTAATTAGTCGAGTTTTAAAGAGAGTGAAACTCCTCTTTGCAAGCTTTGTGCCGTCCACCTCTTGGGCTTCTAGAAGCAAAATAAAACTTACTTTATTTGCTTCTTATGTGACTCGAACTCAAGCCCAAAACCTTTTGCATGTGGGCCATTTCCTAAGGCCTTAGGTGGCATCTTCAGCCACATTTCCAAGTCCGTTATTGGGTCAAATTTCATGTACTTTATATTTTTAGGGTCACTTGGCCCTAAGTTCCCTTTGGGCTCTAAAATTTGACATTCCGGGTCATTTTAAGTTTCCAAAATTTTTCATGGCTCTCAGATTTTCCAAGTTTCCAAAATGTTTAGTTTCCTATTTTGGCTTGGTTTCCAAAATGTTTAGTTTCCTATTTTGCTTGGTTTCCAAAATGTTTAGTTTCCTATTTTGGCTTGGTTTCCAAAATGTTCACTTTCCTAATTTACTTAGGTTTCCAAAATGTTCACTTTCCTAATTTACTTAGGTTTCCTCTTTTAACTAATCGCTCCATATATTTCCTTACATTTCCATACATTTCTTACATTTCCATACATTTCCATACCTTTCCATACATTTCCTTACATTTCCTTACATTTCCATACATTTCCTTACATTTTCATACATTTCCATACATTTCCATACATTTCCTTTCATTTCCTTTAATTTCTTTACATTTCCTTACATTTCCTTATATTTCCTTTCATCTTAGGGTTCTTGAAACTCTTGAACACATCCAACACACCCACCGATCCCACTATCTCATGAATTACGCATTTAACGATAACCCCTAATCTAGGATGTTACAATAAGCGTAATGTATGCAAAATGAAATTTCCCACCCAAACCTAATTTCCATCCGCTACACACCACCGCACCAACCATTACACTGTGGGGATCAAGTCAACCCACCCGCCAACACACCAAACATAGGCAATAAGCCATTTTTATATTTGTGGCGAGCCATAGAACTAGATTGTGACAAAGTCACCGAACTAGAGGCATTGAGCCATTAAAATATTTGTGGCGAGCCACCAACTAGAGGCAATAAGCCATTTAATTATTTTACGGCAGAGCCACCGAACTAGATTTTGGCAACAGGCCTTTCTTCTCTTCATCATTAATCCCAACTCATGCAACATGTATGCATAATAGTCTATATACATATAACAGTTTAGCAAAAGGCCAATTTACATATGAGTCAATATTTCAAGTTTTTATTAAGGACTATAATACAAAATAAAATTTAGCCCATTTAACAATCTAGCAACTTTGGCCCATTTAACGATCTAGCAGGGATTTCGGCCCATTTAACGATCTAGTAAGATTTTCGGCCCATTTAACGATCTAGCAGAGTTTTTGGCCCATTTAACGATCTAGCATACTTTTCAGCCCATTTAACGATCTAGCAGAGATTTTGGCCCATTTAACGATCTAGCATAGTTATCGACCCATTTAATGATATAGGAGAGATTTCGGCCCATTTAACGATCTAGGGGAGTTTTCGGCCCATTAACGATCTAGTAGAGTTTTCGGCCCATTTATCGATCTAGCATATTTTCAATTTACCAACTAACTCATTGAGGGCGTTTTAGTAAATTTCACAAATTTAACTGTTTTCATAAATTTTCACAAAAAATACCAATTATTACGATTTTACCGATTTTGTCATCTTTACGATTTTTACCAATAATTACGGTATAACATCTAACTTTGAGATAAGTGTGAAATTACACACCTTGATATTGTGAGTACTAGACCTTCCCGCCGTCAATACCTAAACGTAATACGAACCATTAGAACACTATCATTTATTAAAATACACTATTGGTAAACGATCTAAATCTTTACCCTTTGGATTTCGAACCACTTCTATTTTGGTTTCTCCTCGATTATTGGTTCGTTGCGATGAGAATCCACGAACAAACAAAGGTTCGAGAGTACGAATAACCTCAAACAATTGATTCTCCTCGGTTGAAGGTCCGCAACCCGTGGAAAATCCGGATTCTCAAATGACCCTTCATTTATATTTAGGGATTAGCGAACCGCCCTCTTTTGAAGACTATGGACGCCTTTTTCGCCTCTATCTTGAATCTCTCTAATGACATAGGATCATTAGTCCGACTTATAAATATCGAAATATGGCTAACGATTTTTTAAAAGATTTGAGATTGGCTTACCACGATTATCTTCGTTCTTCAAGAACGATCGAGCGATTACGCCCCTATAACGAAATCGATTAAGTAACTAACCATACTAATATAATGAATAAAGTGAGAATCCTTAAATAATCTCCTTACCTTAACTCTTACGATCGATTCCAACGATCCACAATACTCAAGAACACGTTGAGTTTCGTCTTCCAAAACTCTCACCAATGTCCACGGTTGAAAAGAATTGAGTGAGAAAATTATGTATGACTAAAGGAAATCGGTTGTGATCAAACAAAGAAAATGAAAGAAATTTTGGCACAAGAGCATATTATCATTCTACCATGAGTGAAAGTATTGAAGAGATTTTAATGAAGAAGAAAATAAAAGAATGAGAAAATGGAAATGATATGATTCGGTTTCAAGAGAAAGAGAGAAAGAAAAGAGAAGAAAAGAGAATTTAGTTTAAAAGAAAGGTGCATTCGGCATTGGAGAGGAAAAATGAGAAAACAAAAGAAAGAAAAATCCTTGCTTGCATAAGTGCTTTCGGTCACAATGAGAAGAAAAGATTTAGAGAGAAAAGAGTTACTAAACCAAAGTGGTCAAAAGAAAATGACAAAAGAATGAGTTGCTTACTCAAGGTTGTTGGAAATTTTCAGCTAGAGAGAAAATGGATGGAGAGGAAATATGTTTTGCTAAAAAATGACCAAATGAAAGTGTTTCACCAACACCAAAGCCTACCAAAGCAATCAACAAAACCGCCATCCCCTAGCCTCTATGCCATCCAAATACAAGGTCAAAAGGCCATTAGGAAGTTTCCAAAACATCTCCCTATTCTTAAGCCTTATCCTCCTCCTTTTCCTTAAGTCGGAGAGACAAAATCCCCAATTCAAGCCATTCTATCCCCTATCTTTAGCTTTCCATAATCCTTAATCTTCTTACCAAAAAAAATAATTCAACTCATCCTAATCTTATCCATAGCCGACACATGCTATGCTAAAGCAAAAATAAAATTCCTTAATTGCATGCTAGGTGATTCGAACTCCTTCCCTCATGTCCAACTTATGGCGCCTTCACCACTTTGCCAATTACTCATCTTATGCCATCTTTTAGTACTTAATTAACTTAAGTTTCAAGGTCACTTAATTTCTTTACTCTAAAGTACACTTTTCTAATATTTATTTTAACTCCAATTAAACCCGAGCTAACACTTAGCAACATAATGATACTCGAATATTTAGGATGTTACAATTCTACCCCCTTAATGAAAATTTCGTCCTCGAAATTTACCTGATTAAAAGAGGTGAGGATATTGTTACTGAATTGCATCCTCAGGCTCCCACGTAGCTTCTTCCGCTCTGTGATTACGCCATAAAACTTTGACCAATGGCACGGTCTTCTTTCTTAGCACTTTAACATTCCGGTCTAAAATTTCCACTGGTTCTTCCTCAAAAGACAAGTCTGATTTCAATTCCACTTCCTCTATCGGTAATATGTGAGATGGATCCGATCTATAGCATCTCAGCATAGAAACATGGAAAACATTATGAATTTGACTCAACTCCAGAGGTAGTTCAATCTGATAAGCCACTGGACCAACACGTTTCATCACACGATATGGCCCGATGAACCTAGGGCTCAACTTGCCCTTCTTTCCGAATCAAAATTTTCTTCCAAGGTGAGACCTTCAGAAGACTCGCTCTCCCACAAACAAACTCGATATCCTTTCGCTTCGTGTCAAGATACGATTTCGCTTCATCCAAGCTTCCTTTAACCGTGCTTGAATAACTTTTACTTTTTCTTGGTTTGAGATATCAATTCAGACCCAACATCGTTGCTCACCCAATTCAGTCCAACAAGTAAGAGTACGGCACCTACGACCATACAATGCCTCATAGGTGCCATCCAATGCTAGATCGATAGCTATTGTTGTACATAAATTTCGCCAATGGTAAAAAATCCTCCCAACTACCTCTCAAGTCAATCACACATCCCTTAACATGTCTTTCAATATCTGAATTACTCTTTCCGACTGACCATCTGATTGAGGATGAAAAGCCATACTAAAGTTTAACTTTGTTCCCAAGGCTTCATGCAGAGCTTTCCAAAATTGTGATGTAAATCGAGGATCCCTGTCTGATATAATAGACACTGGTACCCCA
Source organism: Gossypium rotundifolium (assembly GCA_025506655.1). Taxonomy (NCBI): domain Eukaryota; kingdom Viridiplantae; phylum Streptophyta; class Magnoliopsida; order Malvales; family Malvaceae; genus Gossypium; species Gossypium rotundifolium. The sequence goes on from CP106730.1 coordinate 23,875,982, forward strand.
TGCAATCTCACGATTTCAGATACATATAGCTTAGCCAATTTCTGTAATGAATAATCCGTACGAACCGAAAGAAAATGAGCAGTCTTCGTCAAACGATCAACTACTACCTATACGAAATTTTTCTTAGTAGGTGTTAAAGGTAACCCACTAACAAAATCCATTGTTATTCGCTCCCATTTCCAAAGAGGAATCTTTACTGGTTGTAACAAACCTGATTGTAATTGATACTCCGCCTTCACTTGTCGACAAGTCAAACATTTTCCTACAAACTCGTAAATCTCACGCTCAACCCTCGCCACCAATATCAGTAAGAGATCTCGACATCTTATTTCCTCCGGGTGCATAGCATAAGGGCTACTATGCACCTCCTACAGAATCATTTGTCTCAAATCTGAGTCTTTAGGCATACAAACCCTTCCACGAAAACACAACACTCCATTCGTGTTTATACCAAAATCCTCTATTTCACCTCTTTCAACCTGCTGGAATAAGGGTCCCAACTTTTTATCTGATGTTTACTTTTCCCTGATTTGTTCTAACCATAGGAGCTTCACCTGAAGTTCTGCTAACAGACTACCATCCTCATATAAACTCAAATGAGCAAACATTGCTCTCAATTCAGAATCTACTTAACGACTTAGCGCGTCAGCTACCACATTAGCCTAGTAATTCCTTCGTTCACCTATCATTATTACTTCCTTATCATCCGAAATTTTAATGACATTTGCTTTTCAAAGCACAATCCAAATGCGCTCGATGCTTAACCAACCAATCCATGCCCGAATGAGATCAAATTACCGAAGGCAATTCCATCAAATTCGTCAAAATACTTCTTCTTGAATTTCTAAGGCACGTCTCTAAACAGCTTTATTTACAATTATCGATCGTTCTAAAGGACTAATTCATCATCTCACTATCGGTAATTTTAGATTCTAGAGTCAAGTTTCCAGATATGGCGCTAGCAACATATGAGTGGGTAGAACCAAAATTTATTAAAGTAAGTAATGTACATCGAAGATGAAGAACGTATCGATTATTACATCAGTGCATTGCCATCCTCGCGGTGTCTATCGCATAGACCAATCTCGGCCGTCTTGCATCTGTGTTACCTCTAGGACCATTGCCTCGACCGGTGCACCTTGACCACGCCCCACCCATTACCACCACGACCGGTCCACGACCTCTCTGGGCAGCCGAGTATCTCTCGACCGATTGTGCATCAAGATACAAACTTTATGAGTCATATCCGTACGCCGAGGGCAATTTCTATATTGGTGATCCATCGAACCACATTTATAACAAGCACCCGTTTTCCTCCAGAACTCTTTAGAATGCCTTTTCCCACATTCAGACAATATCAATTCTGATTATTAACTACAGGTGCTCTACCTTGAGCTGGTTCATCATTCCGAGGCCTCTTGTAAACCTTTTGAAGAACCCGAATGCTTTAAATCTCTTGCTTCTAAATTTTCCCGATTCGACGTTTCGAAGTTCTTAGCCTCTTCGCTATCTTGGCCTTCTCCACAAGCGAGGCAAAAGTTCTAACTTCTTGTGGGCAATCGTAACCCACAACTTATCATTCACCCATCCTCAAAACATACACAACATTCATGATCCGTTGACACTATTGTCCGAGCATAGTGACTCAAGCGTAAAACTTCAAATTTCATACGCGCCACCGCCTTATTCCCTTGAATTAGATTCAGGTATTCCTTCCTTTGGGCATCCACCTAACTTGTTCCTACATGCTTCCCTTGGAAGGCAGCTTTGAAGAATTCCCAAGTAATCAATGTAGCCTCAGTGCCCTCTCGAACAGTAAACCACCATTGATACGCCTCGTCTCTTAGCAAGGACACAACTCCTTTCAGTTTTTGTTCGACAGTGCATTCCATATCATCCATGATCCGCTCCACAGCTTCGAGCCAATATTCTGTCACATTCAGAGCTACACTGGAAACTCCTCTAAAAACTTCAGCATTATTAGACTTGAGTCATTCCGATATCGACCCACGAGTTGTTGGCCCAACTCTAGTTCTAGCGACCCTTTCAAGGACTCGCAACATTGCTCGTGTCAAAGCATTATCTTCTTCCATATGATCATGTGATCCCGTCTCACTCTCAAATGAGGTAGGTGCATCCATTTTCGGCATATGACCCGGCGCTTCAGTTGCACCTCTAACACCTCGTCCTCTACCACGGCCACGTCTACTGCGTCCACGACCACGTCCTCTAGTGCTCATGATGACTAATTCAATTTAATTTGATTACAAGTTTTATGAATCAGAATACTATTTCAGTGTTTATTAACGATGTTTTATGAGATTTGAGAGATAAAGTTGTTTTTCGCAAACACATCCTATAGTCTCAATCTCTATGATTTTCAACATCTAAAACTAGAAGTTCTAGAGTGTTCCTACGAACATATCATCATCATAATAATCATTCAAGATGTGAATACTTACATGACTTGGTGTCGGATGCTTGTGGTGCCATACTAATCTTTAAAACATAATTGAAATAATTTCATACTGAAGTTATTTGTTGAACCCAACCACAGTCGAATTTTGAAACTAGCTCTGATACCATTAAATGTAACACCCCAAACTGTGTCTATGCGTCAAGATTTAGATTTGGTTTGTCACACAAACCGAACATTCTTTTAGTCTATCTAATGATTTAGAGAATCGGTAATTTCAAAAATCCTTTTAAAAAATAAAGTTTAATAAAACCAAGAGAAATAATTTAAGTTCGATGAATTTGAGAAACATTAGTTGAAAATCTCATCATTTAATATTTAATTGTCAAAACCTTAAAGTAATTTTTTTTATAAGAGTTCAAAGTATTTGAAATTAAGAATAGATAAAGAATCTCATATGTTTGAAACCCAAAGTATTTTAAGAAAATATTATAGGATAAACATAAGCCCATATTAATTATCCAAAACATAATTTAAATCCATCCACACATAAAATCCATAAAACACTAATAGAGGCCTTATTACATCATACCCAAAATAGCAAATTAAAGAAAGTACTTATTAAAAGTTCAAAGTTTATTTAACCCATGTTTGTAGTATGGCCTCCACGAAGTCATCCTCGGCCCAAGTCCACGTTAATTTTCATTACCTAAGATGGAAAATTTAAGGGAGTGAGTTACTTAAAACTCAGTGTATAGCTCACTTACTATATCCACTGGGCCAGATCATCAAATCATAATTTTGGGCTTGAGTCCATAAATAGATTTAGCAATGTAATAACTGTAATGTATGCAAAATGAAATTTCCCACCCAAACCTAATTCCATCACCACACACCACCCGCATTCAACCATCACACCTATGGGGATCAAGTCAACCCACCCCGCCAACACACCAAACATAGGCAATAAGCCATTTTATATTTTTGGCAGAGCCATCGAACTAGATTGTGACAAAGTCACCGAACTAGAGGCATTGAGCCATTAAAATATTTGTGGCGAGCCACATAGAACTAGAGGCAATAAGCCATTTAATTATTTTGTGGCGAGCCACCGAACTAGATTTTGGCAATGTGCCTTTCTTCTCTTCATCATTAATCCCAACCCATGCAACATGTATGCATAATAGTCTATATACATATAATAATTTAGCAAAAGGCCCAATTAACATATGAGTCAATATTTCAAGTTTTTATTAAGGCCCATAATACAAAATAAAATTTAGCCCATTTAACAATCTAGCAACTTTGGCCCATTTAACGATCTAGCAGGGATTTCGGCCCATTTAACGATCTAGTGTGATTTTTGGCCCATTTAATGATCTAGCAGAGTTTTCGGCCCATTTAATGATCTAGCAGAGTTTTCGGCCCATTTAACGATCTAGCATACTTTTCGGCCCATTTAACGATCTAGCAGAGATTTCGGCCCATTTAACGATCTAGCATAGTTCTCTGTCCATTTAACGATCTAGCAGAGATTTTGGCCCATTTAACGATCTAGTAGAGTTTTCGGCCCATTTAACGATCTAGTAGAGTTTTCGGCCCATTTATCGATCTAGTATATTTTCAATTTACCAACTAACTCATTGAGGGCGTTTTAGTAAATTTCACTACTTTAACCGTTTTCATAAATTTTCACAAAAATACCAATTATTACATATTTTACCGATTTTGTCATCTTTACGAATTTTACCAATAATTACGGTATAACATCTAACCTAGGATAAGTGTGAAATTACACACCTTGATATTGTGAGTACTAGACCTTCCCGCTTGTCAATACCTAAACGTAACACGAACCATTAGAACACTATCATTTATTAAAAATACACTATTGGTAAACGATCTAAATCTTTACCCTTTGGATTTGAACCACTTCTATTTTTGGTTTCTCCTCGATTGTTGGTTCGTTGTCCGATGAGAATCCACGAACGAACAAAGGTTCGGGAGTACGAATAACCTCAAACAATTGATTCTCCTCAGTTGAAGGTCTCAGAATCTCGGTGGAAAATCCCGATTCCTAAATAGCCCTTCTTTATATTTAGGGGATTAGCGAATCCCCTCTTTCAAGACTATGGACCGCCCTTTTCCGCCTATCTTGAATCTCTCTAATGACATAGGATCATTAGTCCGACTTATAAATATCGAAATATGGCTAACAATTTTTTTTAAAGATTTGAGATTGGCTTACCATGATTATCTTCGTTCCTCGAAGAAACGATCGAGCGATTACGTCCCTATAATTAAATCGATTAAGTAACTAACCATACTAATATAATGAATAAAGTGAGAATCCTTAAATAAACTCCTTACCTTAACTCTTACGATCGATTCCAACGATCCACAATACTCAAGAACATGTTGAGTTTTTGTCTTCCAAAACTCTCACTAATGTCCACGGTTGAAAAGAATTGAGTGAGAAAATTATGTATGACTAAAGGAAATCGGTTGTGATCAAACAAAGAAAATGAAAGAAATTTTGGCACAAGAGCATATTATCATTCGGCCATGAGTGAAAGTATTGAAGAGATTTTAATGAAGAAGAAAATAAAAGAATGAGAAAATGGAAATTATATGATTTGGTTTCAAGAGAGAAAGAGAGAAAGAAAAGAGAAGAAAAGATAATTTAGTTTAAAAGAAAAGTGCATTCGGCATTGGGGAGGAAAAATAAGAAAAACAAAAGAAAGAAAAATCATTGCTTGCATAAGTGCTTTCAGTCACAATGAGAAGAAAAGATTTAGAGAGAAAAAAAGTTATTAAACCGAAGTGGTCAAAAGAAAATGTCAAAAGAATGAGTTGCTTGCTCAAGGTTGTTGGAAATTTTCGGCTAGAGAGAAAATGGATGGAGAGGAAATATGTTTTGCTAAAAAAATGACCAAATGAAAGTGTTTCACCAACACCAAAGCCTATCAAAGCAATAAACAAAATCGACCATCCCCCCTAGCCTCTATGTCAGTCAAATACAAGGTCAAAAGGCCATTAGGAAGTTTCCAAAACATCTCCCTATTCTTAAGCCTTATCCTCCTTCTTTTTCCTTAAGCTGGAGAGACAAAATCCCCCAATTCAAGCCATTCTATCCCCTATCTTTAGCTTTCCATAATCCTTAATCTTCTTACCAAAAAAAAAAAACAATCCAACTCATCCTAATCTTATCCATAGCCGACACATGCTATGCTAAAGGAAAAAAATAAAATTCCTTAATTGCATGCTAGGTGATTCGAACTCCTTCCCTCATGTCCAACTTATGGCGCCTTCACCACTTTGCCAATTACTCATATTATGCCATCTTTTAGTACTTAATTGACTTAAGTTTCAAGATCACTTAATTTTTTTACTCTAAAGTACACTTTACTAATATTTATTTTAACTCCAACTAAACCCGAGCTAACACTTAGCAACATAATGATACTCGAATATTTAGGATGTTACAAAGCCTATGGGATTAACTTTTCAAGTTTGACTTAGAGTGCTTATTCTTGAACCTTAAACTCTTTTCGAGTGATTTGAGTGAATCTTTAGTGAGGATGCCGGTCCTTATCGGTTTTGAATCAAAGGTAATTACTTAGATAAGGGAGACACCTACAATTCCTGTGCTATAAAGGTATGACTTATCGTAATTGAAACTTTAGGGCACTTCCAGTTAAATCATCCATGTATAAATTATCTATGAATTATGATGAGA